>JALGBA010000244.1:0-270000 GCA_023970755.1 Azemiops feae
AGTCTGATCATTTAAAGACATAAAATTATCATGCTACTCTGACAATTGCCATAACAACTAGGTTACTCTAATTAAAAAAAAAAGACATCAGTATTACTAAAGCTGAGGCAAATGTTTGACAATTTTTTGTTGGAAAAAAAAAAAAGTCATAACAATTGTTAAGTTAAAGACCATTACCATATTTTTCAATCCTCTTAGCAGCATTGAGCAGCTACAATTTATATGTCACTTTTTAAAAAAATCATATTTTTTCTCCTCCTAGTAGCAACCAATTAGATTTGGTTATATGGGAACATCATTTAATGTAAATGAAATTAGCAGTTGCTAGGAAGAAAAGCTATTTTGAACAGTTAATGGCTCTGGTGCTATGGCTGATAAGGACTGAAAAGAAGCTGCTACAGTACTGCTTTAATAGTGAGGGATGGCATGCATCTAGGGCAGGGGTGTGAAACTGCCGGCCCGCGGGCTGGATGCGTCATGCCAAAACCGTGCCCACCCCATTGCCGACAATGGAAAAAAAGTCAAATTCATGGATAGAAGCCAACATTTCCCTCATACCTAAAGAAGACACTGATCTTACACAAATCAAAAATTATAGACCAATATCGTTGTTAAATGTGGATTATAAAATATTCACTGCAATATTGGCAGAAAGAATGAAGAAATTCTTGACTGAATTTATTCACTCGGACCAAAATGGCTTTCTCCCAAAAAGGCAGATAAAAAATAATTTAAGGATTATTTTAAATGTTTTGGAATATTACGAAAATCATCCAGGGAAACAATTGGCGCTTATATTTCTTGATGCACAAAAAACTTTTGATAATCTTAATTGGCAATTTATGTTCCAACAGTTGAAGGAGATGGAGTTTGGTGAAAACTTTATAAACGCAATTCAAGCAATTTATAATAAACAATCAGCAAGGATACTTTGGAATGGAGATTATACAGATAGCTTTGAAATTAAAAAAGGCACAAGACAGGGATGTCCATTGTCTCCTTTGTAATTCATTCTTAAACACTGGAAGTGCTGGCTAGGAATATTAGGCAAGACATGGAGATCAAAGGATTGGCGATAAAAGACCAAAAATATAAATTACAGGCTTTTGCAGACGATTCAGTCTTTATTTTGGAGGAGCCATTGGAAACAGCTACTAAACTCCTGCAGAAAATAGAGAAATTTGGAGAAGTGGCGGGGTTGAAGATAAATAGGGAAAAGACTAAAGTACTAACGAAAAATTTAACAGACAAACAAAAAATCCAATTTGCTAATAAGACAAATCTTCAAATAGCTAAAAAAGTTAAATATTTAGGTATCCACTTAACTTCAAAATATACAACAATAAAAGAGGACAATTATGAGAGACTACTAAAACAAATAAAAGTGGACTTGGAGAAATGGAAAAATCTTCAATTATCATTGTTAGGAAGGATAGCGACTGTTAAGATGAACATTCTACCTAGGCTAATTTTTCTATTTCAAACGGTCCCTGTTAAATTGAGCCAGAAATTCTTTGATGAATTAAATGCTACAACAATGAGATTCATATGGCAAGGAAAAAAAGCAAGAATTAAAATCAAATTATTACAAGATTCCAAAGATACAGGGGGCTTTGGGCTTCCGGATTGGAGACTTTATTACCAGGCAACCATTTTGCTTTGGCTCAAAGAATGGATTACACTGAGAAATAAACGACTTCTTTATTTAGAGGGACATGATTTGCAATTAGGTTGGCATGCGTTTTTGTGGTATGAGAAAAATAAAGTACATAAATATTTTCAAAATCATGCCATAAGGAATGTATTGCTTTCAGAGTGGGAAAGAATTAAACACAAAATTTACATGAAAATACCTGAGTGGCTTTCGACAATGGAAGCCTTTGCTTATCCAAATTTAATTAACTATGATAAACTTGTTAGTTATAAAGACATTTTGGACAAAGATGGAAAACTTAACAGACAAGTTCTTCAGCAACAGGGTATTGACTTAACGTGGTGGTCTTATTTGCAAATCCAGACAAGATATGAAAAAGATGTAAAATCTATGGGATTTTATAAAGAACAAATACCTCTAGATAAAATATTGCTAAAAACAGATGAAAACTTGATTAAAAAACTTTACAAATTCCTGCTAAGATGGAAGATGGAAGAAGAGCAAGTAAAAGAAACGATGATAGTATGGGCAAAGAACTTTGGATATTCTGTAGATTTAGAAGACTGGCAAAAACTTTGGGATCGAAATATTAAACTTACTAAAGCAGCCGCATATAAGGAGAATTTATATAAAATGTTTTATAGATGGCATATGACACCAGTCAGATTAGAGAAAATGTTTAAAAATGTACCAAATACTTGTTGGAAATGTAAACAAAAACCAGGGACTTATTATCATATCTGGTGGATATGCCCTAATGCAAAGAAATATTGGTTTAAGATTCATATATGGTTAGAAAAGATGATTAAGATACAGATAGAATTTAAACCGGAACTGTTTTTACTAGGAATACTAGGAGCTAATTATGGAAAAGAGAACGAATACTTAATTTTACATGTATTAACAGCCGCAAGAATAGCATTTGCCCAATTCTGGAAAAATGAAAAGTTACCACCTGATCAGATTATTATTACGAAAATATTGGAATGTGCAGAAATGGATAGATTAACTTTAGAAATCAAAGAGAAAGAAGACACAATTTATTTTAAAACATGGGAAAAATTCTATCAATGGTTAGCAATACGACAGAATGAAAAAAGGTTATGAAATTAAATAGGATATATGATTTTTTTTACTTAATTTTTATGTTAACTGCGTTGAATACTCTTATTTATAAGTAATTAAAATTAATAAGCAATATATTAGTATTTACAAGTCATTATTTTCAGTTAGTAATATATTATCAATAGTATATTATTGTTATTCATAGAATGAATGATATGTATTGGTAATTTTTTTATTAATATTAGTGATAAACTTATTTACTATAGCTTTTTAGTATTATGTTAACTATGCATATTTAACATGTATACCCGGACGATAGTCTGCTTGTTAAAGCGTTGATTTACTGTTGGGGGTAACCCCATTATTGTACCTATCCCTACCCTTGGTCTAACCCTTGTCTTTTACCCTATGTTATACCCCTACTTACTTTCCTTCTTCCCATCCCTATAAAAATCTAATAAAATATATTTAAAAGAAAAAGAAAAAGAAAAAAAGTCGTGACACGTCACGTGATGTTGCGAGTTTGACACCCCTGATCTAGGGTTTGCTGTTCCCAGGCAAAGTCTACCTTTTTTTTGGAAGGTGTGATTGGTAATCCAGCTAAATTAGGCCAGCACTCAATAAATGAAAATTAAATTTCTGAATTTGCTTGGAATTATCCCTTTTCACAAGTGATGACTGAAAACATTTATTTATTTTTGGTACTGACCTAATGTCTTTGGATTTTGAAGATGCTGAAATGTTTCTCAGTAGTTCATACTGCAAAAATTATCTTAAAAATTACACGTGAAAGTTGAGATTGTTAATTTTAGTCTCGGTTCCTTTCTGAAACTTCAAAATATTAAATATGAATGAATTTCTGGTATTCAGTTTAATAGCTTTTGAGTATCTGGATGTATACTGCTAAAGGTAGAAACCCTATATAACTGATAAGTTCTTAGTGGTGTTTTATTTTATATTATAGCATATCAGATGATGAACAGGAAAGTGGCTGTGATACTGTGGATGGTTCCCCCAGCTCTGACTCTTCAGGTCATGACAGCCCATTTCTAGCAAATCGTTTTTCAGAAGCATCCAATAAAAAAACAGAAACCAGAGCCTCTGCTAACCTGGAAGCCAAACCAACTGTATGCGCTGTGGTTGTGCCACCAATAAGGATACAGAACAGATTAAACATAGACGGGCCAATGACGAACTCAGGTACTTTTGGGGGAGAGGGTGAGGTTATTTTTCTTGGCCAGTCTGTTTAATCCTGATTGCTTCCAAATGTTGGTGAATTAAGATTTGCTTGTGTAGTTGATCTTCTTCATTGCACCCATTGCAAATCCTCTAAAAGGTATTTCTGGAAAATTAGGGTTCCTATTTGCATGAACGTCTTCAGGCAAGGGGCATGTAATCATGTGTAAGTTTATGCCAGAAAAAAAATGTTAGAAAGTACAGGAAAAAATTTTCTGCAGGGTGGACCTGATATGTCACATTCACTAATTGCTTCATCATTGACAGTTTTTCTTTGAGAGGTTTTACTGGCACAAAAACAGCAGGAAAGAGAGAAGATTTACAGCCTCGACTTACAAACACACTTATGACTGGAATTTCCATTGTAAGTTGTTGCTGTCTTGAGTCAGATTTTACAACAACTCTTACAGCGATCATTAAGCGAATCACTGCACTAGTTAAACGAATCACTTGGTTATAAAAGAAATCCAGGTTCACCAATGGATGGTTTTTGCTGGACAATAGCAAAAATAAAAATAAAAATGCAAATCACGCTCATGTGGTCACAGGATGCTGCAACTGGTGCTAAATGCAAGTGTCTGAATTGTGATCATATGACTGCAGGGGGTGGTGTGATGGTTGTAAGTGCACATACAGGTTATAAGCCACTTTTTCCAAGGCTGTTGTAACTGAACAGTTATTAAATGGTTGATAGTGGAGGACTATCTGTACAGTGTGTGCATGACTTTCCACTCATTCAGATTTTATATAGTAATTAAGCCAATTAATGTCTATATAATCCTTCCTCACCCTGCCCCCCCCCAAATAATAATCAGGGGTCATGAGGTCTTCCTCCCAAAACCTCCACAGACTTTCAGGTAATGTTTAATATAAACAATGAATATAAAGGTGGTTTTTTTTACTCGAATAACAGACAAAAATTTAGAACTAACCCTGTTTACATTTTCTTAGTCAATACCTGCCAACCGCTGGTAAAACGTCGATCTGCTCGTGTAAAAACCAACCATTCTTCTGGCTTGGGTAATCGTCAGCGAAAATTTATGTCAGCATTCCATCAGCAGCATTCAAACCTTGGTCAAGTATGTGTGAGAATATTATATTGCAAATACAATTTTCTAACTCATTCAGGCTGCTCATTTTAATCTAAAATTGTTTGCCGCTGTTGTAATTATTTCATTGATGTAAATTCTTACAAGTCAAGAGCAACGTCAGTACAATGTATTTTCTGTGACTGCTTCTAGTTCTTGAATATTTGTCTTTTATCAGTTATGATATATGCTGCACAAAATTGTATCTATAAGGCAAGATATATTGTGCTCAAGGCTTGAAGACTTCTTAATTTAGCTCTATATGAGCTGCTGTTTCAGTTTAATTAGATGCATCTAATTAACTGCACAGCTATCTGAATGGAGTTAACTGATTGTAGGAAAGATATTGTGTGTGCGCGCGCTGGAAAAATATTTTTTTCCTTGCATAACATTAGAAATTGGAATAACCTAATTAAATATACCAGCAATACACTCAAAGTAAATGGGAAAATGCTACTATCCAATGCGTTGGATCTGCATTTGGACATATTTGGGAACTTGAAATGGGTATTAAACAAACAAAAAACATTTTTACGTCTTCATGTTTGAGATGGTATCTATTAGTAAGAAAAGGAAGAAACATGATTCCTTTGAGGCTGCATTAGTAGGACTGAGAGAAAGGATTAATTTCTCTTTTAAAATTAACTACTATTTCTCTTCAACCTCCTTGAACAGGTTCAGCCATTTGGATCTGGGTCTCAGGAGTGGAATGGAAACTGTGGTCATTGGAGGCAGCAGACATTCATCCCAAATAATGTTGCTGGTCATGCATTCTCTCTTCCACATGGAAGTCCCACTCATACTTCAGTTCATGCACAGTTGGCGGGAAATACACATCTTGGAGGACAGCCTGCAATTCTATCTTACCCATCATCTGCCTCCCTCAGTACTGCTGCCCCCGTGGCCCACATTTTTGCATCACCATGTACCTCAAGACCAATATTACATCATCCCAATTACAGTATTTCTCATCACGGTGGCATAGTTCATCAGGTCCCGGTGGGCATAAATCCCCGACTGCTGCCTTCCCCAAACATTCAACAGACTCGATATAAACCAATTTTCCCACCACATTCTTACATTGCATCACCTGCTTACACAGGATTTCCACTGAGTCCAACAAAACTCAGCCAATATCCATTTATGTGAGACTCAAATTACAGTATGCTGACAAAGCTCAGATATATATATATATATATATATATATATATATATATACATAGATATATAGAGAGAGATGTGATTTGAGAGGAAAACATGGTATTTAATAAATATTAGCCATGGCACAAGAAAATTATTTTTTTTAAATCATGTTAGACTTGGGTGCAATTTAAATAACCTTGAGCTTTAACTCACTTTTAATGTGTGTTTTGCACATTTGGTATAAATTTGTCTTTAGTCATGTTACCTTCTTACAAAATAGCTCCAAACTGGTGACTTAAAGGAGTAAAAATGCAGTTTTGCTCCTACTATTTTTATAAAATTGCCTTCTGATCTAGTGCGAGGCACTTCTACATTTGGGAAGCCATTGAGTGTACAGGTTTAGAGCAACAGATGCACACGTCATCAGTATCATGTATGAGTAACTTGTTTGTATTATGTATCTTGATGTTCTGTGTTGAATCACATACCTAAAAAGGTTGAACTGTTCTCCACATTGCATGTGTCCCTTGCATGGGCAAAAGTGCAGTTGCCTAGAAAACTGCTCTTAAATGTTGGTGTCCTGATAATCTCAGCTGCATTGTAAACGGTTCCCACATAGTGCCTTAAATATTCAAGGTTGTTAATGTCACTGCGTTATAAATGTTGAGGACTGCAGCACTTAACACTCAGACTAGTTGATTCTTTGATAGATTAATGCACGCTCACTACTTTCTTTTCTGTTTTGCGTGGTATGATTTTAGTACTGGGTGAGATTTCTTTTTTGGAAGGCAGCATGCGTTGTTGTTAAACAAATTCCGCTGTCTGATAGTTTTCCTTAAAATAAGCTTCAAGAAAAGCATTTTGTAATGTTTAGGAAAAGTTGATTCATTAGCTTGTTGAATTAAAAAATGGTGTTTTATACTGTGGTGGAACTGCAATACAATCTAAAGTAGTTTATTTTCAAAGTGTTTTATATCCAACTGGATTTAATAACCTGTTTAAAGGTATAGTAGGAATTACCTGGGTAGTTAGTGAAAGAAAATAAAAGCAGAATGCTTGTTGATTCATACTGTGGTTTCATCTTAGCTTGAGCAAACCATGCAGTATTTAATAAATAGTAGCAGAATATTTACTGTTGAAGCTTGAAATGATGTGAGTACTTTTGTGCAATTTTTCATTTATGCATGGGAGAGGTTTTAGCTTTTTTACATTATGGTATTTGTTCTAAAGTTTGGGGAGTATTTTCTTATTTAAATACATTCCATCAGGGACAACAGATGACATGCATTTTCCCTAAGTAGTCAATCTCTGTGTTTATTTTGTTCAAATGAAATTGCTTTTGCAGCACCAAAGACTTAATCATCCATTTTCTATAAAAGGTAGCTACTTTTTTCATAGACCTCAAATATACTGTAGTGCTATGGTGGATTTAAAAGAAGATACTAAAGTGAGGCTGTGATCTAGCTTGTGAGGCAAATAATAAATTGCATCATTTATCTTGAATGTATCATAGATAAGCTGCTATATAATGATTGCCACTTCAAATAGCTGTGAAATTAGGTGATTTAACTAGTTTGTAGCCTTCTAATTTCTGTATAAGTCTAATTACATGAAATGGAAGTAGAGGATTGATTTTGTTTTGTTTCCTTTCATGTTTGGAGTGTTGTAACTACTATATTGTAAATGATGGAAAACAATTTGCATATGTTACTTTAAGTGTGTTATTTGCATCAGTATTTTATCTCTTATTAACTATCATTGCATATAAGTGGCTGTATTCATGTAATATAATTTTTATGTGTTCATATTGACATTGTGCAGACGCTTAAACTACTTACTTACCTTTTTAAATAAATGTTCCTGGAATACGGTTCTTGCAGCATAGACTGGAATAGGAGTGGAAAGAGTTTCTTTCAAGCACAATCCTAAGCATGTTTATTTAAAAACAATCCCACTGACTTTAGTGGGGCTTGCTTCTAGGAAAGCGTGCATAAGATTGAAGCCTGAGTAGTCTAGTGGTTGAAAGATTTTTTTTTTCTTTGCTCCATTAACACAAGCAGTGTTTTATTTAATGAATGTCTAAGTGAAACAAATGTGCCTGCATCTGAAATATAGCAGTATTAGTTCATTAAAAAAACACAAGACCAGCAGTACATTGTAATGACCGAACACGGTAATAAATTCTCTCTTTCCCATTATGCTTGAGCTACAAACAGAGAGACACAGCTCTGCAGGGCCAGTGGGGCAGTTTTGCCACCTGCCTTGTTGGGCAAAAGCACTTTTGAAATACTGAAAAGATTAAAAACCAGTTTGTGGAATTGAAAGAACTGCTACTGAAAGAAAAAATTCTCAGTAGGCCCATATTAGTCATGGAGTGTACCCAAAGGAGTATGCTGGATTTCAGCTTCAGTGATTTCTCACAAATAATTGTATGCATTTTGTATAAACAGATTTTTCTTTCTGTATGTATTTCTCTTAACACAAGAGTAACCGGATCTCTTGGAGAGCTTTGGCATTTTCTGAAACTTATATAGAGGAAATCCAGAAAATCACCAAGTAGATTTGTCATTTTTCTTAATATTTATGGTTCCGTAAATTCCTGTCTTCTCTTAAGTTCCCAGTTTTGGGAATGGGGTTTCTTGAGTGCTGTTTCCATTGCTGGCATTGGACTCACCGAGACCCACAAAAAACACAAGGTAACTTACTTTTCCACAACAATTGAAAGGAGGAAAACATTCTCCTTAAAAACTGGATCATCCTTTCTCTGAAGTATTTACTTTGCTTTTCAGTTGCGTTCAGGATATAAAGCTAATAATGTACATGGAACAATATGCCAGGTTAAACACTAACATCTTATCGGTATACTCCAGAGGAAGCCTGTGGCTCCTCGTGTACTGTAAAAATATATATTTTTAACTTTTCAGAAATGAAAAATAGGATCTACTACAACCAACACTAAAAATAACGTACAGCCAGTTCTTTAGAGATTTGCAAAGAAGGATCAGTATGCCTTCTCTCAGGCTGTAATCCATGATTTCACTCCCGAGCAGTCAAGTTGACTCTGGTTGGCTGTTGAATATAGCTTGGCTACTTGGTGGCTATAGCTAATGCTTTTTAAATAAAACACTGCACGATAAATTGTGTACTATTTTTAATTTGGAGAGTAATTTTTATATTAATTCCTTGTATTCAGTTTTTAACTTTAATTCAGGGTGTGTTATTGATGAAATATACTACTGTATTTACTAATTATTTTGCTTTATTTTTTTAAAAAAATACTCTGTACTTACTGCTAAATTTAACTTGATTTTTCTTAAAGTTAAAATTCACACTGCAAACCATAGATTTGTTTTAGACTGAGTATATATAGGTTTGGTTGTTAAGTTTGAACTATTATCGCTTAATAATGATTTGGAGACTTGTGGCTTTTTTGTTCCTGATTTCTGTGCTACACTAGTTTGTTATGTAGCAATTGCACTGTGCAATATTACAATAAGAGGACTGGGAAAATTTTTATGGATATAATGTTTCCTACAGTTTGCGATAGTATTTCTCTCTAGTTCTCAGCGATTTAAATGTGACCAAGCCTTCTGTACTTGTCACAAAAAGCGGGTTTTCCAGGTGACTATTTTGGTGAGTGTCAAAATAAGAATTTATGGTGTAATACTGTCAAGATTCACTTTGAATTAAAATATATATTGCAGCAATTGCTCTTGTTGGCTTTTATTTATATATATATACATATATATATATATATATATATATATGTTAAAAAAATCTACATTTGTCAGGGTATATCCAAGTTATAAAGACCTAGGCTCCTATGTTTAGAAGAAGAAGATCAAATCTTCAACATTATTTCTTTGTTTATTAAATTTAAGTACCACTCATCTCCTTATGTGCTGATAGGAAAAGTTGCAAAGTGGCGGGAAATTATTTGTGTTGACATTTTCAGTCAGAGTGATAGAGGAAAACAAATGTAAGAATATTAAATGAACATAAAGTCATTAAATTTTATGGGAAAATGTACATGCCATTCCTATGTATAAAACTTTGTTCTAAAAACAGGGGAATTCCACATAAAAGTAACTGTTATTAGATAATGGGAGAGTTGAAGCCATCAATTTAAGAGAGGAAGACAAGGGGAAGGAAAAGAAATACATGTGATATTTTTTGTGATGAATGTTGCACCATTATATGCACTTAACTTGAGATAGTAGAAAACCTGCCTTGTATGCACAAGGCCCAGAGTTTTTCAGGCTATGACTGTAATCTGTTTCTAGCATAACACTTGGAGACCACAGAAACAGGCAGAAAATAAAAAAAGGTATAGCTAGTTTAGGAGTATCCAACTTCAAAATTATGGATATAGCTGAGGAAACAAACCTTATAGGTGAAACAATATTCTAAACAAAGACTGAGATGTTTCTTACAAACCCTTGTGCATTTCCATGCAGTGGTGAGTTAGCTATCCTATTTGTTCATAGTTTTCCTTCTATTGTACTCTATAAGAAAAACAATTTCCTCTTGATGATGCTGGATATATTTTGCTGCATAGATGTTAGGCTCTGATTTATGATTGCCACTGAGTTTCCTGTAAGTTGTACAAGTGAAAAACAATGTATTGATAGACAGGACTATATTATGTATTAGTGTTAGCACTTTGTCCTTGACACTTTGTTCTATGCTGTCAACTACACACAGAATTAGTTTCTGGTACAAACTCAGTGTGTTTAATTTATAACAGTAACACAGACACATGTTGCAGACTTAAAACTTTCTGCTATAAATGCCTAGAACGGGTTCCCAACCCCCGGGCCGCGGCCCACTACCGGGCCATGGCTTATTTGCAACCGGGCTGCATGAGCGGCAGGCCGGCGTGCGTGCAAATGTGCACGCAGCTCAACTTATGCAAATTGAACTGTGTGCACATGGGCACCGGCCCACCACTCATGCAAGTTGAATGTGTTTGTGTGTGCGCCAGCCCGCCGTTCACATGGCCTGGTTCCCATCTCCTGTTCCCCGCTGGGCCGCCAGGCTGCAACGGTTGGGGACTGCTGGCCTAGAAAACACAAGAGCTTACTTTTCCAGAGAGACAAATCACAGGTTCAAGAAGAATTCAAGAGCAGTCAGTATCCATTTTACAGTCCAGCCAGGCAATCCAACACAGCAACACAGTTTTAGGAGGGGTCAGTGAAGTTTTATTTGCCCCAAAATGCTGTTCAGGCAAATATTTTTTTTTCTTATAGTTCTCCCTGCTAACTTTCAAGTTGGTGGGTTGATTTTCTTGCTCTATCCTTTGTAATTTGTGATTTGTTGCAGGGCTCAGGATCTTACCTAAGTCGGTTTCTGGATCAGCTAACCAAACTGGCACCATATATCCTCAAGTGTCTCTTTCACTGGGTCATACTGATACTTAGCCTGGTCAAACACTTCAGCTTCTGAATCTGAAAATTCAGTCTGATCCCTAAGTCATCTTCAGGTTTCATCTACTACTTGAATGTTATGCTGTTTTGTGTACATATGGCATAGAAAGAAATAATCAAGAATAGAACTCTTTTATATTTAATTACACAATCCCATCAATGTTTTACATATATAAAACTATTAATTTCATTGCCAGATTACCCAAAATGTTTTCTCATATGAATATTATTATATTTATTTTTGCAGAAATAAAACCCTATAGCAAATTTGTACATACGGTAGTATTTCAAAGAATAAATAGTGTTAATAGTGGGGGATAAATACAGTTAATTGTGGAGAATAGTTGGAGCTCTTTCAAATCTGGTTGAAGATAACAGATTGTTTTTAAAACAACATACAAAAGGAAGCTATGAATTGGGGAATATACTCAATACTAAGAATGCATTTTTAATGGTTGACATTGTTTGATAGAGCTATACTAGCACCATATCATTCCTATTTCCGTATAGAAGTTTCAAACATCTTGTGGAAGGTTTACCCATTTATAGTAAAGCATGTGATTAGAAAATGCTTGTGCAACAGCATTATTCTATGCCTATGTTTTGTTTCAATCTGATTTCAGCTTGGTTGATTACAGTTTGTTGAACAGGATGAAATACTTTTGATCATTCTATCTAGTGGTTTGTGTAACTACTGTAAAGAGGATTGCATGTGTATTTTGCATACATTGCATGTGCAGCATGGCCTGAAATGTCTTACGGAGCTGCTAACCCTGATTGTATTTTTCCAACCATCCTGAAAATAACTTTGCTAGGGAGCATTACTGCGTGGGTTGAACTTAAACCTATTTCACAAAAGCCGTATGTTCTTGTAGGCAGAGTCCTGAATCACAGATTTTTCAATGGATTTTTCAATATTTTCAGCATCCGGTTCCTCTAGGCATATCTCAAAAATAAACCCTAATTGAATGCTGAGAATCTTTAAAGGTGGAGGAGCCTGTCATCCTTGTCAGAACTGCCAATGGTATTTGATGAAAATGTATGTTTTTAAATCATTGGAATCTTATGGGTAAATGCTTTCAGATGATCTTATGTTCTCTTTTCCAGAGCAGTGGATACAGTGGTTTCTGTGTATCCATATATTAATTAGCTGTTTCACATTCTGGAAATATTTTGTTTACCAGTGAATTTCTTTTGCTGCAAATGTATAATTTAAAAAAAAAAAACTAAATCTGAAAAAAATGCTTCATCCATTATTGGATAGAGCAAGAAGACATCGGCACTTAGGAGATTTTAAACTCCTTTGACTTTCTGTATTTCTCCATATCTGCCTTTACAGATATTGGCAAGTTTCAAGCATATTCTATAAAATGTATACATGCTTGCTTTTCTGCCTAAGTAAAAATACTCTACCCCTGCAAAATAGGAAAAAATGAATATGCTTTATGTTCAGTACAAAGCCATTGGCTCCCCAGTGGTCATAGTCTCTAGCTGTTGCTCCTGAATGCCAGGTTGGCCTGCAATAAGGCCTTTCTCATCCAAGATTGAATCAGGAATGACAGGGCTGACTTAGCATGTATAATTTCAACTTAGATTAGCACGAGAGGGTTATTCTCATGAAGATGTGCCCAGGCAAGTATGGTATTAATTGCAACTATAGGGTGGGGTGATTTTTATCACTTAGGAGACTTATGACTTCTAGAGACAGGTCTATGACAACTCATCATGTCCAACTCACTGTGGCCAACTCATGAGACAACTTGCTCTGGCCAACTGCGGCACAACCTGTTGCAGTTCAAAGCTGTATTAATCATTTCATTCAGTTACTTTTAGAATAGAATAAGAATAGAATAGAATAGAACAGAACCTTGGAGGTCTTCTAGTCCAGCCCCCCGCTCAAGCAGGAGAACCTATACCTATACCTGAGAACTATATCTCAGACTGTCCAGTCTCTTCTTAAAAACCTCCAATGATGCCCACGATTTCTGAAGGCAAGCTGTTCCACTAGTTAATTGTCTTCACTGTCAGGAAGTTTCTCCTTAATTCCAGGTTGCTTCTCTCTTTGATCAGTTTCCAACCATTGTTTCTTGCCTGCCCTCTGGTGCTTTGGTGAATAACATGACCCCCTCATCTTTGGGGCAGCCCCTCAAATACTGGAATACTGTTATCATGTCTCCCCTATTTCTTCTTTTCTTTAGACTAGCCAAACCCAAGTCCTGCAGCCATTCTTCATATGTTTTAGTCTCCAGGCCTTTGATCATCTTAGTTGCTCTTCTCTGAACTTTTTCCAAGGTCTCAACATCTTTTTTGTAGTATGGTGACCAAAATTGGTTGCAGTATTCCAGGTGTGGTCTCCCTAGGGTTTTATAAAGCGGTACTAATACTTTGTGGGATCTTTATTCTATGCCTCTGTTTATACAACCCAGAATTGTATTAGCTTTTTTGGATGCTGCTGCAAATTGCTGGCACATAATCAAGTGATCGTCCACTAGGACTCCAAAGTCCCTCTCACAGTTATTGTTTTTGAGCCAGGTCTCACCTAATCTGTACTTATATCTTTGATTTTTCCTGCCTAAACGTAAAACTTTGCTTTTCTCCACATTAAAACTCATTTTGTTGGATAGGGCCCATTGTTCCAGTTTGTCCAAAGATCTTTTTGAATCCTGAGCTTGTCTGCTGGAGTATTGGCTATTCCTGCCAGTTTAGTGTCATCTGCAAATTTGATGAGCTCCCCTTCTATTCCCTCATCTAAGTCATTGGTGAAGCTATTGAAGAGTACTGGGCTTAAGACAGAGCCTTGTGGTATTCCACTGCTTACTTCTCTCCATGTGGATGTAGTGCCATTGAAGACTACTCATTGAGTACGGTTTGTCAGCCAGCTACAAATCCATCTGGTGGTGATGTTGTCTATTCCAGCTTTTTCTAGCTTACCAAGCAGTAGATTGTGGTCTTCTTTGTCGAATGCCTTACTGAAGTCTAAGTATACTATGTCCATAGCATTTCGCTGGTCTACTAATTTGGTCACTTTATTGAAGAATGATATAAGATTGGTTTGGCATGATCTATTTTTAATAAACCCGTGCTGGCTACCACTTATAACCTTGTTTGCTTCTAGTTGTTTGCAGATCTGTTTTTTTATTATCTTTTCCAGGATCTTCCCAGGCATTGATGATAATTAGTGATTGCCATCAAAATTATTATAACTCTCTTATTTCTGGATTGACTTCATTATTATTGGCCATGGTTCCGTTGAAATTGATTTAACTTTTGTGTTTGTTGAATTGTCCAGCGAATTGTCCTACACAAGTTGGCCATGGTGAGTTGTCCATTCAGTCTAGAGGCACTGCTTTGTAGAGAATTGGATGTGAGACCCTAGATGTGAAACTGAACTTTAGAAACAAATGGGACCTCTGCTGCTATACCAGTCTTCCTGCCTAGTCAAGCTGTTTTATGTTGCAGGGCAGCAGTGGAATCTCCTACCCTCGTATGACTGCAAAATTTCAACCCACTTTTCCTGGACATGGAGTCTGAAGCAGCTTGGGAATTTATGGCCACCATGACAACCATCAGCCTGACCCAAATAATCATTTTGTGCAAATAGCGATCACACATGAGGTCTTGTGTTTGTCTCAGAGAATTGTATGATCTGCATATTTAAGATATTAACATAAGTCTCTTGTTATGGTCTGATTACTCTTTAATTTATTTTGAGCTTTGCAGTGCTGGTCTGCACTGCAGTGCAATAGGACCTCTTTAACTGGTCCTCCCCCAAGCCTGATGGACACAACTGGGTTTCAGAGTCAGTTTGGGAAATTCCTTAGGCTCTGATACACATTTTGACTGAGACCTCAGTCACCATTTGGAATGAAAAAGTGGCAATGCCTTTTAAATTAGATTGTCTGGAAGATGAAATAACAAAAAGGATGCCTGAAGAAGAAAGGTGCTTGTAACTTTGATGCAGCTTTTTCCTGGAGGACAATAGCATAACTTGGCTGTGCCAATCAATATTCAAGAAATATATGAGAAAAAGATTACTGAGCAGGCACCTTTCCAAGAGATCCAGTATCAAATAACTGATGAAACCCACAGGTGTTTTGGTTAAATCTGGAGCAGCCATCATATTTGGTGTCCCAAGCTATATTTCAGATGATGGTACAGACAGAAGTTTTTGAAACTCAGGAGTAATAAAATGTAATGAAATAAATATGGCCCAATAGGGGGATGGACCTATAGGTGTTGTACTATTTCTGTGCCCAAAGGTGAGTAAAAGCTAAACAGCCTAGGCATCAAAACAAGCCAAACCAGGTCAAGCCTCTCTTTTTTCTGTCATATATTACACAGAAAATGTACACAGTTCAAAGAAAGTGTCTGCCTCTTCAGTTTTATTATTTCTAAATGTATTCCACATTACTTGTTCTTCAATAAGTGCTCACAACAAGCTCAGAATTCTCCCTTCCTTCCTTCCTTCCTTCCTTCCTTCCTTCCTTCCTTCCTTCCTTCCTTCCTTCCTTCCTTCCTTCCTTCCTCTCATTTTCCTGAAAACATCATAAAATGTTTGTGTTTTTGTCTTCAGCCATCAGAAAAGTCCTGTATGACTTTTCACATTAGCTCTTACCCACAATGCAAGTAAGACTGGGCAAAAAAAAATATCTGCTGTGTCCCCATAATCATCTCTTCCACGGCTGATAAGGCTTACCTCATATTCAACTCTGTTGGGGTTAAAGACTGTATTCCAAATTTCTTGTATATTCAAATGTATTATTTTATAATTTTTTATAATAGTATAGTCAGTTTACTTAAGGCCTTCTCCAGGCTTTTCAGAGTTTCAGAGGCAGCAAGAGCACTATTACATAAAGCAATGTACATGCCAAGGGTTTTAATTGTATTTCCATCTAGTCTTTCTAGGAAATTGTATTCTGAAAAAAAAAACCTGAAATATTTTAAATGGATCACTACTTACTAGTTGATTAAGCATAATGATTCCTTTATGAGCAGATATCCCCACTCCACAAAATATTATCAGCCATCTTAAAATAAGAGTTGGCCCATGTTCGTATTTTTCTTTAAAGGAAAAATCAAGTTTAAACATTCTACTCAAGAAGACACAAATATGCTTTCATTGCTGAAAATAACAACCAAATTCTGACTACAATTAGAACCAAGATCTGGCCAAGATGGCAAGGTGCTAAATAATATCCCTCAAACTGGATTCACTGTGAGGTTGACAACTAACTCCCAATGATATTATTTAAAATGAGAAAAATTAAAAGCATTAGCGTAAAAATGACATAACTTTAATACTGAATAATTTAACTGCTACCTTAATTTGTTTAAAATATTTATGTGAAAGCTATATATGTATTGCTTTCAAAATATCAATGTTGTTGCAAAATTCATTTTTACATTACTTCTTTCCCGCATTTAAGGATATTTTCATCCCTCAAAAAACATTCTCTTCTGGGTGATATTATTTGCAGTGTTCTTAACCATTAAATTGGATCTATGATTTTTACCTCATTGCAAAGTTTACAAAGGAGAATTCAATAATTTTCCAGGTTCTTCTCCTTTTCCTAATGCATATTTCATTTTTAAAAGCCCACGTCTAAAGCATGGAAGGTTGTTCCAAAAGGCCGGACCCCCAAGTCTAGGAGGAACCCCCAAGTTGTTTGCCAGCTCTGTCCAGGGAAGTATTACCTCATTGAAGGTAAAATACATCATCAGATCTTTGGCAAAAGCCCAAAGCTACTGTCTTGCTACGGTTGATTCAGAGCTGGCTGAATGGCACTGCCTGCCCAACCAGGGGAGGAAATACAAGACAGGTTTATCATCAAGATACAGGTGATAATGCACCCTGTGCCAGTAAATGACCTTACCTAGCGATTTCTTCTATAAATTAAAGGAGTGGCAAGAGACAATAGACTTTCCTTCTCAACATTGCTGAGATGTAGAGGAAGGAGTAAAATCACTGCAAAAGAGTGCCCCACATTCTCAACCTCCAGAGCCAGTCCAGAAAGGTATGGTTCATGGTACTGAATGCTGCCAAGAGGTCCAGATGAGTTGCCCCACCCCCATCCCAAGCCATCCAGAGCCTATCCCCATGTGATCACACTTTCTCAGTACTGGAACCTGGCCTGAACCCTGACTGGAAAGAGTCCAGAGAATCTGCTTCTTCTTGGGACCTTTTGAGGAATAACTTCTTTGGAAAGATTGAAAACTAGAAAAAAGTTATCAAACACTGTCTGATCCAAGGATAGTATCTTGAGATATATAGTTATATTCTTCAAGGCAAGTGGCACTATCCTCTTCCACAATGAGGCATTAATCATCACTTGGAGCCAATCAAATGTTAACTCCCAGGAGTCTAACCAGGAGGGACATCAGTCCAGAACATAGGTGGCTAACTCACACCAGGGATCCTCGGGAGTGACTAATTTAAACTCTTTCCAGATCTCAGACATTCTCAGGCACTTCCAAAGAACTTGCCCAGCTTGAATCTAATTCCAAGTGAAGTCAAGCCACTTCAGCTGATAGATGCCAAAAATATGCCACACAGCAGTTCTTCAAAATGACTCTCTTACCCAGAAGGGACCTGGTTAATTGAAACAGTGCTTCTGGCCAGTTGTCTGCAGATACAGTAAGAGTGAAGATGTAAGCTTGCTTTGCTGCTCTTAACACAGAGTAAGTACTAATAAAGATCTACTGATACCCAAATTACGTCGTCCTTCACATATAGTCAATGGTGCTCTAGGCATCTCTTGCTTCATCTCTTGAAGCTGCTAGGTAAACTAAGAAGCTCTATAACAGACATGTCAAACTTGCGACATCACGTGATGTCGTGCGACGTATCGGAGCTTTTCCCCCATTGCCGGCAATGGGGTGGGTGCGGTTTCCTCGTTACGCGTTAGGCCCGCGGGCTGGCAGTTTGACACCCCTACTCTATAAGATTCACTACCACAGAATTCCATAGAGGCACAATCTGGTTCAAGGCCCTATTGCATGCTCATTCCGCGCTGCAACCATGGCCTCGGGCATATTGAATGTACTAGAGCAGGGGTGTCAAACTGGCAGGCCACGCTCACCCCGGCTCCACAAGGCAAAAAAGTCAAACGTCGCAATATGTCATGTGATGCAATTGAGTTTGACACCCGTGTGGTAGAGCTTCAAGAAAAAGACAAGTTCTCTCTGAAACTGGACTAGGTCTATCAGTCACGTGGAGCGGGCCAATTAAATAGGTCACACCTCCCTGCAATGGGAGGGCAGCCACAGAGAACTCCAGGATCAAAAGGCCAGGATCTGTCCATGTTAAAAGGATTAATATTAATATCACCCAATCCCAGATCATCATATCACAGCCCCAAGACCAGAACCAAATCTAATGGCCACGAACACCTAATCTTCTAAGCCCACCACATATTCTTGGGTGTCAATGGCCACTCCCCATCCCTTACCTGGAATTGTGGCTAGTGCTGTACCTGAAACCCAGGAAACACCATCTCCAAGGGGGGGGGACACTCCCTCCATGTCTACCAAGTTTCAGTGATGCAAATCAGATCAGTCATCTCATGATTACGTTGTGAATGAAATAGATTTTACTACATGTCAATCTAGTATTAAGAAACAGCAACCAGAGTCTGAAGCTACCGAGGAGCCAGAGACCAGGTGCTGGAGCTGGAGCTTAGCACAGGAGGCTGGAACACAGTATTGGTCCTAGACATGGAGGCTGCCTTCCCTGTAGGTGGTCTTCCCTCTCACATCTAATTTCCTCCCAACCCCCAACCAAGATAATCCATCGAGACACAGATAAGCTCGAACCAGGTTACGAGGGCTTCGATTAAGCATTTGGCAGTCACCCCATCCCATAACACCCAACAAGCCACACTTCACTCCCACTATTTTCCTATACTTCTCCCTCCTCATTAGGCTGATCTCATCCATGCTATACGAAAAACTTCATAATGAGCAGGCATAGTTAGTAGAATTTCGCTCCACCCTTTCCTGTATATCACTTGAAAGCAGTAGTCAACCCACTCACTATAGAAAATATGCATTTATAGAACATCTATATAATAATCTTTGTTTGTCATCCTAAGTGTAAGTCTGAAAAAGGATGCTTAGTAGAATTATGAGACAAATAGTGGATATAAAAAAAAAGCTGAGGCTAAAATATTATCATTGAAAAATGAGAATGAGAGCAATATATTATATACTGTGTATGTAGAGAAAAAAACAATTGCAAGGAATCTAGTAAAAGATAACATTACTTCGTTAAGTTTTAAAAAGGCAGACAAAAAGAGCCGGGATTTTTCGTGTAAATAAACATACATCTTGTAGTTGGGGGAAGAGGGCTAAGTAAGGAATCTCCAGCAGAGTAAGGATTATTAAAAATAAGCATGATGAAATTTGGGATGACATTGAAATGAAGCAGTGCTGAAAGTATTTTTGAAGTTTGACATTTGAATGACAATCATTTGAAGAATAAAATTGAAATTAATAATGAAAAGAAAATAATGAACACGGGAATTTTTTTAAAAAATAAACACTGCGGGCATAGTTGATTTAACTGGACATATATTAAGATATCTCCTTCATGGATTACTGCCTTGTCGTGGCGAAGGGGCTTGTGTAGCTCAATGAAGCTATGAGCTATGCCGTGCAGGGCCACCCAAGACGGACAGGTCATAGCAGAGAGTTCTGACAAAATGTGATCCACTGGAGAAGGAAATGGCAACCCACTCCAGTATCTTTGCCATGAAAACCCCATGGACAGTACTAAAAGGCAAAAAGATATGACGCTGGAAGATGAGCCCCTCAGGTCGGAAGGTGTCCAATATGCTACTGGGGAAGAGCAGAGGGCTAGTACTAGTAGTGCCAGAAAGAGTGAAGCGACTGAGCCAAAGCCGAAAGGACGCTCAGCTGTGGATGCATCTGGTGGTGAAAGGAAAGTCCGATGCTGTAAAGATTTTTTCTCCATAGGAACCTGGAACGTAAGATCCATGAATCAAGGCAAACTGGACGTGGTCAAACAAGAGATGACAAGACTGAACATCGACATCTTAGGAATCAGCGAACTAAAATGGACAGGAATGGGTGAATTTAATTCAGAGGACCATCAGGTATACTACTGCGGGCAAGAATCCCTCAGAAGAAATGGAGTAGCCTTCATAGTCAATAAAAGAGTAGGAAAAGCAATACTGGGATACAATCCCCAAAATGACAGAATGATCTCAGTGCGAATCCAAGGCAAGCCATTCAATATCACAGTAATCCAAGTCTATGCCCCAACCACTGGTGCTGAAGAGGATGAAATTGACCGGTTCTATGAAGCCCTACAGCACCTTATAGAATCAACACCAAAAAATGATGTCCTTATCATCATGGGGGATTGGAATGCTAAAGTAGGAAGCCAAAAGATAAACGGAATAACAGGCAAGTTTGGTCTTGGAGTACAAAATGAAGCAGGGCACAGGCTGATAGAATTTTGTCAAGAGAATACGATGGTCATAGCAAACACTCTTTTCCAACAACCCAAGAGACGTCTCTACACATGGACATCACCAGACAGTCAACACAGAAATCAGATTGACTATGTGCTCTGCAGCCAAAGATGGAGAAGCTCTATACAGTCAGTAAAAACAAGACCAGGAGCTGACTGTGGCTCAGATCATGAGCTTCTTGTTGCAAAATTTAGGCTTAAATTGAAGAAAGTAGGGAAAAACACTAGGCCACTCAAGTATGAACTAAATCATATCCCTGATGAATATACAGTAGAGGTGACAAATAGATTTAAGGAATTAGATCTGATAGACAGAGTGCCTGAAGAACTATGGACGGAGGTTCGCAACATTGTACAAGAGGTAGCAACTAAAACCATCCCAAAGAAAAAGAAATGCAAGAAAGCAAAATGGCTGTCTGAGGAAGCTTTGCAAATAGCTGAGGAAAGAAGGGAAGCGAAAGGCAAGGGAGAAAGAGAAAGATACACCCAATTGAATGCAGAATTCCAGAGAATAGCTAGAAGAGATAAGAATGCCCTTCTTAAATGAACAGTGCAAAGAAATAGAAGAAAACAATAGAATAGGGAGAACCAGAGATCTCTTCAAGAAAATTGGAGATATGAAGGGAACATTTCATGCAAAGATGGGCATGATAAAGGACCAAAATGGCAGGGACCTAACAGAGGCAGAAGAGATTAGAGGTGGCAAAATTACATAGAAGAACTATACAAGAACGAGCTTAGCATCCCTGATAACCATGATGGGGTGGTCACTGACCTCGAGCCAGACATCCTAGAATGTGAAGTGAAATGGGCCTTAGGAAAGCTGAGCAACAACAAAGCTAGTGGAGGTGATAGTATTCCAGCTGAGCTATTCAAAATCTTAAAAGGCGATGCAATAAAAGTGCTACACTCAATTTGCCAGCAAATTTGGAAAACTCAACAGTGGCCACAGGATTGGAAAAGTCAGTTTACATTCCAATTCCAAAGAAAGGCAATGCCAAAGAATGTTCAAACTATCGCACCATTGCACTCATTTCACATGCAAGTAAAGTTATGCTTAAAATTCTACAAGCTATACTCCAGCAGTATGTGGATCGAGAACTTCCAGAAGTACAGGCAGGATTTCGAAGAGGCAGAGGAACTAGAGATCAAATTGCCAACATACGCTGGATCATGGAGAAAGCTAGGGAGTTCCAGAAAAACATCTACTTCTGCTTCATTGACTATGCTAAAGCCTTTGATTGTGTGGATCACAACAAATTGTGGCAAGTTCTTAAAGAGAGGGGAGTACCAGACCATCTTATTTGTCTCTTGAGAAACCTATATGCGGGTCAAGAAGCAACAGTGAGAACTGGACACGGAACCACTGATTGGTTCAAAATTGGGAAAGGAGTCCGGCAAGGCTGTATTCTGTCGCCCTGCCTATTTAACTTATATGCAGAGCACATCATGAGAAAGGCAGGGCTAGATGAATCAAAAGTTGGAATTAAGATTGCCGGGAGAAATATCAACAACCTAAGATATGCAGATGATACCACTCTAATGGCAGAAAGTGAAGAGGAACTAAAGAGCCTCTTGATGCGGGTGAAGAAGGAGAGTGCAAAAGTTGGCTTGAAACTCAACATTAAGAAAACCAAAATCATGGCATCCGGCCCTCTCAATTCCTGGCAAATAGATGGGGAAGAAATGGAGGTAGTGACAGATTTTATCTTCCTGGCTCTAAGATCACCACAGATGGGGACTGCAGCCAAGAAATTAAAGACGCTTGCTCCTGGGGAGGAAAGCTATGGCAAATTTAGACAACATACTAAAAAGCAGAGACATCACCCTGCCAACAAAAGTACGTATAGTCAAGGCCATGGTTTTCCCAGTTGCAATGTATGGCTGTGAAAGTTGGACCATAAGAAAGGCTGAACGCAAAAGAATTGAGGCCTTTGAACTATGGTGCTGGAGAAGACTCCTGCGAGTCCCTTGGACTGCAAGGCGATCAAACCGGTCAGTCCTAGAGGAGATCAACCCTGACTGCTCCTTAGAAGGCCAGATCCTGAAGTTGAAACTCAAGTACTTTGGCCACCTAATGAGAAGGAAGGACTCACTGGAGAAGAGCCTAATGCTGGGAAAGATTGAGGGCAGTAGAAGAAGGGGACGACAGAGAATGAGGTGGCTGGATGGAGTCACTGAAGCAGTAGGCGTGAGCTTAAATGGACTCCAGAAGATAGTAGAGGACAGGAAGGCCTGGAGGAACGTTGTCCATGGGGTCGCGATGGGTCGGACACGACTTCGCAACTAACAACAACAACATATTAAGATATGGACATGGCTTGCTTGTGAAGTAATTATGTAACTTGTTTACATGTGAGGTTTGCAACTGCATCTGACAATTAGAAAAATTTATCCCCCTACATGAAGTAAAAGTTAGCAAGAACGAACAGAAAAATCAGAGGAAAGTTTGGTGAATGCTCCTGGGAACGTGTCTCTGAAAGGGTACAAATACGTGACAGTAAGAAAAAAATGGGGAAGTTCAATGATGGGAAAGAATTTATAGATCAGGTTTTACTTTTCAACAGGTCATTGAAAAAATAAGTATGAATGTTTGATAGAAAATGTACTATGTATTTGTTGAATTAGAAAAAGTGTAAGATAAACTTAAATTTATGCAAATATGAAGGTTGGTTGCTGTGAAAAAAAGTATATGATGGAAATTGAATATGAGAACATTTTAAATAGATAATGGAATTTAAGCATTAGAATAATCAAAATGGTTAGCAAACACTTCAATAAGCTATATGATATCTAACAGTTTAGCAGTTTGATGTATTTGTAGAATACTTGTGCGGATATTACATGCTTGTTGGTTGGGGATGTAGATGCATATATAATTCTATATGCAGACATTGCTAAGATCTAAGATGTTGACTAAGAATTGAAATCATCTGCGGCAAATATTAGATTTTGTAGAGTTGCATACGGAGGGAACACTTGCAAGCTATACACTAGTGAATTTATGTACCTTCGTAGACTGTTTTCAAAAATGGGGAAACAAGATGGAGAAACGTTTAAGATGTGCAAATGCTGATTAATCCTGAATTAATGTGGTTTTATTACAGTAGCGAGGGACCAGTAAAAGTATACGGAGATGGTTTGTCATCTTACGTTTTCATTTCTTTGGGTTACTATGTGTTACTGCTTTGCGTAACATTGCTTGTTCTGAAAAGCAACAGCACGATCAGTATGTATATAAATATGGCTTCTGTGAAGGATGCATTTTCTGAGACCTATATGAACTCCAATAGGCCACACGGCACAATACTCATTTTTAAAAGTTGGAGCGACGAATGACAACCCTAACCAATGAGAGAAGGCGGCTTTAGCATGAAGGGCTTTTGCATGCCCAGCTTGCTTTTACGAATTCGCGGCTCGAGAGTGAGGAATCAGGGACGCGCCAGCCTCCACCGGGATCGAACAGGCCTCTGGGATCGCGCCGAGGTACCCGCGCCCGAAACTTCTCCCCAGTGAGGCCTCGAGAGCCCAGAAGAGGTCCCCCTCGGCTTGGGAGCGCCGCCATCTCTTGCGACTCCGGAGCAAAGGAGGGGCGGAGGGTTGCTACGTGAGTCTTTTGTCGATGAAGCGCCGTTTCAGCGCCACTATCACAACTCCCGTCCACTTGGCATCTGTTACCAGCCTGAGGCGTCCCTCCCGCGCCCAGAGTTAGGCGGGAAGGGCCTGGCGACGGGCGACTGCACCGGGAGGCTCTCGCAGCAGCCTCTCTACACCTGCTGCTGCTGTAAGGCAGGGACCGTTCGCCGCTTGCTCCTGCCTTGCCCTGTCTGGCCTGGCGGAGGCGCGCGGCTATGGGAACCCGCGCGCCGTGACAGGAGAACGGGCAGGCGCCGGACCCTCGACGGGAATGTGCAAGCCGAGCCGGCCCACCAATGGCTCTCGGGGACGATGCGGTGGCGCTGGCGGTAGGCGCTGCCCCGAAGTGTGAGCCTCCTGAATGCCTGCAGGGAGTCCTTGCAGCAGGCATCTCGAGGGCTTGGGCGGCCAGCGCTGGCTGTAGTCTCCCGATGCTCTCGCCGCTGCCGCCACCCCCGCCATGCCCTGAGCGGAGAAGCACCGAGCCCGCCCCGGCCGCCAGAGGATCCCTCTTTAAGGCTGTCATGCTCCTTGGCGTGCTTTTAGTCCTTTGCCAGCGGGTCCAGGCGGAGCGAGGTAAGAAACGCGCCTGCAGAGCCGAGTGGGTAAATCACCGAGCGGGAGGCGGGAAGCAAGTCTTCAGTGATGGATAGCTTAGTGGTGATGGTCGTTTGGCTACAAGCCGCTAGATGCAGTTATTGTCCGAGCACTTCCTCGTCTCGGAATATGCTGCCATTGTCTACTGAGTAACGGGGTTTGCATGAAGCTTTGCGCTGGATTGTAAGGATGATCGAATATCTGCTATCAGATACTCCCTTTTTAGCATGGAAGGAGTCCTTTCCATGTAGCGCATAGGGGCCATGTTCTTCCATTTCCCGTCTTCTCGCTGTTACCTTCACAGAAGTTAACCCCTATCTACATAATAGCTGCACTTTATTGCAAGATCCAAACCCTTATTTGTATGGTCATGGAGTACGTGCTTGGTTTTGGGAATGCTCCGGAAGGCTTATAATATTTTAAAATCACATAGATTGGTGACCCCCCTCTCTCTCTTTTTATGCATAACCTGACGTTACTTTTCAATAGGCGTTGGGGATTGTGTTTGTAAAGTTACCAACGGTGTGTGGGGAGTGCTCTGCGATCTCTCCTTCTAGTTCTCTTCCTTATCTGTTTTATTTTGCAGAGAAAAAGGCTGAAAGAGAAGATTGTAATTGTTACCTGAATTTGTTTCTGTGATTTGTTTTGTCAAAAGGGAGAAACATCCCTCTGTATCTGTTATTTCCTGTGCAGGTTTGTGTTTCTAAAATAGTAACTACGCAGAGATTGAAATCAGATGAATCGCATATAATCACAATTTTTGTATCATCGAAAAAGGTAGCATAAGTACGCTTGGGTGATACAATTACCATGAAATATTTCTGCAAAATAGTCATCTACTATGGTTGTGGTATAATACAGCTGCCAAACTGTGTAATCTGTAACAGTAGAATAAGGGCTTAAAAATATTTGATTGTGTAAAAAAATCTGTAAATTTTAGTCCAGTTTAGGTAAAAAGACACCAAATTTTGGAAGTGTTAAACTTCTGTTCAGTTTCAAGAGCACCTAATCATGCTTAAGAGGGACTGCTGTTGAAAAGAACTACTAAAAAGTATTGGAACTAGTTTCATAAGGATTAAATTTTTATTCAAATCACTGTTATTAGTAATAATAGTTTCTTACTGATTGCTTCATGTTTTGCAAACTGTTCACTTTTCCACTTCTGTGCTTCTAACAGGTTGTAAGGAATTATAGAGAGTTAGAAATTGTTGATGAAGTTTGTGACTTTGTTTTATTTTCTTTTGTGGTTTTATTAATTGAAAATCCTTATTTCAAACAGATTATTGATATCTTTTGGATATGGTAGATGTTTTTGTACATTGACTGGCAGTTCTCCTTTGCTTCAAGTTCATTGGACCATTTTGTGGCATGGCTTCCTTTGATTGTTTTGCTCATTGCCTCTCCAATGTAATGACATGGATTTTCATTCAAATTAAGTCAAAGAAAACTAACTCTACTTAAATCAGACAAAAATCACTGGGACATGTCATTGTGCATAGTAGTCCCATTTTAATTTCTTGTTCTTATTCTCTTAGACTACATGACTTTTGATTAACTTTTATTTTTCTTAGGCTGCTATTTAATTAGCACACTGCTATTTATAACAATCAATTTTTAAAGAAAATCCCTAATGAAGTTCAAAAGTGGTATTATATGTTACCTTCAACATCATGGACCTAAATATTGGGTAGAAGATTATCTCCAATTTATGTGCTCATTTTCAGATCCAGTAAAGAAATCTACTTATGAAAATTGTTTTGGTTCATAAATAGTTATATTTATATAATCCTGTTTATATAATATATGTAAAGTAGACTTGCATTAGTTTGCATCAATATTTCTTTGTGTGCAATAACCAGTAGTCTCCAGAAGAGCTCCAGACCTAACTGTTACCTGGCTGCTATATAATTAGTTTTAATAATATAATAGAATTTTGCAGATTGTTTACTGGGTCAGAGATAAGATAAAGTATGTTAGTTAGAGTTTGCATGAAAAAGTAGATGTGAATTCTAGCTATCTTGGTGTAACTGTATCTTTCTCTGCATAAGTTACATGTGTGAAACCTCTTGAGAATTTATGTTTAGATCTAGTAGCATCATATATGTATTACTGTGATAGAGGACCTTATACATATGGTGACTGCGAGTTCCCATTCTGTTCTCTCCCTCTCTGTGTAATATATATATTATTTTCCACAATATTCACTTTGTACTTACACATGATTTCATATGAGAGAAATAGAAATTAAAACTTGTTTAAGTATAAGTAATAGCACATGTTTAAAAAAAGGTTACATATATCTTAGAAAATTTCAAAAGATGAATGAAATACATGTGTGGTATATTGCATAAAATTTTGTATCTTTATATTAATGAAATGTCTTTACCTGGAAATACAGGATAGTATTGTCTGGCTATTTGGTCTATTCTCATTATTTAAACTAGAAAACTAGTTTTAGCAGATATTATTTCAATACAAGATGTAAAATCATTCTGCATTTTCTTAGCCTTTTAAAATTTTATTTTCTTGTTGTTCAGTCACTAAGTCATGTACGCCTCTTTGTGCCCCATGGGTCATATAGCACGCCAGGCTCCTCTTTCCTCCACTGTCTCGCAGAGTTGCCCAAATTCATGTTCATTGTGTTGATGACACTATCTAACCAGCTCATCTTCTGCCATCCCCCTTCTGCTTTTGCCTTCAGTCTTTCCCAACCTCAGGGTCTTTTCCAATGAGTCCTCTCTTCTCATTTGGTGGCCAAAGGGTTTAAACTTGAGCTTCAGTATCTGTCTTTCCAAAGGACAGTCAGGATTGATCTTTAATTTTAACTGTTCCTTATTCTTTTTGACTATGTTCTTTTCAGCTATTAATTTTCCCTGTATACACATTATACAATCAAATAAAACAATAATTTATTATATTATATTATAATTTTATAATAATAAAATAAAAATTTGTACCTCCTTTTAATAGTTTTCTTTTGTGTGCCTTATTTTTCTCAACCATAATTATTTTCATTTCATCTCTTCAACAAATATCATTGGTTTATGTGTATTATATATCCAGTGTATCATATTTTTCTCTCATTCTCATTTTTGCAGCAGCCATGCTCCTTTTATATATCTGTCTATGTCTGTCTGTCTGTCTGTCTGTCTGTCTGTCTGTCTTGTCTGTCTGTCTGTCTGTCTGTCTGTCTGTCTGTCTGTCTATCCATCCATCCATCCAGCCACCCACCCACCCACCCACCATGAAGGGCCTTAAATGTGATTACCAGCTATTTCTCCTCTTGTATGCAGCCTCTTTACTTTATAATACTGCTAAGGATCATTTTTTAATGCTTTCCATTAGTGTAACTTCACATAAATTGTGGTATTCTGAACAAAATTCTTACTCTGTTCTAAATGGATTTTACATCTTCCTATACAAGTAGTCCTTACTTAACAATGGTGATTGGGGATGGCAACTCTGTCAATAAGCAATACAGTCATAAGGTGCAACATCACATGACTTATTACTTTATTAATTGATCACGGCAGTTGCAGCAGTCCTAGTTGTCGTTGTTAGGTGACTCCTATGTGGTTACAGGAGTCATGTGAAGCAGTCTTGCAGTCATGAACTTCTACAGGCTGCTCCTTTGATTTTACTTGTTGCAGTGAAGGTCACAAAATGGTGAAGATGTGACCGTGGAATGCTGCAATGTCATAATTGCGAGCTGATTGCCAAGCGCAAACTCCGAGATGGCCACAACTATGAGAATCTGTTATAAGTTCCCCTCATTCATTGTTGTAAGTTTGAATGGTGGCTGAATGAATGGTAATTCAATGAGGACTTCCTATATTCAAATTCTGTTCGTTTTGTTTGGAGAGTAATCTGTTTTATAGTTTATCATATGGGAACCATCCTTTCTTTTCCTGTTCTACATTCTCTGTGATATTTCTCACTTCTGTCAAGTCCATTTTTTCCTCTAAATTGACTATTGCCATTACTAAAAAGTCCCATTTGCCTTCATAATATACAGAGTGTAAGCGAGGGCCTCACGTGACTGCACAATAGGTAGAGGTGGGAGACCCAGGCAAAATACTTCTAAAACCACCTGTGATGCATGAAATGTATAGAATTCAGGTGTTTTTTTTTCTTCCAAAGTAATATACCTTTCAAAATTGTAGTCAGTGATTTATGCTTATTTGCTTAAGTGGGTCGAGATACTTGTTTCTAGAGAAAAGAATTTCTTTCTGGTTGAAGTAAATAAAAAAGATAGATATATTGAACTGAATAGTCTCTTCCTGATCCCTAATTGTCTAAGCTTCTCTATGGATTGATACTGGTAATAAACATTTATTTTTGTTACAGTGCATATATAGACTTGGGGAGAACCTTGAATTGTATCCAATGGTATCATTCTGCCAGCAAACTGAACCGTGCCAGCGGATGAATTTCCCTTCCAATCTGCTCCGGGGATCTGGGGACCCTCTAAAGCAGTTTTCAAGGACACATAAATGAGGAGAGGAAGGAAAACTGTTATTGCTTGAAGTTTGTTGTGTAATATTGCAATGGCATTCTATCTAAGCTTCTCTTTTATCCAGAACTTCAATTTTCTTTTCACAAAGGTCGTTTTAAACCTATTGGTTCATTGGGCTTTGTTGGAGACAGGATTTTTTTTTAAATAAAATTTGAAAAACCAGTATTATTTTGTTGACAGTTTCAGACATGTACTGTAAACATTTCTAGCTGCTCTAGAAATACAACTCAAGAAGTTAGTTTTATGCTATATTTTGAAATTTTTAGTTGCTTTATAATTTGCTAAGGAATACTTTGGTTTCTGGATCAATGTAATAGTTTTAATTTTCAATTTGCTTTATGCTAATAATTACTTAGTATTGCTCTTCTTCAAATCAACACACTATTTGAAAGATCTTTTTTTCACTATAACCACTTCCATTAACTTTCATTTCCTTATATAATGCATATATGCTTCCTACTATACTACAACAGAGACCATTCTCTTGATATACAAATACTTTATTAGTTGCAGATTTACTTATTGGATGTTTGCTTGATTGCACTAGAAATCTTGTTTATCAGTTTGCAATATATAAATAGTAAATTGTTTGATTCAAGGTATTGTTATGGTCACAAATGTCATAAGTTACTGGTAGAGTATATAATTAGCAAACAGAATATCCTTGGTATTTCCAAGGTAGAATTCAGAGAAAAGTCCTGAAATGCTGTAAAGCTACTGCTAGTTAGCATTTATAATGCAGAATTTAAATGGATGAATGGCCTGATTCATACATCAAATGATATTTATAATTTTAATCCTTGTATCTCTCACTACAGCACCAGTTAATTCCCAATACTACATCACAATTGTGCAGTAGTTCAGTATTTAAGAATTTGTCTTTTATTATATAATTTTGGAAAAGCCAGTACTATCAGTACTTTTATACCCACCAATATGAGTTAATTAGAATTCTGTTGCTTAGCAATGCTTGCTTTAATAAGAACTCCTCCAGATGGTAAATTTAATTCATGTTGGCTGCAACCATATTTTACCCTTTATGCAACTGTTTTGCAGTGCCACATTTAAAAGCAATAGTCCAAGATCTAGTTCACATGGAGCAGAAGGCTAGATAGATAGATAGGTAGATGATATATATACATAGATGATAGATAAATAGATAGATGACAGATTTTATATATGTATATGTATATATATATATATATGTGTGTGTGTGTATGTGTGTGTGTGTGTGTATCGGGGGGGCAGAGGATTGCATTTTTCATCAAAAATAAAATATCAAAATGTTATAGTTGTTTGGGAATTGATAACTTTAAAAATATTAAACAGACTTCAGTAAGTAAAAGACAGAGAAAATTGGGGGTTTTGCAGAGCTGTTTGTAGAAATATTTGCCAACTTTTTAAAAAGGCTAGTAATAATTTATAAACACTTAAAAATATAAAACTAAAAAAATATCCCAAAATAAGGGAAAGATATATTGCATGACATGAATTATTTCAAACATATTTGATTACTGATAATTTACACACTGCAGTAGATTGTAACTGCATTCTTGCTAAGCAATGGAAAATATATTTATAGAAGAGTTGTATTTTTTTCCATATACAAAACATTGTTTATCCTGTATGGGGAGAGGGCTATATTTCTCTAATCAGACCATCTGGGGGCTGCCTGAAGAAATTGAATAACAATTATTGCACACTATTTACTGTAGTTAAAAGAGAATCTTTTGGAAAGTGCTAAAACTTTTTGCTTCATTTCATGGGGAAAGTGCAGCGTTCTGAAAGATGGATGAAAGGGGCATACAACCTTTTAGCGATACTGTACTGTATAAGAGAGATACTATATAAGAGATCTCCTAAGATGAAATGCTGATTTCTTTCTGAACAATACCTGTTGCACAGAGTTTTGATCATCAAGCTCTTGGAGAGAAGTAATCTGAGTAAAAGTAATTAGCACAGTGTGTTTCACAGTTCCAGAATCTTCTATAACTACAGTCTCAGAGGAAACAATGAGAAATTATTAGGCAGATGCTGTGTAATTTTTCTGGATAAACATTAGTGAAATCAGGTTCTTAGTTTTTTGGAAGTAAATCATGAGATGGAGCAGAATGCAGAAAGCTAGACAGTAAAACTACATCTAATCGTTGGTTTTCAGTTTACATGAAGGATAGAGCTCTGTTTAATGGTATAAAGATCAGTGGGGTTTGATATTTAGAATTTACAAGCATTTACTGGAAATGCTTCTAAGTTCTGAAGTAGTTCAGTTAGAATATGCTGGTTTTTTTCTTCAAATTTTAATATTTGCCAGGTTCATTTCTTTTTTTATATAAACAAGTTTTATTGGTATTTTTTGGTTTTACATCAAAGTGCTTTAAGAATCCACGTGGAGATAGGGTGGTCAATCATCCAAAAAGAAAAACCAATATAATCAAACATAAATAATTCAATAATTCCTTAAAAGTTCCTTCTCTATTCCCTCAAGCTATAACCTAGTATTAATACATTTCTAAATAAAATTCAATCATTGTAAAAAAATATCAATAGTAATTCACTTATATCCATCAAAATCCTGTTTTAGGTTTAACTATTTTACCATTACCATTTTCCACTTTAGCCTAAAACGAACACATAAGTTACATTTCGGGTCTCCCAATTTCCCATAAAACAATAATTATTTCTAAAATATACATATTATATCAACTATTATATTTTAATACTTCCCAACTATATTCTATTTCCTATACTCTTATCAAGTATATATTTTATAAATCAATCCATATCTCTAAAAGTTCCTCAATTGCTTTAACATAATCAAATTAATACATTTCTAATTAGCATTCAATCATTATAAAAGAAAAAATGTCAGTAATGTTTCACCAATATCAATCCAACTGATTTTTGAATTTAACTAATTTCCAATTTGGCCTTGAATAAACAATAAGCTACATTTCAAATCTCTCAATTTCCCTCATAAAGCCATAATTATTTCTAAAATATACATATTATTAGCATTATATTTTCCTACTTCCCGACTATATTCCATTTCTTATTCTACTCTAAAATTTAAATCCCATCTATTCCCAACAACAAAAAAAGAAAAATATTTTCTTACTTCTTTTCATATCTATATTCTATTTCTTATTCTATTCTTCTTGTTTACCAATTCCATATTACCATTCCAGACCATAATCAAATCAATAATTTTCATCTCAGTAGTATTATTTCAAACCAAAATCTTAAGCCTTTTTAACCCTTCAAATAGATTTTTAATTCTCATTTTTAAATCTAATTCTAGCTTTCTTTTTGTGCCAAGCAGGTTTCCATAAGAGAGCCATATTTGATCATGTATAGTCCTGAACAATTCAGTCTGATCATGTTTCTTTTCTCTTTTTTCCAATATTGTCAAAGCTGTATAGTTCTTTTTGTTCAATGTAATAATTACTCGTTGATTATCCGTATTATCACAATTCTCAAAGTCTCGTATTTGCAAATCGGGTCCCATTGCTTTTGACTTTGTAAGTATTTCAATGGAAATCCAACTTTGGTCATCCAAGTTCTCAGTAATATTTTCTTCTAGATTGCTTTGTTTTTCATTTAGTATGTGAGTCGTAGAGTAGTCAATTGAAGTCTGGAAGTCATTTTGAAGTTTTATCATGAAGGCATCTAGTCTAGCATTCACTCGCTCATGAAATTCATAAATTCTTCCCGACATACGTTTCCAAATCAGTTGTGAATGGGATTCTTCCATCTCTTTAAATTGTATAAGTTGCTTGCCAGTCTCTTTAAGGTTGGTATTCTTCCTCTATTATTCCTTGTGCTGAAAATTAGTAGTTAATTCTGGAACATCATCTTTAAAGTTTTTTCTAGAATAAATCCAAAGCCAAACTGTAGGTAAACCTTGTATTTGTACTCAAAAAAAAAAAAAAGAGCCATCCATATGTCTGAGAAAGCACTTTAAAGCCCAGTTAGAATAATAGAAACGAAAGCAGAGGGGAAAAAAAAAAGTATCTTCTTGTGGTCAGATAGGAATGTCTGGGCATAGAGCCAAGTCTGGGCGTCGAGCCAAAAGACTGAATCCACACCGAGCATACCAAGCGCAAAACAGTGAAAGTTCTCAAGCGGATACTTTGTTGCTAATTTGAAACAGCACAGAAAAAAAACCCAGCATAAGAGAGAAAAGGTTTTAAACTGAATAATATAAATAAAATGATTTTTCTAAACGTAGGAATAAATTCAAATAAAATAGCTTAAGACACCTTATGTACAGAAGGGGGGAGAGGAATAAAAAAACACTCCACCCCCCTCCCTAAAGGTTTCAAGCTAAAACAAATAGGCAGAAAGACGCAGAGTTTTTTCAGGATCCCCGAAGTCCAGCAATTCAAGTAGTCAATAGAAGTTAATTGTTTTTCCAAGCTCTTTTTCCCAAATATCCGAACGCTGCTCTCTTAAAGTAGGGAAATAATTCCAAAAACTTTTCACAGGAAGGTAGTTAGGGTACAGAGATGGAAGGAAAGGTCTCACCTGGATCATCCATGGTGGTTTTTTATGCTTAGCTGTTCTTGTGGCTTGTGGCTGGAGCAGCTAGGTGATCGGCCATGTTAATGGCCGATCTTTTCCCCGTCGGCCCAGAGGAGCTGTCTCTGATCTCGGAGGGAGCTGCCGCTCCCTCTGCAATCAACGAGTGTCCTCCCCAGCGGTAGTCGCCCCTCCAGGATGACTTTCGACCCTGTCCAGGGTCTACCGGCGGGGGAAAACCGATCGGCAAAGGGAACGGACCCTTCGCATGACCGCAGGCGCTGCAACCGGAACCGGAAGCCCCAGGTTCATTTCTTGACTTAAATCATCTCATCTGCTTTAAAATAAAATGGTAACAACAAAATATATTAAAGAGCAACAGAAATTGACCAAAGTATGTGTTTATCATTCTAGCCCTTAAAGTAGGAGATTCTTGGCTTTATTGCTTAATTACACAGGCTGCATGTTATTAATAAATTATTACATAGTCTATGAAATCTTCATTGCCATTTGGGACAATTGTTAGATAAGCTGTTTTGATACGCTAGGACAGTGATGGCGAACCTTTTAGAGACTGAGTGCCCAAATTGCAATCCAAAATCCACTTATGCATCGTCGAGTGCCAGGTGGGTGTGGCCCATTGGCTGGGTGTGGCCCATTGGCTTGGTGTGGCCAATTGGGTGGGCGTGGCTGCGGTGGTAACAGCAGACTGGGTGGGACTAAAAAGTTCAATCAATTTCAACTTTGCAAGATCTTTTTTTCTCGCGAGAAATTGAAATTGACTGATTGAACCTTTTTTTTTTTTGCATGCGGCGGTGGAGGCCTAAAGCGAAAAGGTTTTATAAAACCCAGCTGAAGGCCTAGGACTGGGGCGACGGCACGCGTGCCCACAGAGAGGGCTCTGAGTGCCGCCTCTGGCGCCCGTGCCATTGGTTCGCCACCACTGCGCTAGGAGGTATTTCAGATTTAAAGAGCAGATTTCTTTCCTCTTCTTACGTAGAGTGAAACACTATGTAGTGTGAGTAGACTTTTGCTTATGGGACATGATTTTTGTCTCATTTATTCTCTGCACTGCTCTGTATATTTTTCTCAGATTGATTCTAGAGGGTTCTGCAATTCTCCAGAGCAGAACTTAGAAGCTTTGATGCCCGTGGGGAGGGAATGGACAACTTAATTAGATACCCCATCTCCTTTCTGCTGATGAAAAATTTTCAATTTATATGAGGACTTAATTAGATAGTATCTCAACTTTTATTTCCAGAGGGAATAGGCATTCATGAAAGGACAAGCACTGAGTATTTGTATATACTATTATACTGCTTTTTTGGTGAAATCATATGTGAACAAGCTTATCAAAAAAGAATATTGTTGTTGTTGTTGTTAGTTGCGAAGTCGTGTCCGACCCATCGCGACCCCATGGACAACTTTCCTCCAGGCCTTCCTGTCCTCTACCATCTTCTGGAGTCCATTTAAGCTCATGCCTACTGCTTCAGTGACTCCATCCAGCCACCTCATTCTCTGTCGTCCCCTTCTTCTACTGCCCTCAATCTTTCCCAGCATTAGGCTCTTCTCCAGTGAGTCCTTCCTTCTCATTAGGTGGCCAAAGTACTTGAGTTTCAACTTCAGTATCTGGCCTTCTAAGGAGCAGTCAGGGTTGATCTCCTCTAGGACTGACCGGTTTGATCGCCTTGCAGTCCAAGGGACTCGCAGGAGTCTTCTCCAGCACCATAGTTCAAAGGCCTCAATTCTTTTGCGTTCAGCCTTTCTTATGGTCCAACTTTCACAGCCATACATTGCAACTGGGAAAACCATGGCCTTGACTATACGTACTTTTGTTGGCAGGGTGATGTCTCTGCTTTTTAGTATGCTGTCTAAATTTGCCATAGCTTTCCTCCCCAGGAGCAAGCGTCTTTTAATTTCTTGGCTGCAGTCCCCATCTGTGGTGATCTTAGAGCCCAGGAAGATAAAATCTGTCACTACCTCCATTTCTTCCCCATCTATTTGCCAGGAATTGAGAGGGCCGGATGCCATGATTTTGGTTTTCTTAATGTTGAGTTTCAAGCCAACTTTTGCACTCTCCTTCTTCACCCGCATCAAGAGGCTCTTTAGTTCCTCTTCACTTTCTGCCATTAGAGTGGTATCATCTGCATATCTTAGGTTGTTGATATTTCTCCCGGCAATCTTAATTCCAACTTTTGATTCATCTAGCCCTGCCTTTCTCATGATGTCTCTGCATATAAGTTAAATAGGCAGGGCGACAGAATACAGCCTTGCCGACTCCTTTCCCAATTTTGAACCAATCAGTGGTTCCGTGTCCAGTTCTCACTGTTGCTTCTTGACCCGCATATAGGTTTCTCAAGAGACAAATAAGATGGTCTGGTACTCCCATCTCTTTAAGAACTTGCCACAATTTGTTGTGATCCACACAATCAAAGGCTTTAGCATAGTCAATGAAGCAGAAGTAGATGTTTTTCTGGAACTCCCTAGCTTTCTCCATGATCCAGCGTATGTTGGCAATTTGATCTCTAGTTCCTCTGCCTCTTCGAAATCCTGCCTGTACTTCTGGAAGTTCTCGATCCACATACTGCTGGAGTCTAGCTTGTAGGATTTTAAGCATAACTTTACTTGCATGTGAAATGAGTGCAATGGTGCGATAGTTTGAACATTCTTGGCATTGCCTTTCTTTGGAATTGGAATGTAAACTGACCTTTTCCAATCCTGTGGCCACTGTTGAGTTTTCCAAATTTGCTGGCAAATTGAGTGTAGCACTTTTACTGCATCGTCTTTTAAGATTTTGAATAGCTCAGCTGGAATACTGTCACCTCCACTAGCTTTGTTGTTGCTCAGCTTTCCTAAGGCCCATTTCACTTCACATTCTAGGATGTCTGGCTCGAGGTCAGTGACCACCCCATCGTGGTTATCAGGGATGCTAAGCTCGTTCTTGTATAGTTCTTCTGTGTAATTTTGCCACCTCTTCTTAATCTCTTCTGCCTCTGTTAGGTCCCTGCCATTTTGGTCCTTTATCATGCCCATCTTTGCATGAAACGTTCCCTTCATATCTCCAATTTTCTTGAAGAGATCTCTGGTTCTCCCTATTCTATTGTTCTCTTCTATTTCTTTGCACTGTTCATTTAAGAAGGCATTCTTATCTCTTCTAGCTATTCTCTGGAATTCTGCATTCAATTGGGTGTATCTTTCTCTTTCTCCCTTGCCTTTCGCTTCCCTTCTTTCCTCAGCTATTTGCAAAGCTTCCTCAGACAGCCATTTTGCTTTCTTGCATTTCTTTTTCTTTGGGATGGTTTTAGTTGCTACCTCTTGTACAATGTTGCGAACCTCCGTCCATAGTTCTTCAGGCACTCTGTCTATCAGATCTAATTCCTTAAATCTATTTGTCACCTCTACTGTATATTCATCAGGGATATGATTTAGTTCATACTTGAGTGGCCTAGTGTTTTTCCCTACTTTCTTCAATTTAAGCCTAAATTTTGCAACGAGAAGCTCATGATCTGAGCCACAGTCAGCTCCTGGTCTTGTTTTTACTGACTGTATAGAGCTTCTCCATCTTTGGCTGCAGAGCACATAGTCAATCTGATTTCTGTGTTGACCGTCTGGTGATGTCCATGTGTAGAGACGTCTCTTGGGTTGTTGGAAAAGAGTGTTTGCTATGACCATCGTATTCTCTTGACAAAATTCTATCAGCCTGTGCCCTGCTTCATTTTGTACTCCAAGGCCAAACTTGCCTGTTATTCCGTTTATCTTTTGGCTTCCTACTTTAGCATTCCAATCCCCCATGATGATAAGGACATCATTTTTTGGTGTTGATTCTATAAGGTGCTGTAGGGCTTCATAGAACCGGTCAATTTCATCCTCTTCAGCACCAGTGGTTGGGGCATAGACTTGGATTACTGTGATATTGAATGGCTTGCCTTGGATTCGCACTGAGATCATTCTGTCATTTTGGGGATTGTATCCCAGTATTGCTTTTCCTACTCTTTTATTGACTATGAAGGCTACTCCATTTCTTCTGAGGGATTCTTGCCCGCAGTAGTATACCTGATGGTCCTCTGAATTAAATTCACCCATTCCTGTCCATTTTAGTTCGCTGATTCCTAAGATGTCGATGTTCAGTCTTGTCATCTCTTGTTTGACCACGTCCAGTTTGCCTTGATTCATGGATCTTACATTCCAGGTTCCTATGGAAAAAAAATCTTTACAGCATTGGACTTTCCTTTCACCACCAGATGCATCCACAGCTGAGCGTCCTTTCGGCTTTGGCCCAGTCGCTTCACTCTTTCTGGCGCTACTAGTACTAGCCCTCTGCTCTTCCCCAGTAGCATATTGGACACCTTCCGACCTGAGGGGCTCATCTTCCAGCATCATATCTTTTTGCCTTTTAGTACTGTCCATGGGGTTTTCATGGCAAAGATACTGGAGTGGGTTGCCATTTCCTTCTCCAGTGGATCACATTTTGTCAGAACTCTCTGCTATGACCTGTCCGTCTTGGGTGGCCCTGCACGGCATAGCTCATAACTTCATTGAGTTACGCAAGCCCCTTCGCCACGACAAGGCAGTAATCCATGAAGGAGAAAAAAGAATATATGAACAAGCTTAGTGTGTGTATGTACTGTATGTACACAGATGTAACAGTGTTAGGTTTTTGCTGCCAGATATGCACGTGTCTTCTATACAGCAGTGAGCAATACTTGATTCAGCTGAAAGAAATGCTCATTAAATCATTGGTACATGGACTGAAGAAAGTTCTGTGGATTGTTATGCACCATCTGTAATATATATTTGGATTGTGGTTATTTTGAATTAGGTTCCAAAACAATGCTTTGGAAGGCACAGGAACATGATAGTGTTTATCTATAATTCCTCAAAGCCGCTTTAAGGAAGGGAAAAACATGACTGCTTGTTTGCTCCCTTGTATGCTATGCAGCACTAGCATGGAACTGAATCTGAACTATGGATTAGCCCAGATATATAGATACAGAGGCAGTTTGCTGTTGCAGTTAAGGCATCAGGCTAAAAACTGGGAAATTGTGAGTTCTAGTCCAGCCTTAGGCACAAAGCCAGTGTGGGTGACCTTGGGCCCGGCACTTCCTTTGAGACCTATGAATGAAGCAATGGCAAACTACTTCTGAAAGGGATTTGTTCAGGCAGAGTCTGAGAATCAGACACGATTGAACAGAAGAAAAAAATAGGTACAGTATACGGTTTTTCTTTCGCAATCATTTGTACTTTCTGTGCTGAAGTTTCATCATATATAAGAAAGTTTATGTAAAAAACTGTAGCTTATATAAGTTGTAAGTAAAGCAGTATGTAATCTATAATATTCAGGAAATGATAGTTGCTCTGACTGTCAATTATGGAAAAATAATATTACCTCCCCCTTTTTTTGGCAGTAGGATTTTAACAAGTATTTGGAGCCTGCCAATATGAAAACTACCAGATGATATTCTCAATAACAAAATCTTGTCTCATCTTTAGCTCATTTTGGGTTTTTATTTCTATGAATTTTTGCAGTAAATGAAGTTAGTGTATAGTTAAATGCTAAGGTAGCTTCTAATTGGATTTCAAAAGCAATGTTTAACTGGTCATTACTGCTTGAATTGCATAATTTTATTTTGAGATAATGCCAATTATGTGTTTGTTTAACATTATTGCTGGAGAAATATATAAATCAGCAGCTTTTCACTAAACATTTATACTGGCTTATTTAAACTGTATTGTGCAAGAAGAGGCAGATGAGTAAAAATGCACATTTTGTAGCTATGAGAGATTCACCCTTTAAATGTCTGGAAACTAATTTAATAGTACAACTGCTAGCAATACTGCTTTCGAATTGTGGCATTGGAGAAGACTCTTGAGAGTCCTTTGGACTGAAAGGAGATCAAATCAGTCAATCCTAAACAAAATCGACCCTGACTGTTTTTTGGAAGGATGGATACTGAAACTGAAGCTCAAAAACTTTGGCCACAAAATGAGAAGAGAGGGAAAGATCCTGAGATGGGGAAAAATTGAAGGCAAAAGGAGAAGGGAAAGGAATGGCATGGCAGAGGATGAGATGGTTAGATAGCGTCATCGATGCAATGAACATGAATTTGGGCAAACTCAGGGAGACAGTGCAGGACAGTGGTCCATGGGGTTATGAAGAGTCAGACACAATTTAGTGACTGAACAACAACAAAAGATAGAAATACTGCCTGTGGGGTAAAATTTTGTACCTCCAATTTAGATGAGTTTGCCCTTTTGTGCTATCATCAAGATTCTTCAATTTTTAAATTGACTTGGAAACACAAACCAATTGCAAATTTCATGAATAGGTCATACAACATGGCATTCATGCATGCTGATAATCTTGCACTCCTGTTTCTCAAGAATGCAAAACAATAATTCTTGTTGAAATAAGCAAGAGCTGCTTACTGTTTGAAAAATAGCTTATATTTTTTATGGAATGGAGAGTAGAGTCAAAAGACTACAGACTAGAATGGAGACTAGAATTTCTTTTTCCAGCTAAAGAGAACATCTGCTACATGCAGTCTTTCAATCCATTATATCTTTTAATTGGCTTATATTTCATGTTAAATGTGTACCACTTAACACTGCAGGCATATTTTTATGAAGTACTATTAAACAAATTACAATGGTTTGGGTTTGGCATTCAAAGCATGTGTGGATGAGTAAAGAGATATTTTTGTTCTTGATATATTGTTTTTGAGTACAAAATGTTCTTGTTTTTATTCCATACTTTATCAAGGAAGGCTACCTTTTAAATATTCTTCCTTGAATCCATTTATTTATCTAACTACTCTGAGTCACATTTTTCAGTCAAACATGTTATAAAAGCATTATTGTTTCTTACTGCGAAATATATTTTTGGAAGCTGGTCAGTCTCATGTTCTTCCTTTTTAAGAACCTACTTGGGTGTACAAATAAAAATGTCTTTAAATAGAATGTTCAGCACATTGATTTTAAAAAAGTTATATTCTGTTAAGCTGGTGATCCACTGAAACTGTTCTGTACTTGCTTCTGACAACACCCTCTAAAGTTCAGTATTACTCTTTAGCATAAATTAAACAGGATCCTGGCGCAGATATTTGTTCCACCAATTTCATTGGAAAATGGGAAGTTTCCACTGCAGAAGTCAGTTGATACGGGTTACTTCTAAGCAGACATATAAAATAAAGATGTCATTTATCTAAGATAGAGAATACAGTAGATAACTGATATTAATGTATGAGTGGTTTTAAGTTGAATTGTAAGTGGCAAGATGTGGCCTTTTTTTTTCCTGGAATGATTCAGGATTTCGTAGATCTTTTTACTTGTTCTGAAAGTTTAGCAGTAATATCCAGTAAATTCTAATATGGTTATAAAATGACCATTATATCTAGTACATCTACATGTAGTACATCTCAAATGAAAATCTCAGGAACAATCAGAATATGAAACCACTTCTGAATGTTGTATTGCAAAGCATAACTATAAAACTGGAGAAAAGGAGAGTGAAAATGGCCAGGGGCAAGCTCAGCTGCCTTAGAGGACAAGTTACAAAATGTAGGGGCGGGTGTGTGTGTGTTTAATTAGGGAAAAAATGCAGCTGAAATTTATAAAGATATACATGAGATGGACAAAGTAAGTTGTGAGAAGTTGTGAAAGGATCATCCATAAAGCAAACTGATGGAGAATTTAGACAATCAGTACACAATACTTGTTTATGTACTACATGGATAATTTTGGAATTCTCCACAAGAAGGTGATAATAGCTGCCAACTATTTTCAACTAAGAGATAGGTTCCTTATTTTATGAGGACATAAAATGGTATATTGTGATATTTAATTCTGCCTCCATATACTGACATTCAGTTGCTGGGCAGCATTAGAGTCAGATTAATTCTATGAATACTGCCCTCAATATTCTGGTTGCATAATAGAGATCTCTTGCACTTGGTATAAATTTTATATTTAAGTTTTATATATTTTTTGGCTTGGATTGTTGTGTTGAAAAATGCATGTTGCACTTGATAATCTTTAGATAACAGACTCAGTCTGATGCTTTCTAGTGCTACCCTTAAAAACTCTTCTGTCTTATTCTCCTTAGCATATATTTTGATGAAAAAAATAATTATCACCTGTGTGAGAGTTACAAATTGAGGATAACATGCTCTAAGTCTAAACCTTCCAATTACTAAGTGAACAGTAATAAACCATTTAATAGCAGAATTGTTAAGATCTTTATAAATGCTGAATAAATTTTCATGGAAAATTGTGGATGAAATACTTGTGCTAAAGAGTTGTGTTGTTAGACTCTTGTAGCAGTATAATATGTAAAGAATAGCAAAACCAGCTCACTAGGTCAGTGGTGGCGAACCTATGGCACGGGTGCCAGAGGAGGCACTCAGCCCTCTCTGTGGGCACGTGCGCCGTCGCCCCAGTCCTAGGCCTTCAGCTGGGTTTTATAAAACCTTTTCTTTAGGCCTCCGCCGCCGTGTGCAAAAAAAAAAAGATTCAATCAGTCAATTTCAACTTCTCATGGGAAAAAAAAGATCTTGCAAAGTTGGAATTGATTGATTGAACTTTTTAGTCCCACCCAGTCTGCCATTACCACCACAGCCATGCCCACCCAATGGGCCACGCCCACCCAATGGGCCATGCCCACCCAATGGGCCACACCCAGCCAATGGGCCACACCCAGCCAATGGGCCACACCCACCTGGCACTCGATGATGCATAAGTGGGTTTGGGGTTGCAGCTTGGGCACTCGGTCTCTAAAAGGTTCGCCATCACTGCACTAGGTATTACTGACATAGTTAACTTTGAAGTTGAATTTAGGGGCAAGTTATCAAAATGTAAAGGATGAACCGTTGTTAAAGTTATATAGAGTACATATTATGGGGAACTATTTTTCCAAGTGATCAGCTAATTGTACTTTTTTTTTAAAAAAAAAGTATGGCTTTTTGAAACATTGGGTTTTTCTTAATTCTTAAAACATTTGTTAATTTCATAAACCTTAAATATATTTAAGTACAGTATTAAGAATAGGAAAGCCTGACATCCCTCTTTTAAATTATTGTCATCTGAGGTGTGCATAGAGATTTTGCTGAATTAATTCATGCCTGAAGTGCTATTTCTGGCATACAGCCATGGTCTAACTTGCTGCAGTGATCATCCATTTGTGTTGCTTAAATATTTAATAGAACTCTGTATTATAGAATCTAAAAATGATAAATATTTTACAAGACTATTTATATTGATAATTAAGTGAAATGTTTTCTACAATAAAATAATAAATATAATTATTGCAATTAACAGCAGCTAGCAAATTTGACTAATTGCACTTCTAGCTTAGAATTCTCATTCATCAGCTGGAGCATTATTTTCGTATGTATATTTAAGACAATGCTGTGTCATAAATGGGCCTCTTTGAGATGTGTTTTTTGCAAGGCATCTAAACTTCATTGTTAAGAGTTTTTTTATTTTTTTATTTTATGAAGAGAACTAGCTATTCTGTAATAGTGTGTTGCACTGAACATTATCTACAGTTTTTTTGTCCTTTTTGTTTTAGAAAGGATTCTCATATTTGAGTAATAATTATTATTATAAGATAAAAAAAACTAGAAATTACCTATACAATGTCATTTCCCCCCCTTTTATATTGGGTCAATATAAAAAAAGGGGGGGATGACATTGCCATTGGTGTATACTATAGGCCACCCAACCAAACAGAGGAAATAGATGAACTTTTTGCTGGTCAGCTAACTAAGGTATGTAGGAAGCACATCACAATAGTAATGGGGGACTTTAATTACCCTGACATCAACTGGGAGACAAACTCTGCACCAAGTGGAAGATCAAACAGATTCCTGACAAACCTAGCAGACAACTTTGTCTCCCAAAAAGTAGAGAAGGGAACTAGGGGATTAGCCATATTGGATCTAATCCTCACTAACAGAGATGAAATGATAGAAGGTGTTGAAACCACAGGAACCTTGGGGGAAGTGATCATGCAATATTGGAATTCAACATTGTGGAAACCCAAGCAATAGAACACAGTCAAACTAGAGTCTTGGACTTTAAGAGAGCTAATTTCAATAAACTTAGAGAGAGCTTGGGAAGGATTCCATGGCTGAGAATCCTCAAGGGGAAAACAACTCAAGAAGCTTAGGAAATTTTGAAAAGTGAGATAATAAAAGCCCAGTCTAGCACAATACCAACAAAGAAGAAAAATAACAGCTCTCAAAAGAAACCAGCATGGCTGCATAAAGAACTCTCTGATAAATTGAAAGATAAAAAGGACAAGTATAAAAAGTGGAAAGAGGGGCACATAACTAAGGCAGAATATCAGCAAATAGCCCATGCCTGCAAAGATGAAGTGAGGAAAGCTAAGGCTCAAAATGAACTAAGGCTTGCGATCAAAGTAAAAAATAACAAAAAAAGGTTCTTTCAACATGTAAAAAACAAGAAAAAAGTTAAGGAAATGATTGGTCCATTAGTGGGTGAAAGTGGCAAGAAGGTGACAAGCAACAGGGAGAAAGCAGAACTATTTAACTCGTTTTTTGCATCTGTCTTTACACAAAGGGAAAAAACAGTCCAACCTATCAAAAACAGTACCATAAAAAACAGATTAGAAACACAAGTTAAGATAGGCAAGAAAATGGTAAGTGAGCACCTGTCCAGCCTAGACGAGTTCAAATCACCAGGACCAGATGGATTACACCCCAAGCTTCTGAAGCAACTGGCAGATGTGATCTCAGAACCACTGAACTATATCTTTCAAAGATCCTGGAGCACTAGGGAACTACCAGAGGACTGGAAAAAAGCTGATGTAGTTCCCATCTTCAGAAAAGGGAAAAAAATAGATCCAGGAAACTACAGATCTATCAACCTGACCGCAATACCTGGGAAGATTCTGGAAAAGATAATCAAACAACGAATCAGCGAACACCTAGAGGCAAATAAAGTCATTACTAAAAGCCAATATGGGTTTGTCAAAAACAGATCATGCCAGACAAATCTTATTGCATTCTTTGACCAAGTGACAAAATTAGTGGACCAGAGGAATGCTGTGGATATAATTTACTTGGACTTCAGTAAGGCATTTGATAAAGTAGATCACAACCTACTACTTGATAAGATAGAAAAATGTGGGTTAGACAGCATCACCACCAGATGGATTCGTAGCTGGCTGACCGGCCGTACTCAGCGTGTGGTCCTCAATGGAACTGCATTTATATGAAGGGAAGTGTGTAGTGGGGTGCCCCAGGGCTCTGTTCTGGGCCCAGTGCTCTTCAACATCTTCATCAACGATTTGGACGAGGGGCTAGATGGAGAACTCATCAAATTTACAGACGATACCAAGCTGGCAGGAATAGCCAACACTCCAGAAGCTAGGCTTAGGATACAGGAGGATCTGGACAGATTTGAACACTGGGCGCTATCTAACAAAATGAAATTCAATGGTGAAAAATGTAAGGTTCTACATTTAGGCAAGAAAAACCAAATGTAAAGGTATAGTATAGGTGGTACTTTGCTCAATAGTAGTAACTGTGAGAAGGACCTTGGAGTCCTGGTGGACAATCACTTAAATATGAGCCAGCAGTGTGCTGCAGCTGCCAAAAAAGCCAACACAATGCTAGGCTGCATTAACAGAGGGATAGAATCAAGATCACGTGAAGTATTAATACCACTTTACAATGCCTTGGCAAGGCCACACTTGGAATACTGCATCCAGTTTTGGTCACCACGATGTAAAAAAGATGTTGAGACTCTAGAAAGAGTACAGAGAAGACAACAAAGATGATTAGGGGACTGGAGGCTAAAACATATAAGGAATGGCTGCTGGAATTGGATATGTCTAGTTTAATGAAGAGAAGGACGAGGGGGGACATGATAGCAGTGTTCCAATATCTCAGGGGCTGCCACAAAGAAGAGGGAGTCAAGCTATTCTCCAAAGCACCTGGAGGCAGGACAAGAAGCAACGGATGGAAACTAATCAAAGAGAGAAGCAACCTAGAACTAAGGAGAAACTTCCTGACAGTTAGAACAATTAACCAGTGGAACAACCTGCCTCCAGAAGCGGTGAATGCTCCAACCCTGGAAGTTTTTAAGAAGAGACTGGACAGCCATTTGTCCGAAATGGTATAGGGTTTCCTGCCTGAGCAGGGGTTGGACTAGATGACCTCCAAGGTCCCTTCCAACTTTATTATTATTATTGTTGTTGTTGTTGTTGTTGTTGTTGTTGTTGTTGTTGTTATTATTATTATTATTATTATTATTATTATTATTATTATTATTATTATTATTATTATTATTATTATTATTATTATTATTATTATTATTATTATTATTTCTATAGCAACTGCAAACCAGAGAAAATAAAAGATACCTTTGTATATATTTTAAGTCCTGAATTATTTAGACAAATTTACATAATCCAATCCACTTAGAAGCTCTGGTAGCTTCAGCTTTACTCTTAGTCCTCGACTTACAATCACAATGGAGCTCAGAATTTTGTTTATAAGTTGTTGCAGTTCTTAACCAGGTCACCATCTGAATGGATTCAATTTTATGACTGTTTTTACAATGGTCATTAAGTGAGTCACTGTGTTAAGCAAATCCAGCATATCCCGTGCCTGTTTCTTTCTGAAAATAGCAAAAAAAAAACCCAAAAACTTGCAAATCATGGTCATGTGATTACAGGATGCTGCATCTGGTTGTATATGTGAGCTGGTTGCCAAACATCTGAAAAGCAATCACATGACCTCAGATAGGTGCAGCAGTTGAAACTTTCAGGATGGAGTATAAGTAACTTTTTTGAAGTTTGTTGTAACTTTGAACATTTGTTAAGTGACTGCTTGTTAAGCAAGAACTACTTTACCTTTATTTTAAAATATTTTAAAAATGATGCAATAATTATAAGAGCCCTCCAGGCATTCCTGGGCTGTAATTCTTTGAATCTCTAGCTGGACTTGATGGAATTTTTTAAATGGGATTAAAGTGGAATATTAGATGTTGTTATCCTCTAGACCTAGTGGCTTAGTGAAATGTCTATATCAAAATATAGTTTATTATCCTTTATTGAAAATATTTTAGTTTTGCTCCTAGTCAAAAAATCTCCATGAGTTAGCTTTAATTAATTTAATGAACTCAAATAGACTGTGTTAGGCGTACTGAGTTAGGCATGACAAATGACAAGGAAGAAAGAAGAAAACAAGTTGCCTGTAATCCTACTGAACAGATGTTTTGGGATAATAGCAGGCAAATTTAAGGAGTGCATTATTAAAAGGCTCAGGTACCTATACACTAAGAATAAGGAGAACGAACAAAAAGGCAGAATTTGTAGTGATGGGAAAATATGATATTGCAGAAATTGCTTAAAGTTAATGGGATGACTCTCATGATTGGAATACGTGAAAGGATATAGGTGGTTAAAGCTTCCTAGATCCAATGAAAGAAGAAATGGACCTACATTATATGTAAAGAATAACCACATAACCACGTTTGTTCACCCAAATCTTAATTAATTATGAGAAACTTGTGACTTATAGAGACATTTTAAATACTGAAGGGAAATTACAAACTAAACAAGAGCTGGAAGAACAGGGCATTGAGCTATCATGGTGGCCGCAGCTGCAAATGCAAATGAGATATGAGAAAGATGCCAAACTATATGGTTTTTATAAAGACCAGACAGTGTTTGACCAGATACTATTGTCATCAGATGAAAAATTGATTAAGAAACTGTATAGCTTTTTGTTAAATTTAAAAATGGAAGATGAACAAGTTAAAGAAACAATGATAACACGGGCAAAAAACTTTGGGCACAATGTAGAACTAGAAAAATGGCAAAATTTGTGGGGAAAAAACTATAAAATAACAATGGCAGCTGCGTATAAAGAAAATCTATATAAAATATTTTATAGATGGCATTTACCACCTGCGAGGTTAGCAAAAATGTTTAAAAACATGTCTAGCAATTGTTGGAAATGTAGGCAAAAGCCAGGCACGTACTACCACCTTTGGTGGACATGCCCCAAAGCAAAAAAAATCTGGTCAAAAATACATGTGGTTAGAGAAAATGTTAAGAAAACATAGTAGATTTTAAGCCGGAACTATTTCTTTTAGGTATAACCTCAGAAAACTATGATAAAGAATGTGTATATTTAATGTTACATGTATTAACAACAGCGAGAATTACATTTGCACAGTATTGGAAAAATGAGGAAATACCAGCTGAAGAAGATATAATTAAGAAAAGTTTGGACTGTGCGGAAATGGATAGGCTTACATTGAAAATGAAAGGGAAAGAAGATACAGAATACTTTCAAACATGGGATACATTTTACCAATGGCTAGAAAAACGGAGTAGAGAGTAGGAATTTAAGATGTATTATTAATTTAGATATGTGGACCCAGACAACACGTGGTTTACTAAGCACTAAAGATTTGTAATTAATAAAATACCTTAAAAAAAAGAATAACCACATCTGGAAATTCCTGATCCAAGGATGAAAACTGCTGAAAGTGTCTGGGTAAATATTAAGGGAAGAAGAACCAAATACTGTATGTCACTGTTGTGGTTGTGTATTACAGGCCACCCAACCAAGCAGAAAATTTAGATGAAATATTTGCAAACCAGAAATATACCAGGTACCCAAGAAATATATTGTTGTGGTAATGAACATCAGCTGGAGATCAAATTCTGTAGTAAGTTGGGAGATCCAGTCGATTCTTGACATGCCTTGCAGATAGCTTCATTATCCAATGAAAATGGAAGTAGAGGATCACTTCCATTGGACTTAATGTAACTTACAGGGCTTAATACATTGGACTTAATATAACTTACAGGGAAGAAATGGTTAAAGAAATGGAAGTGGTAGGAACATTGAGAGAGTGACCACGTAATTCTGAAATTTACCATACTGCAAGCAGGGAGAACTGAATTATTATTGTTCAAGATTACAAGAATGCAGCTAAGGCCATGGCTCCCAAATTGTGCACCACATAGATCCAGGACACCACAGCAAACTCATAAGAGCAAAACAGGATATTTTACAATTTACAATTTACATGGGTCCTAATTGTTCCTGGGGTACTGCAGTGCACTTTTTGGGAACCCCTAGGGTTGCCATGAAATTAATTATTGATTTGATGTGATATGATGTGAACTTGGAACCACTGATCTAAAGGAAAAAATAGGAAGGATTCCATGGATGGAAAACCTAAAAGGAAAAGTGGTTCAGGAGAGTTGGGAAATTCTGAAAAATGAGATAATTAAGACTTAGGCACACACAGCACCAGAGAAAGGAGAGGGGAAGAGAGAGGGAGGGAGGAAAGACATCTGATGAAATTGACATGGTTACAAGATCTGTTAGAAAAACTGGCAAACCAGATAAGTTTAAAAAACGGCTTATAAAAAAAGCAGCATATCAGAAAATAGCTGAATCTGCACGGATAGGGTGGGCTTGTTATGAGTGTCACAAATAACAAAAAACAGTTCTTTATGTATGTACATAACAAGAGGAAAGCCTTGGAAATAGTTTACCTACTATAGGTTGCAGAAGATGGTGACAGGTAACAGTGAGAAGGCTGAACTGTTTAATTCCTAACTTGCACCTGTGTTTTCACAAAATAAAGAGCAGTCCAACCTGTCAGAAGCTGCATTGTGGAGAGCAAAAGAGAAAGGCAGATGAAAATAGATAAGGAATTGGGTGAGAGAATCTTTAGTTGCCTTGAATAAATTCATGCCTCTTGGACTGTGTGGATTACATCCCAGGATGTTAAAAGAACTGGCAGATGTCATATCAGAGCCAGTAATGAAATCTTTTAGAAATCCTGGAGCGCAGGAGAAATGCCAGAAGATCAGAAAAGAGCCAATATGGTTCCAATATTTAAGAAAAGTAAAAAAGGGAGGCAAGAAGAAGGGAAGAGAGGATGATTGCCTAAGAGCTCTGCCCCCACGGGTCTTATGAAGCAGAGGATAAATAATCAGAGCCAATAAAATGAAGAGGCAAACTAAAAGATAGGCAACAGGAAAGGAGTCAGCAACTGGAAAAACTGGGGGGAGGCATTATTTCCTTTCCAGACAGGCATAAAGTAAAAGGTCTTTAAGCAATTTCCCTCAGATTCAGTAAAGATACATAAGAAGAGGAAAAGAATCAAGAAGCCCAGCCGGAAGCAAAACAGAAAATAAATGAAGAAAAAGCACAGGTAGTCCTCCACTTATGACAATTGAGCCCAAAATAGTAAGTTGTGCCTCATTTTACAACCTTTTTACCATAGTTGTTAAGCAAATCGATGCAGTTGTTAAGTGAATCATGCGGTCATTAAGTGAATCTGGTTTCCCACATTGACTGCTTGCTTGAAGCCAGCTGGGAAAGTTACAGATAGTGATCACGTGACCCTGGGATAGTGCAACTGTCATAATATATGCCAGTTGCCAAGTGCCTGAACTTGATCACGTGACTATAGGGATGCTGCAACGGTTGTAAGTGTGGAAAACAGTCATATGTCACTTTTTTCAGTGCTGTTGTAAAAACAGTCACTAAACGAATGGTTGTAAGTTGAGGACTACCTGTAAAGACTTTGATGAATAGCAAGAGAAAGTAAAAATTAAAAAAGATAAAAGATTGAATTCTGCAAGTTTTTTTTTTGTAAAATAAAAATGTTCCCCCCCCCCTCTATTGAAGGTGACAGAAAATTCAATTCTAATATTCATGAAATAGTTAAATGGATCACTTAGGAAGATGATTAAAAAGTGATTGCTTTGTGTCCTTTTTAAAGGCTCCACTGTGGCTAAGAGCATGATGTCTCACTTATCTCCTGACACTCAGCCCTGCAATGGTCTGCTGTTCTATTATCCCCTTGTGAAGAACTGCCGTCCAGAGTTCTTGTAGGCAATCTCTTATCCTATCCTTCTCCGGAGACGTTTTGAAGGACTGATCCCTCATTTTTTTACTATGGTTGTTGTCTCTTTATTCACAGAGACATCTTCAATTAGCCATAACCTATCTGGAATGTTAATGAAGGACACAAAGTCTTTTAAAAAACAAAAGCACTAATAAGAGCCAACTTACACTTTTCTTCTAAGATGATGTCTTTAATGGTATATTTCTATATTATACATATACCGGTATGACTTTATTTAAATGTATCTTATGGATACAGGTTATTTTGGAAAGTATGTACTCATTGATCTCAACTCATTATTACTTTTCTTCTATACAGGTAGTTCTCGACTTAGGACAACAGTTGAGTCCAAAATTTCTGTTGCTAAGCAAGACAGTTGTTAAGTGAACTCTGCTGCATTTTACGACCTTTCCTGCCACAGTCATTAAGTGGATCACTGCAGTTGTTAAGTTAGTATCACAGATGCTAAGTGAATCTGGCTTCCCCATTGACTTTGCTGGTCAGAAGGCCGCCGAAGGTGATCACACGACCCTGAGACACTGCAACCATCATAAGTACATGCCAGTTGCCAAGGATCCGAATTTTGATCGCATGACCACAGGGATGCTGCAATGGTCGTAAATGTGAAAAACGGTTATAAGTTACTTTTTTCAATGCTGTTGTAGCTTTGAATTGTCACTAAATGAGTGGTTGTAAGTTGAGTTGTACCATGCTTGGTTTATTTGAGCCATCTGTCATCCATTAGCATCCTCGTCTGAATTGGCAGGATATCTTGTATCATGTCTCGCTGTAGCCTCGGCAGATGCCATTTTAATGGTTACAATAACTGCTGTTCTTCCGGAAAGGAGGTAATAAGAAAACCTTTAGACACTTTAGAAAGGCATGCACTTAAACTGTTTCTTAAATGCAAAGGAGCACCCCAGGCCATCTGACAGCTGCTCCAGGTATTCCGCTAAATGTGTGGAAGACTCAAATTGAGTAGAAAATGAGGCACAGGTCTAGCTTTCTTTCTTTTTTTTTTTAAAATATGTTTTATTATTTTTATAGGGGTAGAAAGGGAGGGGTAGGTAAAGGTATAACATAGGGTAAAAAAACAAGGATTAAACCAGGGGTAGGGGTAGATACAATAATGGGGTTACCCCCAACAATAAATCAACGGTTTAGCAAGCAGACTGTCGTCCGGGTATACATATTAAATATGCATAATTAACATAATACTAAAAAGCTATATTAATAAATTTAACACTATTAATGATAAAAACTTAACCCAATACATATCATTCATTCTGTAAGTAACAATAATCAGTATACTATTAAGGATGTATTACTAACTAAATATAGTTACATATAAATACCGATATAATGCTTATTAATTATAATTAATTATAGTTAAAAGTAAACATCTAACCGAAAAGTTAAAAAATAATATTAAAGAAAAAATACATCATTTATCTTACTTAATTTCATCACCTTTTTTCATTCTATCTTATTGCTAACCATTGATAAAAATTTTCCCATGTTTTAAAGTAAATTGTATCTTCTTTCTCTTTAATTTCTAAAGTTAATCTATCCATTTCTGCACATTCCAATATTTTCGTAATAATAATCTGGTCAGGTGGTATCTTTTCATTTTTCCAAAATTGGGCAAATGCTATTCTCACAGCTGTTAATATATGTAAAATTAAATATTCATTCTCTTTTCCGTAGTTGGATCCTAATATTCCTAATAAAAACAATTCCGGTTTGAATTCTATCTGTATCTTAGTCATCTTTTCTAACCATCTATGAATTTTAAGCCAATATGTCTTTGCATTAGGGCATATCCACCAGATATGATAATAAGTTCCTGGTTTTTGTTTACATTTCCAACAAATATTTGATACATTTTTAAACATTTTCTCTAATCTAACTGGTGTCATATGCCATCTATAAAACATTTTATATAAATTCTCCTTATATGCAGCTGCTTTAGTAAGTTTGATATTTCGATCCCATAGTTTTTGCCAATCTTCTAAGTCTATAGAATATCCAAAGTTCTTAACCCATACTATCATTGTTTCTTTTACTTGCTCTTCTTCCATCTTCCAGCTTAGCAGAAATTTATAGAGTTTTTAAATCAAATGTTCATCTGTTTTTAGCAATATTTTATCTAGTGGTGTCTGTTCTTTATAAAATCCTGTAGACTTTATATCTTTTTCATATCTTGTCTGAATTTGCAAGTAAGACCACCATGTTAAGTCAATACCCTGTTGCTGAAGAATTTGTCTGTCTTTAAGTTTCCCGTCTTTGTCCAAAATATCTTTATAGCTAACGGGTTTATCATAATTAATTAAATTTGGATAGGAAAAGGCTTCCATTGTCGAGATCCACTCAGGTATTTTCATGTAAATTTTATGTTTAATTTTTTCCCACTCTGAAAACAATACATTCCTTATAGCATGATTTTGAAAATATTTATGTACTTTATTTTTCTCATACCACAAAAATGCATGCCAACCTAATTGCAAATCATGCCCCTCTAAGTAAAGAAGTCTTTTGTTTCTCAATGTAATCCATTCTTTAAGCCAAAGCAAAATAGATGCCTGATAGTAAAGTCTCCAATCCGGGAGTCCAAAGCCCCCTCTGTCTTTAGAATCTTGTAATAATTTGATTTTAATTCTAGCTTTTTTGCCTTGCCATATAAATCTGATTATTGTAGCATTCAATTCATCGAAGAATTTTTGATTTAACTTAACAGGAACTGTTTGAAAAAGAAAAATTAGCTTAGGTAAAATATTCATCTTAACAGTCGCTATCCTTCCTAGTAATGATAATTGAAGATTTTTCCACTTCTCCAAATCCACTTTTATTTGTTTTAATAATCTCTCGTAGTTGTCTTCTTTTATTGTTGTATATTTTGAAGTTAAATGGATACCTAAATATTTAACTTTTTTAGCAATTTGAAGGTTTGTCTTTTTAGCAAATTGAATTTTTTGTTTATCTGTTAAATTCTTCGTTAATACTTTAGTCTTTTCCCTGTTTATCTTCAACCCCGCCACTTCTCCAAATTTCTCTATTTTCCGTAAGAGTTTAACAGCTGTTTCTAATGGTTCCTCCAAAATAAAAACTAAATCATCCGCAAAAGCCTGTAGTTTATATTTTTGATCTTTTATCTCCAATCCTTTAATTTCAATATCTTGCCTACTATTTCTAGCCAACACTTCCAATGTAAAAATGAATAACATAGGGGACAGTGGACATCCCTGTCTTGTGCCTTTTTTTATTTCAAAGCTATCTGTGTAATCTCCATTTATAAGTATCCTTGCTGATTGTTTATTATAAATTGCTTGAATTGCATTTATAAAATTTCCGCCAAAGTCCATCTCCTTCAACTGTTGAAACAAAAATTGCCAATTAAGATTATCAAAAGCTTTTTGCGTGTCAAGAAATATAAGCGCCAACTGTTTCCCCGGATGGTTTTCATAATATTCCAACACATTTAAAATAATCCTTAAATTATTCTTTATCTGCCTTTTTGGTAGAAAGCCATTTTGGTCTGAATGGACGAATTCAGTCAAAAATTTCTTCATTCTTTCTGCCATTATTGTAGTAAATATTTTATAATCCACGTTTAATAAGGATATTGGTCTATAATTTTTAATTTGTGTACAATCAGTATCTTCTTTAGGTATAAGAGAAATGTTGGCTTCTTTCCATGAATTTGGTATTTTTGTCTCTGAAAAAGCTTCATTACAAAGATCTTTCAAAATCGGGATGACAATGTCTTGTAAAGCTATATAAAATTCTGCAGGGAGACCATCAGGTCCCGGAGTTTTATCCTTCTTTTGCTTTTTTATCGCCTCTGTAATCTCCATCATTGTTATGTTCTCATTTAGTATGTATTGCATATTCTCTGGTACCTTTGGAAGATCCGCTTCTTTTAAGTATTTCTGTATTGTCTCATTCGAAACCACCTCAGTCTTATAAAGTGTTTCATAATAAGCTGTAGTAATTTTTTTAATTGCATCATTGTGGCAGTACAATTGGCCTTTTGAATCTTGTAGTTTACTTATCAGTCTTTTTTCTCTTTCTTTTTTCAATTTATATGCCAGCCATCTTCCGGGTTTATTGGCATTTTCAAAGAAATTCTGTTTACATCGTTTAATCTGTTGTGCCCTTATATCCATTTCCAATAAATTTAATTTGTGTTTTATTAATTCCATTTGTGTCTTCAATTCTTTCTTTTGTGGATCATTTCGTAGCTCCAGTTCCAAGTTACTAAGTTGTTCTTTCAATCTAAGCTGTGTTTGTTTCTTTTCTTTATTCTTTTTGGCAACATAGGTTATAGCCACGCCCCTAAAATATGCTTTCGCTGTATCCCATACATTTTGAATGGAAGTTTCTTCTTTCTTGTTTATTTAAAAAAAAAATTCCATTTCTTTCGTTGCTAATTGCAGAAATTCCTTTTCTTTCAATATAGCTTTGTTCAGCCACCATCTTAGTTTTTTTCTAGTTCCTTTCCATGTCATTCTAATTGGATTATGGTCTGCCCAAGTATTAGGTTCTATTTCAATCTCCTGTATCATAGTCTTTAAATCATAAGAAGTCCATATCATATCAATTCGTGACCAGGATTTATGCCTATTTGAATAAAATGTATATTATCTGGATTAATTTCTCTCCATATATCTTGTATACCTAATTCGTCTTTCATCTTTAGAAAAGAATTAGATAATGTATTTCCCCCTTTTTTCCCTTGTTTGTAGCTCTTATAATTCTGTTTTGCATCAGTTATCGCATTAAAGTCTCCAAGAATACAAAGGTTTTGATGGTTTAATTCCATTAATTTATCATATAGTTGCTGGAAAAATTGGTCTTGTTTCTCATTGGGGGCATATATCGCAATCATCAAAATTTGTTTTTGGTTCCATGTAATTTCCACCATTAATAGTCTTCCTTCATCATCAACATAAATTTGTTTTAGATTCATCTTCTCTTTTATATAAAGGGCTACCCCTCTTTTCTTTTGCAATGCCGATGAAAAATAAAGTTTGCCTATTTTTGGTTGTTCTAGGAGTCTAAAGTGTTGTCTTTTTATATGTGTCTCTTGGAGACAAATTATGTCCATTTTTAATTTTTGTAGTCTATAAAATATTTTACTCCTTTTTGATGGGGAGTTAAGACCATTTATATTTGTTGAAAAAATTCCAATTTCTTCCATAGTTTTAATTGTATTTAGATCTCAGTCTTCTAGGAGAAGTTATCTGTCTCTGATCCTTGGGTCTTATATCTTCTTCTGATTGGGTCTTTTTAGGTTCTTCCTCTTCTGTTTGTTTCGATGCTCCTGCTTCTTCCTCTGGTTTCTTAGATCTGATATCGCCTTCTTCCAGAAAGGTTCTATGATTATTAAGAAATTCCTCTGCTTTAAGTGGGGTATCCAATCTGTATCTTCTCAAGTCCCAAAAAATTAGTAATCCTTCTGGGACCAACCATCTAAAATTCACTCCTTTATTCAGCAGTTTCCTTGTCAAAAATTGATACTCTCTTCGTGCTTCTCTTATTCTCTTCGGGATCTGTTTAAGAATTACAAGTCTAGCTTTCTGTATGATTGAGGATCCTACTTCATTAGAGTTCTGCACTGGGCGGACAAGGGAAGTCTCTTTGTATTAAAGCCCACAAAACCATAATCAAATTTTGTTAGGCATTTGAATAAAATTATTGAGATCTGTTTGAAATGAGCTGCAGTGCTGTAACTAAAATGCACATCTTGATTTAGGATATCAAAAGAAAAGCTGCAATTCAGCATCAAATTCTCACTGAGAATTCATTGGGAATGAAGCAAATTATAGGGACAGATCTATAATGGTAAATATTATAAAATGTCAAAAGATGGAACTGCAAACTGACATAAGAAGTGAAGAACAGTATTCATCCATTTCTTTTATACTTAGGTATATTGAAACACTTCCTTCTCCTGACCTTCATACTCGAAATTTAATTCCTTAAAGAACCAAAGAACATAAACCTTTGAAGACTCTAGCAACCATCTGCTGGTGAACCTTTTTTCTGAAGATATGCTCCTCTGTAGAGCAGAACTCTTCCAGCCCACAAAGACCATATCTTGGGTTAAAGTATTAGTCTATAGAAGCTATTATTTGGGGAAGACAACATCTCCTTTTTAAAATTAAATGATAGAAAACCTCATAATGGATAAATGAGTAATGGGTTACCCAGGGACCTATAGAACAAAGTCGCTTTTCCCAACTTGGTGTTTCAAAGGTACATTTTTAGGTTCGCAGCTTCCAGAATTTCCAATGTGGAACCTCAGCTCAGTTTATTGGAAAAGTATCAAGTTGGGGAGAATTGGAAAATGTGTTATTGTGACTAGATATCATTTGTAAAAAGTTACCAGAAGTGAATGCAGTTGACTGGTTTTCATAGGTGACTATCAGGTTCCAGACATATCTGTTTGGTAATTGTGCCTCTAATGAACTGGCACAAAGTTTGCCATTAGTATGCAGCTGAATAGCCATGTCTTGACAGCTTAGATCAGTGCTTCCCAAACTTAGATAAATTACATGAAATTGGGTAAAAGGATTTTTTTGAGGGGTAATGATACACGAACCCATTACCCAGTCATAACAGTCCATAAATAAGGAGTTTCTGATAGGCAGTAAAAGCTCTTTCTGATAAGGGGTTTTGGATAATGAAGGAAAACGTTTGGGAAGCACTGGCTTAGATTTTGTTCTTCTGTACAGAACACTTTCAAGAACTCTGTATATCATTGTAAATACTTATGTCATGGACATATAAAATTATTAACAGCATCATTATAGGTCTTCAAAATATATCAACTCTGTCATGTATACTTAGACTGAATGATGCATACAGGAAGGAACACTGGAGCATTGCCACTTTCTTAAAATGTTGCCCATGGTAGTTGGTTTTTTTTTTTTAAAGCTTCTGCCTGCAACCATATATAAATACAAACCAGCATTTTCCTTTTAGTTGTGATGGGATGAACTGTCATTGTTCCAGCTAGCAAGAGTTGGTTGAGCGTGATAGGCGTTATAATTGAATGCTTCTGGATAAAACTGTTTTGAGTACAGCTTTGGGTTCAGATACTATTCTCTGTAATGTTCACACGACAGGAGAACGAGTAATGGCATTGTAAAGAAGTGCTATCCATATTACAAAAGGTTGCAGGTCTTTGTTTCCTGATTGACCTTTAGGAACTTGCACTGATTAATATGAAATGTTTCTTACTGTAAGCTGCATTCTCAGCAGTTGAGAAGTGCTTGAAATAAGAAATATAGATATAATAGTACTGGAAAGTGGCTGGATAGTTTTCTCATTAGAGATGATGGATACAGAAGCTTCCATTTCTTGTCCCTGGCCTTTCTGCATTTTCCTTTCTCCACCAAGTGGTCACTTTTTTGGTTAATATTTGTCATTTGCATCTGTGAATCTCTTTTGTCTGGGCAACACTTAAGAATATTAATCTGCTGCAAGCTCTGCTATAACCTCATCTTTCATAATTTGTTTCTGTCTCAGTGTATCTCCTATGTCTTATGCAGCTGTTGAGAAATATTCATAAATTAACTGTTTATTTCCATCCTGTTGTTGAAAATTATTTTTTTTTAGCAGTTATAATCATATAGTTATAATCATGTAAATGCTTTTTGCTTTCCAAAATAGTCTCACATTTTTATGCAATAAATCTTAGCTAATTTTTAAAGAATAACTTCTTGTGGTTTAATTTTCTTACTAATTATGGTAATATTGAGACCTAGAATTGTAACATCTGGGAGCAATTTGAAAACGGTATGATTCCCAAAAAAGCATAGAATGAATTCTGAGACATTTTTACCTATTAGATGCCTGATAGAAGTTTGAAGTTAACAAAGCTTGCCTGATATTCTATGAGGAATTACTCCAAGTTAAATATATTCCTTGGTTATTGCTACGTGGTGTGCAGATTGTACAGGATTCTTCGCTTTCAGTCCTTTAGGAATGATGCCATGTGATTCGTATTTGATTAAAAGATTAGTGTCTGTATCTGTGTCAATTTCTTGGTAAGTTTTATGGATTTCCACTCCATCTGGTTGAACTTGGTGCTTCTCAGTGTAGACATTATTAGGGGAGGTGTTAGTCAGAAAAGTGCTGCTAGACTCCACAGCCTGACATAACTCTCCTCCTACATGATCCACGTTAAATGAAATCTTATCTGCTTGTATGAAATTAGCTTATTTTGAATGGTAGATTTAGTATTGTTTGTGGTGAATCACTGTCTTCATTACATTTTCTCTTGATTACATTGCTTATAATCCTCTTATCTCTTTTTGTCTGTAAATCTGGGGAATTTTAATGAAGACCCTGGAACCTTCATGACATATATTAGTTAATACGATGGCACAAGACTCTTGGATTTTTAACTAAAAACAACGAGTTTGACTGAAGATGAAAAAAGGTAGAGATAAAGTTTTCCCCTGTTCAATTATGTTGAACTCTAGGGGGTGGTACTCATCTCCATTTCCTAGCCGAGGGAGCCAAGGTGAACCCTTGCTTAAAACAACATTTTTTTTTAACCGTTTGGTTATAGATCTTCTCCTATTCAATATCCTCACACCATTTAAAAGGAAAAATCCTGAAATTAATAGGGCCCTCAATCATATTTCAAAGGCTTCTGTAATTTAAGAGGGATTTGGAATTCCATGATATTTCAGAAATGTATAGCTTTGCTACAGTAAGCCTCCTCTTAATCCAGCATTTGTCTTCTTACACAGTCTAATGTGTAAATCTCGGGTGCTGACAGTGGGAAAATAGAGACAACCTTTTTTCCCCATTACAGATTTCTTGTAACTTATGTTTGGAGACATAGTGCCTCCAGCCCAGATGTAACATTTAGTCTTTGGTGCTAGTCTTTCTTTGTAGACCTGACCTCAGTTATTTATCTGATACCCCTTTAAAGTGATTCAAGTTAGTGGCTGATCATCTCATGATAACGAATAATACTGATTAGATAGATAGATAGATAGATAGATAGATAGATAGATAGATAGATAGATAGATAGATAGATAGATAGATAGATAGATAGATAGATAGATAGATACGAAGGCAATTCAGAAATAAACCTCTGTTTGGTTATCAATGACAACCAAATACAGATACAGATACAGAACTTTTATTATACACATAAGAAAACTACAACATTACATTATTTTTCGACATAATCGCCATTCAAATTGAGGCACTTGTCATAACGTCTTAGAAGGTTTGAAATTCCTTAGTAGTAGTCGCTCGATGCCAAATCTGGGCTATGTGGGGTGGTGATCAAAAACATCTCAACACCAAACCGGAAGTCAGCATGCCCTGACGCTTGTTATGGATGACTCGTCTGAGTTTTCGTAATGTTTCACAGTAGACTTCTGAATTGATGGTCGAACCATGCTCCATGAACTTCACTAGCAATACTCCTTTGGCATCTTCACATTTGGTGGGATTTGCTAAGGCACCACTGGTGTTGGTTTTGGTGTTGGTTCACTATAATGCTCGCCCGCACACTGCTAGACGCACCCAAGAACTTTTGAAACAGTTCCATTGGAATGTTTTTGATAACCCCCCATAGCCCAGATTTGGCGCCGAGCGACTATTACTACTTACAAACCTTGTAAGACGTTATGACAAGTGCCTCAATTTGAATGGTGATTATGTCGAAAAGCAATGTAATGTTGTAGTTTTCTAATGTGTATAATAAAAGTTCTGTGTCTGTGAGTGTCTGTCATTGATAACCAAACGGAGGTTTATTTCCGAATTGCCCTTTAGATAGATAGATAGATAGATAGATAGATAGATAGATAGATAGATAGATAGATAGATAGATAGATAGATAGATAGATAGATAGATAGATAGATAGATAGATAGATAATGTATATAATTATCTTAGTCACTATTTCTTAAAGTTGGGTTTCTTGATTATTTTTAGAAAGACAGAGGGAAAAAAGAAGTAAATTGATCATAGCAAACAGAATAATTAAAATCCTTAATTGCAAAAAATGCCTGAATGTTTGAAATGTAAAATGCTTAAAATCAGAACAATTATCTGTAGGCATTAATAAATGATATTTAAGCAGCATTTGTTCCTTGCTTAAATGGTATTAGCAAACATTAATGTGGACAGCCTCTTTTTGCTACATTAGTCAGTAATTCTTTAATATGAAGTTGCAGTGTCTGTGTTCCTGAGTATAAAAGATATTGAATCTATTAAGTCCTTTTATGTTAATCTGTGAACAGAATGTTTTCTGTGACACTAAATTGGTAATGGAATTAGAATGAACCCTATCTATCTTTGGTTAATAGCAGCTGAAATGACCTCATAAAGTTGGGAAGATATCTAAATAAGCAAGTTACATAGTCTTCACTTTCTATTATACTGTTATAAATTCTCTCAGAAGCTCTGATTTACTGAAGTCAGAGTATATATCAAAGTTGGTGGTTTTATTAGAAGGTCTAAATGATTAGATAAACACCTAATTTGAGACTGAATGATAAAGCTCTCCCTTAGAAAGAACTGAATTAATCAGTCTGATACAGAAAACCATTGATCTGTTTGTGACCACTTGCAAATTAGAAAAATGGAACAGTTATACCTCATTAGAGCCTATATGAAGTTGGCAATATTTTCTGTGAAGAACCCAGAAACATTTTTATCTTGGAAACTACTTAAAAGACTTAAGATCCAGCCAAAAAAAAAAAGGAAGATTTTTCTGCATATAAACATATGCTTTAAGTTCTTGCATGATACAGGAAAATTGTTTAAACCAATTATTTTCTTGCAGAAACTTATCCATAAACATTTCCTCATATAATTATTCACACTGCAAATTACAAAGTGCATCTATAGTATTTACAAATGAGACTTTGATCCAGAAGTGAAGGAGATGAAAAGTGATTAATTCATCCATAAGTGAAAGACATAGAAGGGATTTTTAGAGCATTCATCCCATTATGATATTAATAGTTAAGCCATTCTTCCTTATTTAAATAAAAAAAAATCAAAATTCCAGAGAGGCTGCTATCCAAACTCTGCTTCAATATGTACAATTGTCAGGCTTCACACTGGTCATTGAGCTAAATCTTAACTTTCTGACTCTCCAGACATTCAGGAACTTACTGAATGGCTTACAAATAGCTTACAGACATAACACGGCTAGCTTGGCTTTTTTATTGGTGGCTTACTGATACAACTGGATTGACTTCTTTATTTTAGACTATGATTGAAGTTATATATATACCGGTAGTCCTCGACTTACAATCACAATTGAGGCCAGACTTTGGTCATAAGTCATTGTAATCATTTTGCAAGACATCCGTGTGGCTGCCTTGCTCAGCATCCCCAATCCCAACTCTCCCCATTGCGGTTGTTAAGCGACCACGCAGAGATACCCAAGGAGACGGAGGAAACCTTGGGAGGCCTAATGCCTACTGGCACGTGGAAACCTACTTTGAGCCAGAAGATCTTGGCTGGCTAGGCCCAGTGGTATACAGGCCTTCTCCTCCCCATAACTTCTGAGAAGCCTGGGCTCCTTCCTGTCCTGCCATGCCTGGAAGGTCTCAGCTGACTAGGCCCAACACTGTGCACAAAACTGCCACAGGTTGGAAGGCCACAGGTGGCTAGGCTACACGAGCCTACTATCTCCCCACTACCATTTCTTCTCCCCCCCCCCTTGGTCTTTTGTCTTCCCCACCACCCCTGAATCACCTTACCTTTTTCCTACTGCTGCTGACAAATGCACCCAGCCAATGTGTAACTCAGCTAGAAAGTTAGAGAAGGAAATCTTCCTCAGAGGCTAAAGAGACAGTTTTAAGGCTAGCTGTTTTTGGAAAGGCTAATCTCTATCACTTTCTTATTAGCTATACAAATGTCTCCCTTTCCCTCCCCAAACAAGTCCTCCTCCCCTCAAAATCTGAATTGTCGACAGGTGCAGTAGCTCAGCGGTGTAGTTAGCTTGGGCTCGTGAGAGTGTGCAGATAGAGTGTTGAAGGAAACATATTGTGCATATACCATCTGCTGTTTCCCACAAGCATTTGAATTTAGATAGGCCTTCCAATCATTCTAACATTCCTGTTTGCTTCTCCTGCATCAAAAATTCAAAATGCATATCACATGTAATTGTGGTACAATTCTCCCCTCTCCCCCCCCCCACCGTACTATGTGTGGATTCAGTTTGTTAGGTAAGGAGACTCCTTTGTGGCCCCAGAAATCTCACAGGGTGGACTAAGTGTCAAAGGATGGCAAGCAAGTTTTCCAATTGCAGAGTGAAGATGGGAAGAGATTTGTAGCATGAGAAATAGAATGGAATGGAATGGAATGGAATGGAATAGAATAGAATAGAACGGGAAGGAACCTTGGAGGTCTTCTAGTCCAGCCCCCTGCTCAAGCAGGAGAACCTATACCATCTCAGACAAGTGACTATCTAGTCTCTTCTTAAAAATCTCCAATGATGGAGCGCCCACGATTTCTGGAGGCAAGGTGTTCCACTGGTTAATTGTCCTCATTGTCAGGAAGTTTTTCCTTAATTCGAGGTTGCTTCTCTCTTTGATCAATTTCCAACCACTGTTTCTCATCCTTTCTGTGGTGCTTTGGTGAATAACGTGACCCCCTCTTCTTTGTGGCAGCTCCTTAAATACTGGAATACTGCTATCATGTTTCCCCTATTTCTTCTTTTCTTTAGACTAGCCAAACCTAAGTCCCGCAGCCATTCTTCGTATGTTTTAGTCTCCAGGCCTTTGATCATCTTAGTTGCTCTTCTCTGAACTTTTCCCAAACTCTCAACATCTTTTTTGTGATATGGTGACCAAAATTGGCTGCAGTGTTCCAGGTGTAGTCTTAATTAGGGTTTTATAAAGCGGTACTAATACTTTGCATGGTCTTGATTCTATGCCTCTGTTTATACAACCCAGGATTGTATTAGCTTTTTTGGTTGCTGCTGCACACTGCTGGCTCATAGTCAATCGTCCTATAGGACTCCAAGGTCCCTCTCACAGTTACTGTTTTTGAGCAAGGTCTCGCCCAATCTGTACTTGTACCTTTGATTTTTCCTGCCTAAATGTAAAATTTTGCTTTTCTCCACATTAAAACTCATTTTGTTGGATAGGGCCCATTGTTCAAGTTTGTCAAGATCTTTTTGGATCCTAAGTTTGTGTTCTGGGGTGTTGAATACTCCTGTCAGTTTGGTATCATCTGCAAATTTGATGAGTTCCCCTTCAATTCCCTCATCTAAGTCATTTATGAAGATATTGAAGAGTACTGGGCCTAAGACGGAACCTTGTGGTACCCCGCTGCTTACTTCTCTCCATATGGATGTGGTGCCATTGAGGACTACTCATTGAGTTCGGTTTGCCAGCCAGCTACAGATTCATCTGGTGGTGATGTTGTCTATTCCACCTTTTTCTAGCTTACGAAGGAGTAGGTTGTGGTCTATTTTATCAAATGCCTTACTGAAATCTAAGTATACTACGTCCACAGCATTTCGCTGGTCTACTAGTTTAGTCACTTTATCGAAGAATGAAATAAGATTGGTTTGGCATGATCAGTTTTTACTGAACCCGTGCTGGCTACTATTTATAAATTTGTTTGCTTCTAGTTGTTCGCAGATATGTTTTTTGATTATCTTTTCTAGGATCTTCCCAAGTAGTGATGTTAAACTGATTGGTCTGTAGTTTCCTGGGTCCATTTTTTCCCTTTCTTGAAGATGGGAACCACATCAGCACTTTTCCAATTCTCAGGTATTTCCCCGGTGCTCCAGGATTTATGAAAGATGTGATGTAATGGTTTGAGATAACATCTGCCAGCTCCTTCAGAACCCTGGGATGTAATCTGTCGGGTCCCGGTGATTTATACTCATCAAGGTCGGATAGGTGTTCTCTTACCATTTTCTTGCTTATTTTAATTTTTGTTTCTAGTTTGTGTTTTACAGTGGGTTTTTTGGTATGTTGGACTATAGTTTCTTTTTGTGTGAAGACTGATGCAAAGTATGAGTTAAGCAGTTGCCTGTTATTTCCTTGTCATCTTCTCTCTTTAGTGTACCTACAGTTTCCTTGACTTTTTTCTTGTTAATGTGTTGGAAGAAACTTTTTTTATTATCCTTGATTTCTGTTGCAAGTCTTTGTTCGTTCTGAGCCTTTGCTTTCCTGACTTCATCTTTGCATGTTCTGGCTGTCTGCTGATAATCGGCCTTAGTTATGTACTCCTCTTTCCATTTTTTGTATTTGTCCTTTTTGTCTTTCAGTTTGTCAAAGAGATCTTTGTGCAGCCATGCTAATTTCTTCTTGAATTTCTTGTTTTTCTTTTTCAGTGGTATTGTGCTGGTCTGGGTTTTTATGATTACATTTTTTTAGAGTTTCCCACGTTCTTGGGTTGTTTTCCCCTTTAGGATTTTCATCCATGAGATCTTTCCCAGATTCTCTGAGTTTGTTAAAGTCAGCTCTTTTGAAATTTAAGACACTGGTTAGATTGTTTTCTATTGCTAGTGTTTGCATTATGTTAAATTCCAGTATTATATGGTCCCTTTCACCCAAGGTTCTGGCAATTTCAATTTCCTCTGTTGCTTCTTCTCTATTAGTAAGGATTAAGTCCAGTATAGCTTTATGTCTAGTTCCCACCTCTACCTTTTGGGTGACAAAGTTGCTGGCTAGGTTGGATAGGAATCTGTTTGATCTCCTGCTCACTGCAGAGTTTGTCTCCCAGTTGATATCTGGATAGTTGAAGTCTCCCATTACTACTGTGGTATGCTTCCTACATACATTTGTTAACTGGTTGGCAAAGCGTTCATCTGTTCCTTCTGATTGGTTGGGTGGCCTGTAATATACACTTATAGCAGGCCACTTTTTTTCTCTTTTATATTGACCCATATACATTCTGGAGAGATTTTATCTTTGATGATGTGCATTTCTGTAGATATGTAGTATTCTCTTACATATAGTGCAACTCCCCCTCCTGTTTTTGTAGACCTGTTTCTTTTGAACAATTTGTATCCATCTATCAGTCCATTCCATTCATGGGTTTCATCCCACCAGGTTTCTGTGATGCCAACTATGTCATACCCTCCCGCATGTACTATTGCTTCCAGCTCGCCCTGTTTGTTCCCCAAGCTTTGAGCATTTGTATATAAGCATTTAAAACTTTTATGCCTGTCCATGGGTATGTTTCCTGCATCTCTGGATTGTTGTTTGAGTTTTTCTTTTTTCTCATCACTGCCCACCTCATTGTTTGATTTGTTTTCTTAGGATTTGTGATTGGTTTTGGGTTCTAGAGATTCTAGAGACTGGTCACCCTTCCCCCTCGATTTTAGTTTAAAGTCCTCCTGATGAGTTGGACCAGTCTTTTTCTGAGTACATTTTTCCCTGTTTTTGTGAGGTGCAGCCCATCCCTTGCCAAGAGTCCTTCGCGTAGGAAATGCAGTCCATGATCCAGGAAACCAAAGTTTTCTTGGCGACACCAACCCTTTAGCCAGTGGTTTATTTCTAAAATTCTTTTTTCCCTCAGTGGATGTTGGCCTTTCGTTGGGAGTACTGATGAGAACACTACCTGTGCACCTAGCTTCTTAACTTTATTGCCTGCTTGTTTGTAATCTCTCACTATTGTACTCAGGTTCTTTGTTGTGTCGTTCGTCCCAATGTGGAGGAGGAGGAAGGAGTAGTAATCTGTGGGCCTAATTATTTTGGTTAAGTTCTCAGCTACATCTTTGATTTTTGCTCCAGGGAGACAACATACCTCCCTGGATTGTAGGTCTGGTCTGCAGATGGATGATTCTATTCCTTTGAGGATAGAATCTCTTATTACCAACACTTGCCTTCCTTTTTGGGGGGCTGCAGTTTGGGGTGCTTTTCTGTTTATCTCAGGTGTGTTTGTTGATGTGACTTTTTAAGTGATATTTGAAGTTGTTTCTTTGCTAGGTGTCTGCATGCTTTCTTTGAGGGGGAGGTTGTGGGTCTGCGTGTTTCCCTCCAAGGGGAGGAATCGATTGCTCAGTTTTAATGGGGCTGCTTCTGCTTCTCTCTGCCTAAAAATTCGTCGCTATCCTTCCTTTTCTTAATTTGTTCCTAATTTAACTCTATCCTCTCTGCCTTGCTTTTTTGATTGCTTTTCTGTGCTCAGCCGGTCTTTCTAGTTGCCCTCAGTTGCCTTTAGCCGTTGCTCCGTCTTCGTTTGTTTAATTTGTCATCTTTGTGAGGATTTTTACAGTGGATTTTAAATTCTTAATCTGAGCTACACATGACTAAATCTAATTAATACTTGGATGGGAAAATCTTGGTTATCTGTAGACTTGACTAGAAAGTTGAAAAAACATTTCAAAATAAGGCAATGACAAATAGCTGTTCTACTGTTGGCAAGAAAATAAAATGGAAGTGTTTGTTAAGACATCAGAAGAGCTAGGTTTGAGTTACCCTCCCCCCCAAAAGGTACATTAATGTCTCAGAGAACAATGGAATCCTGTGTGCTAATTGCAGGAGCTCCCAAAAGCACCAGTTTCTGCTGTCACTCAAGTTTTCTTGAGTACATATGAGTCATTTCAGACTTTGGGGCAGTCTGGATCCAATATCCAGTTGCCTTTCGACTAGTATCTCCTGAAGAGTTCATGGAACATCAGTTCACTATTCCCCATCAGAAGACCAAACCTCGTGTTTTTAATCACTTTTGACCTTGTTTTAAAATAACTATTAAAGAATGAAAAACGTTCAGAACTGCAAGTTTGACTTTCACTGGGTGAGTTTCTCTTCAGTCCATTTAGAAAGAAAGAAATACATTTATCTGTCTACATTTTTGTAAAAGTTTCTTTTTTTGCAGTATGCAGCAAAATGGTGATTATAATGTTGATTTTAGAAAATTAAAAGATTCAAATTAATTAAAGACTTTGAACTTAATTAAAAGAATCCTGTCTCATCGGAAAAAATACTTTGCTTGAGCTGATTACAAGTCCTTGAAGTTGGGACCCTAGAGAGTATCAGATGGCTACTTTAAAGGAAATGTTTGATCCTTGGGTCCAAGAAGTTCTCAAGCTATTTACATTTACAATGGTACCAAACTGTATTATTGATGAGGGAAAGGCTCCATTGAATGAAATCAAAACAGACTTTAAAGTGGATTTAAAATTTACAACTTATAAGAAAGAAATATTGGATTTGCAAATGGAATTGGATTATGATATAAAAATTAAAAAGGTACTAATAATAAATCAAAAAAGTAATGTGGATTATAGGAGATTCATTGGAGTTAATTTCACTAGATCTACAAAACGAGGTGACAAGAATTTTGAGAGAAGAGAGAAGAGACAGAGATTCTGAGAAAGCAGGTGTTGGAACTTTATTGGTGGGATTTAAAGATCGCTGTCAGAAAGAAGAAGAAATTTGATTTGATTATGGTTAAAACAATTATTTGTTATCTCTGGGATACCTAATGAGTTTTTTTAATTGAGATTGGATGATAGTTATTTTTTGGTAATGTTTCTATGGATGTAATGGATTAATTTGCAAGGTTTTTTTTTAATAATGTTTAAGTGTTAATTGAGATTGGACTTTGATTATTTGAAGAGAAGGATCGGGGAAATTTGCTTAAATGGAAATTTAAATGGAAATTTCTGTCTCTAATATTTCAGTTGGTTAATTTTTTTATTTCTGATAACCCTTACTGGATTTTTGCTGATTAATAAGGAGAATCGAAGGTTTAGAGATAGGCTGATATAAAATGGGGTGAAGAATGGAATGAAGTATTTAATTGTATTTTAAGTGACAGTGATAAGATGTTAACATTGACTTTACTTGCTGGAGATGAAGGGGAAAATTCTTCTAATTTTTTCTTCCTTTTTCTGTTGGTTTAGGACCGCTTGGCATGGCTAGTTCGACCCGGCCAGCTCACCGTTGCTAGCTCGACACCCCCTAGTTGCCTCTGCCAAGTCATCGCCAGGACAACACACAGCCACCTCTCTGCGGGGACAACCATGGGAAGCCGGAGGGAGAGCTGGGCAGGCGAGTGAGTGGGTGGGCAGAGTGCAGAATGGAACAGCCACCGGGGATGTTCCATTTTCACACACACCGCTGCTGCTGCCATTGTTGCTGGTGCCACATTGAGCTCCAAGTTGAAGAGGCTAGGTGTAGCAGCAGTGGTGGTATCTATGTGAAAATGGGATGCCCTCAACCACCGCTGCCTTCCCGCTGCCCGCTTCGCCAATGCGGTCCCCGGCCTCTTCGGCCCAGAACTTGGTGGTAGCGGCGGCAGTGGGTGAGAAAATGTGAAGCCACTACTGCCGCTCTGCACACCTGCTTGCTTGCCCCCCCCGCCCAGTTCTCTTGCCAACCGTGATGAGTTGTCCCTGCAGCAACTTGGTGGCGGTGAGTTGACAGAGGCGACTTGGCGGTGACGAACTAGCGGTGGTGAGGTGGCTGTGCCGAGCTAGCCATTCTGTTTTTCCATATCTATTTTTGTTTTTTGGTGGGTTCTGCACTTTTTAATTTCTCTCTCTCACACACAAACACACACACACATGAATATAAAAACCCCCTGACAATTACATATACGTATATACATATATAGCTGTGTGTGTATTTATTATTAATCCATTTTTTGGATTATTCATATTTCTTTAATAAACTCTTTAATAAAATAATTGAAGGAGAAAAGAGCTAGACTTGAAGAAGACTTTCTTGTTAATTATGACACTTGCTTTATGAGTTTATGACTAACCTTATGACTAACATAAGGTTAATCTGATGCTTTGATATTATTATGAGAAAAAAAAGCCTATTTCTGGTCATTAATGTTCTGTTTGTAGGAATGGAGTATGAATGCTGTATGTCAACGGTCCTCAACCTTTCTGATACCAGGGATCAGTTTCAGAAGAAAAATTGTCTTCCATGGACCAGGAGGGATGGTTTTGTGTGCAACCTAGATCCTGCACACGTGCAGATGAAGCTTCGCTCGTTCACTCACTACTTGCACAGCCTGGTTCCTAGCCTGGGGATTGGGGATCCCTGCTGTGTGTATACTATATATCAGATACAAAGGCCTGACTGTGGAAGGATTTCGGTCTACAACTTTTCTGCGTAGACAGAAAGGAACCTTTTCGGTGAGGTTCAGGAATAACCTGAAATCTTCAGGATTTTGCTCCGTTCTGAACCCTGCTGAAGGAGTTCAGCTCCTCAGAAGGCAGCTCTTTCAGCCAGAGACAACATGGGCCTTCTTGGCAGCAAGCAGTAGCTTGGAACCTTCCCCGATGGTTTCTCTATTGACTTTCTGTGGAAGCCAGCAGAGAAGATTTGCAGAAGGCAACCAAATGATTGTGGGGCACTTGACCACCAGTCATAAGTGCATTAGGCGGTGCGATGTTTTGTGATGATTGGAAGTTTTCGCGACCTTTCCTGAGGCTGTCATAATTCTGAAACTATCCGTTAAACGAATGGTCATAAGTGATGGACTACCAGTATATTAATATATGCTTTAGCAGAACTGCCCCAAATGCAAGATTTGAACTGTGTTAGAACTTAGTAGAGAGTACAGAAGTTTTTAATATATAGTTCTGCAGTTGTAGAGCAAAAGTAAATGTCTAACTTAAGTGGAAAAAGTACTTAACACTATTGCCCAGATATCTTTTTTATTACTTTAACATCATTATAAAGCCTTAATCTGGCCAACAGTTTGATTTAATAAAGCAGCCATGTTATCTTCGCCTCCATTTAAATATGAAATTAATTCATTGATAATATTTCTCTGAGTTATGTGTGGACCAGACAAATATAGAAACATAGTGACGGGAACAGTTTGATTTGTGTTATCTACATGACTTGTATTTGGGTTTGTCAGAAAATTAAGAATGGGAGAAATGACATCCATGTATCTCAGCATCTTCATAGAGAACAACATCAGATTTCATCAGCTTACCCAGTAAGGCAAACCAGATAGAAAACATGAACAGATGAGCTAATTCTATTTTATTCTAAAACTACATTGACAGAATCTTGCAAGTCTAAAAAATGTAGTTCTCCCATCTCCTTTACAGCCCAAGAAACTGGGGAGGCTCCCTTCTGAGCTCTGCCCCCCCCACTATCCAGATGTGGGATATGCTGTGTCTTAGCTGACTACTCGCTTGGCAGCATCTCTTTGCCCTGTCTCCCAAGGCCTTTCCCACATACTATTACAATAAATGATCATTAACTTAAATACATTTCTGTGGTATGAAACTAGTTTGTCAAAGCATCCCTTTTACAGTTAGGATTAAAGATAAATCAAAGGAACTAGTGGCACTATGTAGACAATAATAAATTTTTAGGGATACCATAAATTAGCAAGAGTTACTGTTCTGAACTTATTTTAAGGTTTCAGGTACAAATACTTTTTATTCTTTGTGCTCAATTCCTTTGATTATTTGGAGCAATGTAAAGCAAGAAACACTTTTTCAATTCATATTGATTTGCTGGATAGGAAGGAGAGCACCATATAGTTTTCTGTCCTGGATTCTGGCAGGCAGCCTGTTCATATGAGCATCCTTTATTTTTATAAAGACAGCATACATTGCCCTTTTCAGTGGAATATTTATGGTGTACCAATTGTATGCATGCTCAAAGTATAAAAAAGCAGATGATGGGAAACTGCTCAGGTATGTTAAAAGAAGAATTATCTATGGGGTGGGCATAAAGAGAACAAAATAGTGGACAATCTTCTATTTTCAAAAAATGGTCAGAATGGGAAGTTATTTTAAACCTTTGGTATTTCAATATTTTTTTAAACCCACTTCATTAACAATGGCAATTCTAGGTTAACATGTATGCGGGGGTTCCAAGAGGAAAAAAGAGGATTTTTTATTCTGTGTACCAAAGAGTAATATGGACTTTAATACATTTTGCATTGCCTGCCCGAAATACTGTTAATAAATTCTTTTAAATATAATCGCTACATTATATATGTATATATCTTTAAACTAAAACTGGGGGGGGAGGGTGACCAATCTTCAGAATCTCCAGAACCCAAAACCAATAATAAATTGCAAGAAAACAAATCAAACAATGAGGTGTGCAGAGATGAGAAAAAAGGAAAACTCAAACAACATTCAGGAGATGCAGGAAACATACCCACGGACAGGCATAATAGCCTTAAATCCTTATGTAGCGTTACCCCCTCAAGGGCCGCCAAAGCCCAGGCCCTCCTAGCCCTCCCCCTTCAGTCTCGCTCGCAGCCATGCCCTCAAACGTTGGCAACAATGTTCTTTTAGCAGGAGCTCACGTAGAGTGGAGAGTTGACAGGTTCTCGTCATCGAGGGATTCACAGGAACAAAGATGACTTGCCCCAACCACAGCAGTCAGTGCGTGACAGTACTTAGCAGCCCCAGGCAGTTGTGGGAATAATAGTCAGTAGTTCATAGTAGCCGTTTGGGATGCAAAAGGGGTGGGGAAATCCTCCGGCTCCAGGCAGCAACGGGGAGCGCGAACGAGGGTGGTCGATGCTCCGCGACCACAGCTCGCTCCGCAGAGGCAGCTCCCCACAGCATCCACACTCACACTGGTGATAGTAAGCAACGTTCGGATGGCCACTGGTGTCCGAAACCACAGCGACCAGCCTCTCCTTTCCTTCTGTTGATGCTCGTAGTCCCAGGTCTCTCTATGGCAATTCCCCTTCCCCCCATTCCTTTATTGTTAAAATCTGAACCTAACACTCCAGCAAACTTTCTCTCTGCCCACTCTCTCTCTTCCCTCCACTCAGGATATTCCCCCCTTGCGAAAGAAGCAATAAAACTCCGCTTTCTCACTCGCTCTTTCCTTCCCTCTCCTTTAAAGAGAGGGAATCAGCTAAAACCCTCAAACTCCTCTTCGGCTTCACCTGGTCTCTCCCCGACTACAGCAACAACCCCCACCCCCTTTCTCCTTTTCCTTTTCTCTTCTTCCACCCGATCCACGCCCGCCACGCTGAAACCGGCCACAGCTGTCTGAGCCTCCACCTCCTTCCCTCTGGCCAGGCTCCCGCAAAGCCTCTCAGCCAGCTCCGCTACACTTATATACAAATGCTCAAAGCTTGGGGAACAAACAAGGCGAACTAGAAGCAATAGTACACGAGGGAGGCAATGACATAGCATTACAGAAACCTGGTGGGACAAAACCCATGAATGGAATGGATTGATGGATGGATACAAATTGTTCAAAAGAAACAGGTCTACAAAAAGAGGAGGGGGAGTTGCACTTTATGTAAGAGAACACTACATATCTACAGAAACGCACACAATCAAAGAAAATCTCTCCAGAATGCATATGGGTCAATATAAAAGAGAAAAAAAGTGACATTACCATAGGCGTGTACTACAGACCACCCAACCAATCAGGACAAATAGATGAACTCTTTGCCAACCAATTAACAAATGTATGTAGGAAGCAAACCACAATAGTAATGGGTGACTTCAACTACCCAGATATCAACTAGGAGACAAACTCTGCAGTGAGCAGGAGATCAAACATTCCTAACCAACCTAGCCGGCCACTTTGTCACCCAAAAGGTGGAGGTGGGAACTAGACGTAAAACTATACTGGACTTAATCCTTACTAATAGAGAAGAAGCGATAGAGGGAATTGAAATTGCTGGAACCTTGGGCGAAAGCGACCACGTCATACTGGAATTTAACATAACATTAAAACTAGCAACAGAAAACAATCCAACCAGAGTCTTAAACTTCAAAAGAGCTGACTTTAACAAACTCAGAGAGAACCTAGGAAAGACCCTATAGATGAAAATCCTAAAGGGGAAAACAACTCAAGAAGCATGGGAAACCCTGAAAAATGCGATCATAAAAGCCCAGACCAGCACAATACCACTGAAAAAGAAAAACAAGAAATTCGAGAAGAAACCAATATGGCTGCACAAAGATCTCTCTAACAAATTAAAAGAGAAAAAGGACAAATACAAAAAATGGAAAGAGGGGCACATAACCAAGGCTGATTATCAGCAGACAGCCAGAACGTGCAAAGAAGAAGTCAGGAAAGCAAAGGCTCAGAACGAACAAAGACTCGCAACAGAAATCAAGGACAACAAAAAAAGTTTCTTCCAACATATTAACAACAAGAAAAACATCAAAGAAACTGTAGGCCCACTAAAGAAATTACAGGCAATAGGGAGAAAGCAGAGCTGCTTAACTCATACTTTGCGTCAGTCTTCACACAAAAAGAAACTATAGCCCAACACACACACAAAAACACTGCAAAAGACACACTAGAAACAAAAATTAAAATAAGCAAGAAAATGGTAAGAGAACTCTTACACGACCTTGACGAGTATAAATCACCGGGACCCGACAGATTACATCCCAGAGTTCTGAAAGTGCTGGCAGATGTTATCTCAGAACCGCTGCACCACAACTTTCACAAATCCTGGAGCACCGGGGAAATACCCGAGGATTGGAAAAGGGCTGATGTTGTCCCCATCTTTAAGAAAGGGAAAAAAACCAGACCCAGGAAACTACAGACCAATCAGTTTAACATCAATACCTGAGAAGATCCTAGAAAAGATAATCAAAAAACATATCTGCGAACAACTAGAAGAAAACAAAGTCATATCTAGTAGCCATCACGGGTTTGTTAAAAACAGATCATGCCAAACCAATCTTATTTCATTCTTCGATAAAGTGACTAAAGTAATAGACGTAGTGGATGTAGTATACTTAGATTTCAGTAAGGCATTTGACAACCTACTAATTAACAAGCTAGAAAAAGGTGGAATAGACAACATCACCACCAGATGGATCTATAGCTGGCTGACAAACCGCACTCAACGAGTAGTCCTCAACGGCACTACATACCCATGGAGAGAAGTAAGCAGTGGGATACCACAAGGTTCCGTCTTAGACCGAGCACTCTTCAACATCTTCATAAATGACTTAGACAAGGGAATTGAAGGGGAACTCATCACATTTGTAGATGACACCTAACTGTCAAGAATAGCCAACTCCCAGAAGACAAACTCAGGATTCAAAAAGATCTTGACAAAGTCGAACAATGGGCCCTATCCAACAAAATGAGTTTCAACATGGAGAAAAGCAAAGTCCTACACTTAGGCAGGAAAAACCAAAAGCACGAATACAGATTGGGCGAGACCTGGCTTAAAAGCAGTAACTGTGAGAGGGACCTTGGAGTCCTAGTGGACGATCACTTGACTATGAGCCAGCAGTGTGCAGCAGCAACCAAAAAAGCTAATACAATCCTGGGTTGTATAAACAGAGGCATAGAATCAAGATCACGTGAAGTACTAGTACCGCTTTACAAAGCCCTAGTAAGACCACACCTGTAATACTGCAGCCAATTTTGGTCGCCATACCACAAAAAAGATGTTGAGAGTTTAGAAAAAATTCAGAGAAGAGCAACTAAGATGATCAAAGGCCTGGAGACTAAAACATACGAAGAACGGCTGCAGGACTTGGGTTTGGCTAGTCTAAAGAAAAGAAGAAATAGGGGAGACATTTGAGGGGCTGCCACAAGGCAGAACGGGTCAGATTGTTCACCAGAGCACCAGAGGGAAGGACAAGAAACAATGGTTGGAAACTGATCAAGGAGAGAAGCAACCTTGATTTAAGGAGAAACTTCCTGACAGTGAGGACAATCAACCATTGGAACAACTTACCCCCAGAAATCGTGGGTGGCCCATCACTGGAGATCTTTAAGAAAAGACTAGACAATCACCTGTCTGAGATGGTGTAGGTTCTCCTGCTTAAGCGGGGGGCTGGACTAGAAGACCTCCAAGGTCCCTTCCAGCTCTATTCTATTCTATCACATATATCTATATCTACATCATCTATATCAATCCATCAGCCCCATTATATATATATATATATTCTATATTGTCTTTTTTAGATATTTTAATTATAGATTACAAAAATATACTATCTCCAACTGCGTTCACAGATATTTAACTTTTCATTTTAACCCTCAATTACCATACATCTCTTATATGTCAGTTAGGATGATTGCTTTTATTACTAGTAGAAAATGGTATCTTGCCAAGAAATATTTACAGTGAATTTTTTAAAAGCTGAGAAGGTGGAAGAGTCACCTCCAGCTTTTAAGGATGAGCTTATTATCTTTTGCTGGTCAGAAAGGGAGACAAAATCCTCAAAGTGAATGCTAATGATCTGTTTTTCAGCTTCACAGAGCCTAGTGAGACTCTCCCAAAATGGCCTTTCTGTGTTATGTTTAGAATGGTGTTTCAGTGAGATTTATTAAAGACAGTACACTTTGCAATTTACAACATAGTGTATTGGAAACATTTCATTTAGGTATCAGTAGCAAGTCTGACATTTATTGTTTTTTCTTAAGTGGTAACTGTAGATTTCAATAAAACAGATCTTCAAAATTGTAGCCTCTGTTCTGTTTATTCAGACTCCAGCAGTAGTTTTTTCATTCTCTAAAAATAGAGTTTTCATAGCAGTGATTTCTTCCCTCATTAATATAAATTTGTTTATTGCAGCAATTGGTTAATATGTCGCACACAGAAAAGATAAGAAAACCAAATATATTATTTTTTGGCCATAGTACACAAACATTGGTAAATTAAAGGGATCATGGAGTGTCTAACCACCTTATTGATAGTTAATAGTAACTAAGTTAATTAAGATCAACAGTAAGCATACATTCCAACTATTAATAATATAGATTTATATACCGTCTTTCATATATTATTCCTTTTAGGATATGATCCTAGAAACTTACAGTAGGATGAACAGGAACAGGAATTTATTTTCAGGAATGTACCATCAGGAACTTTTTCCCCTTAATCTGATAAATTCCCACATCAAAGAGTGAATGTGAGTGCAATTAAAGAAATAGGATTTTAATTTTTAGACTAAGCCCTCCACTCCCCTTGCTAACCTCTCTTGAAATTAGGCATCTAAACCTAATAATAAAAACATTTGTCACATTTGATACTTATTATTTGTCATTATCTCCATGTTTTTGATATATTTTCACAGGGGACTGAGGACTGAGTTCTCCTTCATTGTGCACAGAAGCAGATATTTCTTTCTTCTACTCATGTTACAAGTGAGATCTCCCGCAGGATAGCTTTCATTTATTTGAAAGTTGTTTAAGAGAAAATAAGAGAAGCATGGCCTGCCTAGGATAGGATTAGAGTAATGATCGTGTCTTTGCCAGCAAGCAGTTTTCAAATACACTAGAAACCTGACAGATAAAATAACTTGGAAATCCATTTGTCCATATTACTTTTAGAACCCATATACTGTATACTGCCAATGCTATTCAGTAAAAGAACTCCTTCGGGGTTTTGTTGTTGTTGAGAGGTATATAGGGACACAATAGCCATATTGCATGACACATTTAACCACAATCACGTTGTGTTGTAATATATCATTTTGACTCTGGGGGATGAAGTTAATTAATAGTTCACTTTATAATCCTTGTCTTCAAAATTGGATTAAATTAAAAAAAAGCAAAACATGGCTAAATTAACCATAGGAAAGCGTTTTGTATTCTCCTTGTTAGTTACCTCAACTGTCTTCAAGGTGGTATATAAACAAATAAGACCTCACAAGAATTCTGTACTTTCACAATTCATTGAGCAGAGTTTGTACTCGTAAGGTACAGTAAATTGTTTCTAAGGATTGGGAGTAAGCTCAAGACTTCCATTCTTGCATCCGTTCTTGACATGTTTTTATGGAATGGAAGGATTAGGGAAAACCGGTCAGTCTTTTAGGACTCAGTTGGAGTAGATAGCAAATTGATTTAGACCATTGTTCTTCATATCTTTCATACTGCTACAGCAGTACAATGCTTTTTTATGTATTTTTTTTCCCTCGGTCTTTTCTTCCATGAGTCATTGATTTAAAAAAATGGAATCTTTTGTAGCCCAAGCTAATCCATTGAGTCATCTCTATATATTAGGAATCAATGTTACTCTATTAGCATAAAGTTGTTAAAATTGCAACATGCGTTGGAATGGGTAGGAAGGAATACTTCTTTGGAATTGAAAAGATCCATTATTGTCAGTACTTACGCTGTACCATTGCTGTTTAGTAAAATGGGAAACGTGGATTTTAGTTCTTTTTATTTGTTTTCAAATTAAAATAGCTGGCATTCAGTTCTGTCCCACATGCTAACAGAAGTTCTATTTTCTGGAAATGCCAATGCAGAATGATAACTTTTAAATTACAATAAATGATCACTGCTTTGCCCAAGCACAATCTTTTCAGCAGTATTATAAAATACCCCCTTCATTTTATATTTCTTTGTTTTTTCTATCAAATTGGTTTCATTTGTATCTCTCACAAAAGCATTAATATAGCAAAGCAGTCTATGTCGCTAGCATTAATTCTGTAAAATTCTTAACTTTGCTGCAAGTTGGAAAAGTTTAATCTTCGTCACTTGTGTATTCTGTATGTAGGTTTTATCTGAAGTCCACACTAAACAGATGGTTTACTATTATGGCTGCGTCTTAGTGTGTCTTTCCTTCTGTAATCCAGCCATTTCCCATGTTATAAATATGATTAGATGTTGATTGTGGTATGAGCTCCCAAGTAATTTGAATTTCATTTGTCGGGGACTGCTAGAACCTCTGTCTTCTACATGATAGATGCTGTCATCCTGAACCCTGGGATACAGTATATGGTGTGATGTAAGAAGAAAAGTATGATCTTCTTTGTTCTTCCTATCTGTGTTGCATATTAAATGGGGCCACTAGAAGCGAGATGCACAACCAGCAAATTCCTTTTCTGATCCTGATTGCTAAACATTAGTGGTGCATTTTTCTTCCATTCTGAGGAAGCAGACACATGAAAACTTTAAAATATCGCATAAATTAACCATAATATAGCTTAAAAGTAGAAAAAAACCTCAGCATGATGTTTCACAGCTAGTACTTCAGTTACCATATGGCTCTTGTTATCTTCAAGAATGTTTTCTAATGCAGTGCTTGAAGCACTGCCTGTGTTAGTACAGAATGAGAGTCAGGCAAATAATTCAGTTTACTCCTATTAGTAGAAACCACTCAATCTTTTTGTTGGCTCAGAGCTTGTCTTTAGGCACATGTTGCTGAATATATTCTGAGGGCTTAAAATGAAAGATTAGTGATACACTTCTATGCCTCATGGAAGTAGATGTACAATAATGCTGTGGACTTAGTATATTTAGACTTCAGCAAGGCATTTCACAAAGTAGACCATAATCTACTTCTTGGTAAGCTAGAAAAATGTGGTATAGACAACATCACCACCAGATGGATTTGTACTGGCTGACAAACCATACTCAACGAGTAGTCCTTAATGGTAGTACATCTTCATGGAGGGAAATAAGCAGTGGGCTACCACAAGGTTCTGTCTTAAGCCCAGTATTCTTCAATATCTTCATAAATGACTTAGATGAAGGAGTAGAAGGGGAGCTCATCAAATTTGCAGATGACACTATGCTGGCAGGAATAACCAACACCCCAGAAGACAAGCTCAGGATCCAAAAAGATCTTGATAGATTTGAACAATGGGCTCTATCCAACGAAATTTAATGTGGAGAAAAGCTTTACACCTGGGCAGGAAAAACCAAAGGTACAAGTACAGATTAGGCAAAACCTGGCTCAGAAACAGTAACTGTGAGAGGGATCTCCGAGTCCTAGTAGATGATTATTTAAACATGAGTCAGCAGTGTGGGGCAGCAGCCAAAAAAGCTAATACAATCCTTGGTTGTATAAACAGAGGCATAGCATCAAAATCACACGAAATATTAGTACCACTTTATAAAGCCTTAGTAAGACAATATCTGGAATACTGCATCCAGTTTTGGTCACCACAATAAAGATGTTGAGATTTTGGAAAAAGTACAAAGAGCGGTTGCAGGATTTGGGTTTGGCTAGTCTAGAGAAAAGAAGGACTACAGGGGACATGATAGCAGTATTCCAGTATTTGAGAGGCTGCCACAAAGAGGAGGTGGTCAATTTATTTTCCAAAGTATGAGAGGCAAGACAAGAAACAATGGATGGAGACTAATCAAGGAGAGAAGCAACCTGGAATTAAGGAGAAACTTCCTACCAGTGTGGACAGTTAACCAGTGGAACAGCTTGCCTTCATCACTGGAAGTTTTTAAGAAGAGACTGGACAGTCACTTGTCTGAAATGGTATAGGATCTCCTGCTTGAGCAGGGGGCAGGACTAGAAGACTTCCAAGGTCCCTTCCAGTTCTCCAGCAGGACGATGGAGAATCCACCAATGGGTTAGGACTATCTTCCTGCCCAATAAGAGACTAAGTTTGCCAGAGTTAACACGCCTCCTGCTGGGCTGATATCCCAGACACGACTTAGTCTTCAGCCCAGCTAGGACTCGTTGTTGGCTCTGGACAGGTCGTATAGCTTTATTACATTGGTGGATTCTCATCTCCTAAATTTTTAGACAGTTTAAAAGCAAACTAGGGGAGAATCAATTTTACAAGACACAGCTGATTTTCGGCAAATTCCCCTAGCCGCGGCACAGCTGAGCGCCGGCCTCGGGCCCGCTCAGCAGCCGTTACAGCAGCAGGTGGCCGACTCAAGCCCCAATTGCTTCTGTTAAGGGCAAGGGCTCACAATTGGCAGCGAGGGGGATCCCTCGGCTGAATCAGCTGATCGTCGGAGCTTCCGATTTTGCCGCAGCACAGCTGAGCGCCGGCCTCGGGCTCGCTCAGCAGCCGTTACAGCAGCGGCCGGCCGGCTCAAGCCCCGATTGCTTTTGTTAAGGGCAAGGGCTCACAATTGGCAATGAGGGGGATCCCTCGGCTGAATCAGCTGATCGTCGGAGCTTCCGATTTTGCAGCAGCGCAGCTGAGCGCCGGCCTCGGGCCCGCTCAGCAGCGGCCGGCCGGCTCAAGCCCGATTGCGTCTGTTAAGGGCAAGGGCTCACAATTGACAACGAGGGGGATCCCTCGGCTGAATCAGCTGATGTCGGAGCTTCCGATTTTGCAGCAGCGCAGCTGAGCGTCGGCCTCCGGGCGCGCTCGCAATTACCAAGCGCTGCGGAAAGCTCCAGGACTTTACGAGGCTGAGTGTCGGAGCTCGCCTCAGCCGCCCCGCTGCGTGGCATCGGCCTTCGGGCCCAGCCTGGCCGTTTCTCTCCACGGCCCTTCAGCCCTCCCCAGCGAGGATTGCGCTGAAATTCGATTGCTCTCCAGCGAGCTGCCGGCCCCCGGGCTATTTAGGGCATTTTCTTTCAAACTAAGCCCTCAGCAGCTGTTGACAGATTTGAGGCCTCAGACCGTTTTTTCTTGGCGCGCTAATTGCGGCCGCCATTTTGGACGCCAGAGGCCTAGCAGGCCTGACAGGGACGGCCCAAACAGGCAGCAGCCACTGCACAAGCCTTGCAGGCTGCTTACAGAGGCCATTGGCTTAAAGGTCTGACCTCACCTCTCCTTCCCTGCAGGGAATTATATCAGTCTAGGCCTCAGGCCTAACAAGCCGCCTCGCCATTGCAGCGGCAGCCATTTTGTGGACTGCTCACAGCCGCCATTTTGAAGCTCCAAAACTGCCATTGGCCACCCTGCTCAGATTCTGATCTGGCACAACTACCCCAGGGCAAAACATGGAGAGGATTTCACCTTTAGCGTGAGCTGGCACGCCTTCGGGCTCCGCCGCCACCACCTAGGCTTTGTGTGCAGGCACATATCACTCAGGTGATTGCCGCCACCAACTAGGAGAGGAGTGTGCAGGCACATATCACTAAGGTGATCGCCGCCACTGATCGGTCAACGTGCGTGCCGGCACTTGCCGATTGCGACTCACCCATTGGGTCTCGTCGCCACAAGACGCCTGACTAATACGCCTCAGTGCATCACTGGGCAGTTTCCAGCCTCTCGGAGCTCTGCCTAGGGCAGTAGGGCGCTCAGTGTAGCACCAAACCCGGAGCGGACGCTGTTCATCAGCTTTGGCTATACTAACAACTGGGCAATCCGCTCCCGCTCCTGAGTTGCAATAGGCCTCAGGCCTCCCTTGCAATGGCTGATGACGCAGCTAATCAATCTGCACAGGGCGCTTCCGGCACTCCCGTCTCAGGGAAGCGCAAGTCCTCTAAACTAGAGGCAGCAGGCAGGATAAAGGCCAAGGCCAGGTCCAAGGCCATCGCTGGAAAAAAGGCCTCAAGGGCCGCAGACAAGGCAGCCGAAAGGCGTAACACGGCTCTGGAGAAGCAGTTCTCCAGGGCACAACGTATGTCTGCGGGAGACCAACCTTTGGTTCCCCTTGCCCCCCAGGAGAGCTCACTCTTCAGCCCCCAACCGGCCCTGCCAGTTCCCACTGACTCGCGGGCACTTTCCCATCAGGGCCCCATGGCACAGAGTACTACTCTGTCCTCTGACAAGGGATTGAACCCCCTAATGGGAGCTTCACCGGCTAGACTCCGTCCCCCGCCCGAGGCCACGTTCACGCCCACAGCGGCTAGACTTCGCCCCCCTGAACATCAAGGGGTTGGGCCTGAGCAGCTTGAGGCATTAATCGCCCAGGCATATGCTCAGGGTAGGGCCTCCTCGTTCTACGAGAACCCCAGGCCGGAGTTCGTCATGCCCGTGGTGCCAGCTCAAGCACGGGCGGAGAGGCCGGACTACCCAGAGTCCATTTATTCGGACCATTCCTCCCGAACACGGGACTCTGGTTCCGAGGGTTATGGGTCAACTGACTTCCAGCTGTCAGAGGATGAGGAGTCGGCCCCAGACCCGTCGCCTTTCATAGGCCTCTTTGACCCGGGTCTATTTAGGTCTCTCCTGCTAAAGGCCACCACGTCGGCCAATATTGAGCCGGAGCAGGAAAACCAGCCGACTGCCTCAACTAGTCAGGACCCCAAGCCACTCTTCTCCGAACCTACGGTGACGGAGCGCTATATCCCTTGCCCTCCCTTTTTCCTGGAAACTATCAGGAAACAATGGGGAAATCCGGGCACTCTACCAATGCCGGGGGGAACTGATAAGAGACTGATGGCCGTAGCCCCGGCCTTGTCAGATCTACTGGAGGTTCCCAGGGTGGACGGACCACTAACCTCTCTTTTTCCCTCCTCCACTGTGTCAGGTGACACGTCTGAGGTCTTGAGGGCAGAGGGCAGGAAGTCCGAGCTCTCTCTCCGCAGGTCTCACCTGGCATCGGCATGGGCCGTGCGGGCGTCCACCTCTACTTCCTTCTTTGCCAGAACGTCAATTCTCTGGCTCAGGGAACTCCAAGCGTTACTTCCCCCGGATCAGGTTCGTGCCCATCAGAATCTGGGTAAGTTGGTGGCATCGGCAGAATACATGGCGGATACTTCCCTCCATGCCGCCAGATTTCAGCGCGCTCCATGGCCGCTAATACTGCAGCCCGCAGGCTTCTATGGCTAAAACAATGGCAAGCGGATTTGAAGTCAAAGTGGCACCTGGCTTCTGCTCCCTGCAGGGACGGACACCTCTTTGGGGAGGCGCTAGAGCCTTACCTTATTGAGAACGGGGATAAGCGTAAGGTGTTGGCCCACCTTACTAGGAGGCCAGATAGGCGAGCTACTCCATACCCACGGAGACCGCCCCTCCGCCAAGGACCAGGATCGGTGTGGGGCCCTCCGCCTCGTCCCTCCTTCCCTAGGCCCGGCCGCCAACCTGACCGCCCAGCTCCCGGGGCCAGGCAGCAGTATCAAGGCAAACGGCCCTTTCGGGGCGCGGGAGGCCGTCCTTTCAAAGGTCGACCTCACCCTGGACTTTCTGTCACAACCATGGGATCGTTGCGTTGTCTGCTTCACCCCAAGAAGCCCGACCAAGATAGGTCTCATGTCCGAGGCCATTCACCATTTGTTACAGATCAAGGCCATCGAACCGGTGCCCGCTGGCCAAACCCATCGAGGGTTCTACTCCATTCTCTTCGTGATCCCAAAGGCTTCGGGAAGGTGGAGAGCAATCCTCGATCTGCAGGGATTGAACTCTCATCTTGTCTACTAGAGATTCAAGGTGCAGACGTTGCAGTCCATCCTGGCCAGCATAAGGAGGCACGGCTTCCTCAGCTCCAATCGCATCCTACACCTAGGAGCGATCATAGATTCCAACCTTTTAATGGTCTACTTGTCCCCGGGACACCGGGACAGCATTCGCTCCCTAATCAGGCAGATACGCAGGGAGCGGACGGTCACACTGGCCTCACTTTCCCGACTACTGGGCAAGAGGGTCTCTTGCATGGGAATAGTGTCATGGGCCAGACTACACTGCAGGACCCTACAATGGTTCCTACTCCCATACCAGAGGCAGGGCTCCAGTGCATCCAGCCAGAGGGTCGGGGTCACACCCCGAGTTCTGGATTCTCTTCGATGGTGGCTCTCCCCTGCTGTAGACAGAGGCTCCCTATTCCGGGAACCAAACAGACTCACCTTAACGACGGATGCAAGTCTGTTCGGATGGGCTGCGCACCTGGGTTGTCACTTAGCACAGGGACGATGGTCTCCCATGGACCTCAGTCACAACATAAATTGGCTGGAGCTCAGGGCCATTCATCTGGCACTGCTTCACTTCAGCGACGAGGTGGCGGGTCAACACATCCTAGTGCTCACAGACAACGTGGCTGCAAAGGCCCACGTGAACCGACAGGGCGGCACTCGCTCCAGGACTTTGATGTCCGAAGCACGGTCACTAGGTTCCTGGGCGGAAACCAATCTCTCCTCCTTAAAGGCGGAGCACATTTCAGGGCAGGCCAACCTTCAGGCGGACTCGTTGAGCCGGTCGATAGTAGACCACTCCGAGTGGCGCCTGCATCCCAATTTATTCAGGGAGATTTCGGTGAGGTTCGGGCCTCCCGTGGTGGGTCTATTCGCCTCGCCGGCAAATGCCCCACTCCCGAGATTCTTCTCCAGGTTTCCGTCCCGGGGGGCGGAGCGGACGGACACGCTCCGCAGCCCCTGGCCCACAGGTCTCCTCTATGCCTTTCCCCCTCTTCCTCTGCTTCCGGCTCTCATCCGGAAGATTCTGCAGGAACGGGCGGAGATCATAGTGGTTGCCCCACATTGGCCGAGACGGCCGTGGTTTGTCGACCTAGTGGACCTTTCCATCTCTCCTCGGTGGAAGATTCCCCCAGATCAGGTCGCTCTCAGTCAGGGGGTTCTACAACACCCAGGACCCCAAAGCCTACGACTAGCCGTCTGGCACTTGAGAGGTGACTCTTAACACGAGACTCGTTGTCAGCGGGGGTGATCTCAATGATTCAGGCCTCCAGGCGTCCTTCCACTATCAGAATTTATGACTCCTCGTGGAAGAGTTTTTGTGCCTGGTGTTCCAGGAATCGCCTGGACATCTCGGCTGTCACTATCTCGCACATCCTTGAGTACTTGCTGGAGGGATTTAACAAGGGCTTGTCGCCCAATACCATCCGCAGGCAACTGGCGGCTCTCTCCACAGTACTCATGTGCCAGGATTCCATTCCTTTGGCCCAGCATCCACTGGTACGGTCCTTTCTCAAGGGTGCTACCAACACCAGACCTCCCGTGGTTCACCGTTATCCCTCTTGGGATCTCCCACGGGTGTTACAGGCCCTTACCTTGCCGCCGTTCGAGTCTATCAAGACCTGTTCGCTGCAGTTCTTGTCCATGAAGGCGGCCTTTCTTGTGGCGATCACATCCGCTAGACGCATCTCGGAGCTGGCTGCTCTCTCGGTCAGAGAGGACCTATGCGTCTTTCACAGCGATAGAGTAGTACTCCGACTGGACCCGGCCTTTCTACCAAAGGTGAACTCGTTGTTCCATAGGGCACAAGAGGTGGTCCTACCAAACTTTTGTCCCCAGCCTGCTCACGACTTGGAACGCCAGTGGCACACCTTGGACGTTTGTAGGGCGTTACGCCACTACATTAAGAGGACTTCTGCCTTCCGCAAATCGGAAGCGCTTTTTGTCTCCTTCCAGCCTTCTTCGATGGGGAAGAAAGTCTCGTCTTCCACTGTAGGCAGATGGATCAGATCCTGCATCGCAAAGGCCTACCAGGCGCAGTCCCTGCCACTGCCAGGCCGTATCACTGCTCACTCTACCCGCAGTGCCGCTACATCGGCAGCGTGGGCTACGCAGGCACCCATTGGGGATATTTGCAGGGCGGCGACCTGGTCCTCGCCTTCCCCCTTTGTGAGGCATTACAGGCTGGACAAATTCGCCTCCGCGGAGGCGTCGTTTGGCCGGAGGGTACTCCAGCAAGTGGCATCATCAAGTGGGACACAGGCCCTGACTGATTCCCTCCCATAGGGACAGCTCGGCTTTGGTATGTCCCATTGGTGGATTCTCCATCGTCCTGCTGGAGAAGGGGCGTTGTCTTACCTGAACGCCTTTTCTCAGCAGGACGATGGAGAATCCACGCCCATCCCCTTAGGACCGTCAGGTCCTGTGTTAGGGGCACAGAGAGCCAACACATCGGTCCATTGTCAGCAGCTTCACCTTCGTCGTGTCTGGGATATCAGCCCAGCAGGAGGCGTGTTAACTCTGGCAAACTTAGTCTCTTATTGGGCAGGAAGATAGTCCTAACCCATTGGTGGATTCTCCATCGTCCTGCTGAGAAAAGGCGTTCAGGTAAGACAACGCCCCTTCTATTCTGATTTGAAAAGTGCTTGATCTGAACTGCTCTTAAGATTTTTTTTGAAAAATTGATTGTAATACAGTAAGGTTAAGATGAGGGAAGTAAGGAAACATAGATTGTATTGGATAAGCATGGTTTGCTTATGTTTTCTCCAGAGAGCTTTGATCTCTACTAATGAGATTGTCAGATTCTTTGCTTTTTAGAAGTTCCATTTTCATGCTTATCAGCATATCACAGAGGTGCTACTAGAATGCACAGCAGGGAACATTTTTTATAATAGTATTCTCTTGAAAACTGTCATTTTCCTCATTATTCACATATTCATCTGTTAAACCATAATAGTAACATGTGTTTTATAAATGCATTGTCTCCTTAACCTTTGTTAAATGATATTTGCTTCTCACCTTTTACATTTCTTACAATAAGTTTTATTTAACTATTATTAATCAACCTGCCATTTTTTAGAAATCATGACAAAACAAGTGTCAGTTTTGGAAGAATAAATGTATTTTATGATTGTTTATTGTAGTGGGGAACGGCATTGTCACAACTATGAGGTACATAATTCAGATTTTAAGAGATTTACAGGTAGTTCTCAACCTATAAACTACAATTGGGACTAGAGTTGGCACCGTAAGTCAGTGTGATCAGAAAGTGAAATGTCATGGAAGTGCAGTGACCTAGAATGGCAATCCTAGCATCCCCCATTGTGGTTGTTAGTCAAGAATCGTGGGTTGTTAAATGACTGCCCACCCTAAGCCAATCCATTCTGGGCTTGGTCCCTTCCAGCTCTGAGCCTCAGCAATATAGATTATTTATGCAGACATATAGATTTTGTGTCCGTGAGAGTGAGAAAACTTCATACTTAAATAATGTAGGCTCCATTTTTTATTGAAAGAGGACAGTCTTCTGCTTGGTGCAAAAAAATCCAAATTAAAATACTCCAATAGATGACTTTCTAGCCTGTCCTTAAAGATACCCACATATCAGTGACCTTATACCTCTCTGAGTCACATTTCTTTTGATATGCAATTTTAATATCCAGTTTAATATGGAACTGGAATTAATATGCAGTTGCAATCTGCTTTCCTGTAACTTAAAAGGCAATTATAAGAATGATATGTAATGGAAATAAAGTATGTTTGAAAATAAACGGAGCACTGAACTGTGTGGTTGAGCAAGGATTAAGCCAAGGATGTGATGAAGTTAGGTAGCATGAATGTATTTATAAGTTTGCAAATAGTCTGTATTGTTGATTGAGAACCCAAATGATTGTATGATGCAATCACAAGAGTGGATTTGAAAATAATTTATGAAGACTAAGGTAGTTTTGTTTCACAGAAAAAAAAACCTGAGTCAATTATATATATATATATAAGTTCTATTTATATATGACTTATAACTGACTCCATTTTTTTATGAAACAAAACTACCTTGGTCTTCATAAATTATTTTTCAAATCCACACTTGTTGCATATAAATAGTAGAAAATCAGAGCAAATAGTGGCCTATCTGATTTTATTATGCTTCGCTTTACTCATAGATATTGCGTTTTTTTTACAAGATTCTCCACTGGCAAAAACTTTACGACTTGTTGAAGGCCCAGATGATGATTACCTTTTTTTAGCAATAAAATATTTTTTTTAAATTATGGTATGTACATCATTTTTTGACATACTGCTATTGCACATTTAATAAACCACCGTATAGTGTAAACATATACTGAACAAATTCCCCAAAACAGAGTGATGATAAAAATAGAGAGTACAAGTTGTACATAAATTGGATGTAATAAAAGCAAGGATGTTTTTTGCAACGAGACACGTATTGAATGATGTTGGTATAAGCTATATTTAACAAGATCTTTTCTGAGAAATACTTCCGGAGAAGTTGTGTTCTGGTGTTTTCCTTCTTATCTCGAAATGCTAGGGAATTCCTTGAAAGCATTCACACAAATCAATAGACATAGAGATAAAGCGCATTTACATACCATTCAAAAGAGAGAATAAAAAAGATAGGAAGAAAAAGAAAAACTAGGATACATTCCATGCAACCAACATCCAGATAAGCACATGTTAACACCAGACCAACAATCAAGCATAAAATAACACCCTAATCTAGGAACTGCCAAGGAACTTACCAAAATTGGCAGGGCAAACCGAACACATTTGCACTGATGATGTAACCTGTCTGGGTAATGAAATGTCTGCAAGCAAATGAAATGTCTGCAAGAGAGCACCAAGGATTCCATAGTTCAACCTTGAACTACATATACTGTATTCTTTTGGATGATCTTTTCCTTTACATAATCCACACTTTAATTCACTTTCTTTATGTCTCTCACTATGTTTTTTAAATATCAGAATTGTGACAATTTTGTCTGGAATATTTTCTCTGCATTTTTTAGCTAGGAAAAATGGATCTCAGAGAATATACTATTTTTTTTTTTACTTTTGTGTGGTTCTTGTACTTAGCCCACAGTCTGGAGAGTTTTTAATTTTTCAGCCGCCTCCACTGTGGACAGGTGTGGTTAAAAAACTATTAAGAAGCCAATGAAGTTTATTACTGAATCATTTATTAAACAGCTGCTGCAGCAGTTGAAGATGCTAGCATACAGTATGTAGATTTCAGGCAGTTTGTGCATGATCTGGCTTACGTTAACGACTGTAAACTGCAAAGGAAGAAGTATGGCAAAGGAGAGAGAGCAAGTGCACAATGAAAACAGGGCCATTAACCAGAATCTAATCTATCTAATTCTTCAGATTCAAGGTGTTACCATAAAGAAATCTGAAAGAGAATCCAGAGTTACAAAAACTGTGTTGAAGTACAGAGAATCATAGCCATGACTAGCAAGTCAAGAAGCTTATCATTAGCCCGTGGTTGCTGATAACACAAGACTGTCAGACACAAGCTTAAATACTGCAATAGGGATTTTTTTTGGTCTGATTCTAGGAGTTGCTAATTTCCTAAAACCTAGCAGAAGTCTTAATCATGCAAAATCTGTCCCAGTTTTTACTGCACATTATCTCTTGCACTCCAAATATTTCCTAAACTTTGGGGGAGAAGGGCTGACCTTAATACCTTCATCTTTGACAGCATTCCCAAAGATGCTTTTTCACAAGGCAACTGGACTTCCTTGATTTTTCTTTGAAGACATTTTGCTTCTCATCCAAGAAGCTTCTTCAGCTTGTTTGGCAGCATTGTTTGGCTTAGCCTCAGCTTGTGAGCTATGTTTCAGCTGAATCTTCTGAGGCTTCTTCCAATGCTTCCTCTCCCATTCCTCATCTGAGAATTCATCAAATGTAGGCACCACAGTGTCTTAGTTGCATATATGTATGTTTTCACAGCTACTTCCACCTCTGTTAGGTAAGATTCTTCTACTTGGATAAAGCATCTCTCACAGGGGAAGAATTTTGCCTGATGAAAAATCTTGGTAGATGATTCTTTCTTCAGATTTTTTTCACAAAAAAACCCCCATTTTATGTGAGTTTCTTAATTTGGTAGGGATCATATATTAATATAGAAACTTCTTAGATTATTTTTATATCATGCACTTTTTTAATGAATGCCCATTAAAGGCACTTTGCATTGAGCTTCAACAAAAGTAAGTGTCTTAGAAATCAGAGGCTAAATTAAGAGTGCTTAGGCTAATAGAGCACAGGAAGTTTATCATCTTAAAAGTAATACTTGTGTTATTGCTGTTAATTAGTAACTATTACTAATAAATAGTAATGTTCTAAGTAAGACAGTGTGCTGTGCAGATTGAGAAAAACTATTATTCTTAGTGAATCCTAATTTACATTTATTGTTGTCAATTGATATCTAGGCAAGCTAGTAATTGTTGTAATAGTTAATCTTGGTGGGGCGCTATGTGTACTTTCCCTTGAAGGAGTAGGTTTGTGACTTAGGGGTTTTCTGGACTTGCACTATTGCTGAAACAGATCAAATCAACATAAACAAAGTATTACAAATTAGTTCAAGATGAACCCTGCTTTGCCACTGCAGCTTTTATAAATCAGGACCATGGATAGTTCCCAGTAAGTACCGGTAGTGCTAACTAACCTAAAGTAGGAATTCTCCAGCGTGAAAGAATGGAGAATCCACCAATGGGTTATCTTGAACCTCCTGCCCACGTAGACCAAAACAATCAAAGCTGCCACGCCCCTCTGGTTGAGGGCACACCCCCAGTTTCGTTTTGGTCTTCAGCCCAGACAGATATGGTAGTTTTGGCTCCCAGCAATTTGAGAATCAGGTTTAGTTATTTCTATACCATTGGTGGATTCTTCATTGTTTTTCTGTTTCTCCTCTGGCCAGCGCTGGGATCAGCGCTGTTCTAGAAGGGGAAATCAACTCTTATTTGTTGTCAGTGTCTTTTTTGTTGAACTCGTGTTTCCCCCCCAAAGCTGATTCGTGGCTGCCGTTTTGGGCGCCGCGAGGCGATCCGATCCCCATCGGATTTTCCCTTGTTTCTCTTGCTCTTCTCGCCTGCTAGGCTTCTAGGGGGGGTGTCCCCTGGGGGTGGGAGTGCGTTCCCCTCCTCTTCGGACCGCTTCGGGCCTTGGTTTTTCGGCTGATTGTTGCGGCCGCCATTTTGGACACCGCGACTCGATCGGCGGCCTTATTGTGGGCCTGTGAGGTGCTGATTTCAATTGGGAGAGCTGTTGATGCAAGGGGGGTGCTCCCAATTCTACAGCTGTCCCAGGGTGCCCAAACTTCTACCCAGGTAACGGCCTCCATTTTTGGCGCCGCGTGGAGTACAGGCAGAATTGCTTTCGGTTTCGCCTTCCCACCTCACCAACTCTCAGGCCGGCCTTCTCCTGATTAAGAAGAGGCCGATCAGCCTGCTTTCGTTTTCCCATCCAAACAAGGGCATTACTAATAGCACAGGGGAAAAAAAGTCACCCTGTATTTCTAACATGCTAAGCATGTGCAACAATGAAACAAAAATGGAATCACAGGGAACACTGCCTCCTGTTGGCTATGTGTGGTGTTTGTTCATTTATTGGGGCCTTATTTCCAGGGACATAGGGATCCCCTGTATTGTATATTCAAGCCACACAATCACAGTCATTGGGCATTGCCAGTCATAGCCTGCTGCCAGAGTCTGCATCTAGTGAACGGTCAATACTGAGCTTGCCGTCACTAAGTGAGACACGTGTTGATCCCGTCACTAAGCGCGAAATTGGCCTCAAAGTAGGTCTCACGCTCAGTCTCATCATCACTGGTGACCCGCGACAGCCGTCGCTAAGTGTGAGTCTGTGCTTGCCGGTGGGCCGGACCATCACTGATCCACGTGGAGGCAAGTCCCACTCAGGTGGGGAATAGCCGCATCTCTTGCAGACCGAGACGCTTCAGTACCCCACTGAACACTCTCGCTTTACAGTGGCAGATAACACCGAGCCACAGGCTACCACCTCCAGTGGACACAGAAAGCGTAAGTCCTCTAGTCAGGAGGCAGCTGCAAAAATCAAGGCCAAGACCAAGGCCGGCTCAAGGAAAGCAGCCTCCAAGGCGGCCGACAAACAGGCCAATCGTAGGCATCGTGTCCTGGAGAGACAGTTCTCACGTGCGCAAAAACTGGCTGTAGGGGAGACGGTTAAGCCGCCCCCTACCACAATGGTGGCACTCCCTTGTGGCCCTCAACCTGAGCCTCAGGCCCCATGGTCACCAGAGCAGGATTCAGAGGGGGCTCCTTCAACTGGTCCTTATCAGGAACTCCTTTCCCTCTTTGAAGAGGAACAGGGACTTCAGGACCCTATGGCTCCAGAAGCCACATTTACCCCAACTGCAGCGGGGCTACGGCCCCTTGAGGGATCACCCCTGGTGGGCCAGGCTCCAACTGCCACTTTTACCCCCACAGCAGCGGGGCTTCGTGAGCTGGAGGATCCATCCTTCAAAGCTCATCTGCAAGAGTTGGTTTCTCAGGCAGTTGCCCAAGCCATGGCGCCCATGAGGCGTCCTCAAGAGACTCCCGCTCCCATAATTCCTAGGCCATTGCCTGACCCAGCGGGGTCAGGTGCCCTACAGTACCAATTTCTGATTCTCCTCCTCATTCCTTTGCCAGCGGGGGCTCAGAATACGCGGAGCACAGTCAGGCGGAGGGAGAGTGGTCGGACGATGAGGAGCCTACTCAGGAACCTCCCCCTCTAATAGGACTGTTTAATCCCTCGCTATTTCCGTCTCTGCTCCGCAAGGCCTGTGCGACCGGTAGGATACACTCGGCTCAGCCTTCGGTACCTGAGCAGGTGCCTGAACAGCTCCCTGGCCAAGCCACGGATCCGCTGTTTTTAGAACCGATGGTGTTACATAAACATATACCTTGCCCCCCCATGTTTTTTAAAATCCATTAGGGGTCAATGGGAGGCCCCAGGTGCTCCCCCCTCTACTGGGTGAATAGACCGCAGGCTGCTTGACACGGAACCAGTTCTGAATGAGGCCCTAGAGGTGCCTGAGGTTGATGAATCCTTACTACCCTTATATTCTGATTCCAGGGTACCTGGAGATATGGCGGAGGCGTTGAAGCCCGAGGATAAAAAATCCGAGGCTTCTTTCCGCAGGACACACCAAGCTTCAGCTTGGTCAATAAGAGCTTCTACCTCAGCCTCATTCTTCGCCAGGGTCTCTCTGTGGCTCCGCCAATTGCAGGCTAGAATTCCCCCGGAAGAGGTAAGAGTCCATCAGGACTTGACAAAGCTCATGGCCGCATCACAGTACATGGCGGACGTGTCCTTGCAGGCGGCAAGATTTTCTGCCCGTGCCATCGCATCCAACGTCTCCGCACGCAGGCTTCTATGGCTTAGAAATTGGAAGGCTGAGACTAGACACAAATGGCGCGTAGCTTCCGCCCGTACCGCGGTGCCCGCCTCTTTGGGGAGGTCCTGACCCCCTACTTAGTCGAAAACAAGGAGAAACGAAGGGTTCTCTATCACCTTTCCAGGAGACCGGGCCGTCGTTTCTCCCCGTACACCCGTCGACAGCCCTTTCGGACAGGATCAGATTCGGCCTCTGCACAGGTCGCCCGGCCATTTCCCACAGGCCCGGACCGTTCTTTTGACCGGTCCGGGTACAGGGACAGATACAGACAGCAGGCTCAGGGTAAGAGACCCTTTCGAGGCAGGGGCGGCCATCCCTTCCGTAGATCCAGGTGACTCGGGGAGGGAAGCTCCCATAGGTGGCAGACTAACTTACTTTCTCCACCAATGGGAGACCACCACCACAGACTCTTGGGTGCTAAGCACCATCAGGGACGGGCTGTCTCTGGAGTTCGTGGCCAGGCCACCCCGGTGCTCCGTTTCCTGTCCCCTCCCCAGGAATCCAGTCAGGAAGACCCTCCTGGGGGAGGCCATCCGGCATCTGTTACACATACGAGCCATAGAACGGGTTCCAGTCGATCAGCTGAAACAGGGTTTTTACTCCATCCTATTCGTGGTTCCAAAAGCCTCAGGGGGATGGAGGGCGATACTAGACCTCAAGGGCCTGAACTCTCACCTGTCGTACCGAAAGTTCAAGATGCAGACGCTTCGGTCCATCTTGGCAAGCGTAGGACGGGGGGACTTTCTGACATCCATAGACCTTACAGAGGTGTACCTTCACATCCCTATACATCCAAACCATCGGCAATATCTCCGGTTTTGTTATTCCAGCAATCATTACCAGTACAGGGCCCTCCCCTTCGGCCTATCCTCAGCTCCCAGGGTCTTCACCAAGATCCTGGCGGTACTTGCCACACACCTACGGCTAGTACCGGTGCGCGTCCAATGTTACCTGGACGACATTCTCATCCAGTCGTCCTCCGCTCTGGCCGCCCAGGCGGAACTGGCCCTCACCATAAGGACCCTCCAGGGTCACGGTTTCTCAGTCAACTTTCACAAGAGTCAATTGACTCCCGCAACACGCCTACTACACTTGGGCGCGATAATAGACACAGACCTTTGCCGGGTCTATCTATCTCGAGACAGACAAAACAGCATTCAAGACATGGTTCTCAAGATCCGCAGGGAGCGTGTAGCAACACTGGCTGTCCTCTCCCAGTTACTGGGAAAGATGATATCTTGCCTAGAGATAGTGCCTTGGGCCAGACTACACTCCAGACACCTTCAATGGTTCTTGCTCCCATTCCAAAGACTGGGCACAAGCCCTCCAACCAAAGGGTACGGGTCCCCCTTCAGACCCTAAGATCCCTTCTGTGGTGGGCCTCCCCAGAGGTGGCAAGAGGGTCACTATTCAAGGAGCCCAGCAGGCTGACATTGACCACAGACGCCAGTCTGTTTGGTTGGGGGCCCATTTCCAATCTCAGTTGGCTCAGGGTCGGTGGTCCAGAGCAGATCTGGCACACAATATCAACTGGCTGGAACTGAGAGCCATTCACTTCTGCAACCAGGTGGCGGGGCAGCACGTGCTGGTCCTCACGGACAACGTGGCGGCAAAGGCCCATGTGAACCGTCAGGGCGGTACCCGATCCTGATCTCTCATGGCCGAGGCCATGTTAGTGGGATCTTGGGCAGAAAGCAATCTCCTCTCCCTGAAAGCCGAACACATCTCAGGGGAAGCGAATTGTCAGGCGGATTTTTTAAGCCGGGCAACAGTGGACCATTCGGAATGGAGCCTACATCCAGATCTCTTCAGGGAGATATCGGAAAGGTTCGGGTTGCCGGTCCTAGACTTATTCGCCTCTCCGGCGAACTCCCAACTTCAAAGGTTCTTTTCCAGGTTCCCCTCTCCGGGGGCAGAGAGGACGGACGCTCTTCGCAGCCCTTGGCCAGGGGGACTGCTGTATGCCTTCCCACCTCTCCCTCTTATCCCAGCAGTTATCAGGAAGGTATTGCAGGAACAGGCAGAGGTCATATTCATTGCCCCGCACTGGCCGAGACGACCGTGGTTTGCCGACCTCGTGACCCTCTCCATGGTCCCTCCGTGGAGGATTCCTACAGATCGGATTCGACTAGTGCAGGGGGCCATACAACACCCGGAGCCTCAGTGGCTGCAGTTAGCTGCTTGGCACTTGAACGCAGGGCCTTGACCCAAGAATCTTATTCCTCGGGAGTGATTTCTATGATTCAGGCCTCCCGGAGACCGGCGACCAATCACATTTAGGACTCCACTTGGAGACATTTCTGCCGTTGGTGTGACAGCAATCACTTAGCTATCTCAGAGGTAACCATTCCACGGATATTAGACTATTTGTTGGAGGGTGTTGATAAAGGCTTGGCGCCCAACACTATTCGCCGACAGGTCTCGGCTCTGGCCACGGTGTTTACCTGTGACACCTTAGAGCCACTGGCCCATCACCCCAAGGTACGATCCTTTCTAAAAGGGGTCACCAACAGTAGACCGCCGGTAGTACATAGATATCCCACTTGGGAGTTGCCCCGGGTCTTACAGGCCCTTACTCAGGCGCCTTTTGAACCCCTTAGGTCCTGCACTCTTAGGTCCTTGTCTCTTAAGGTTGCTTTCTTGGTTGCAGTTACCTCAGCTAGGCGTATCTCAGAGCTTGCAGCTCTTTCTGTCAGAGAAGACTTGTGTGTTTTTCACACGGCCAAAGTGGTCCTACGCCTGGACCCCTCATTTGTTCCTAAGGTGAACATCATTTTCCACAGGGCACAGGAGATCGTGTTACCGAACTTTTGTCCTAATCCGTCTCATACTTTGGAAAGGCAATGGCGCACTCTCAATGTTCGCATGGCGTTGCGCTGTTACGTCAAGTGGACGGAGTCCTTTCGTAGATCTGAGGCCCTTTTTGTTTCCTTCCATCCGGTCTCCAAGGGTAAGAAGGTATCTTCTTCTACCGTTGGCAGGTGGATTAGGGCCTGTATTTCCGAAGCGTATCAGACATCTTCTTTACCAGTTCCAGGTCACTTGTCGGCCCATTCCACTCGTAGTGCTGCTACCTCAGCAGCATGGGCCACACAGGCCAGCATTGAGGACATTTGCAGGGCGGCGACATGGTCCTCGCCTTCCCCTTTTGTGCGCCATTATCGCCTTGATAAGTTTGCCTCGGCGGAGGCATCCTTTGGCCGCAGGGTACTGCAATAGGTGGTGCCGGCGGCAGGGACACTGGCCCAGTCTGCTCCCCACTCATTGGGACAGCAGGGCTTTGGTAAGTCCCATTGGTGGATTCTCCATTCTTTCACGCTGGAGAAGGGGCGTTGTCTTACCTGAACGCCTTTTCTCAGCGTGATGAATGGAGAATCCACACCCATCCCTTGGACGCAGTCAGGTCCAGTGTTTAGGGTCTGGGAGCCAACACGTCGTACAGTCATTGGCTTCGCCCTTTCGAAACTGGGGGCGTGCCCTCAACCAGAGGGGCGTGGCAGCTTTGATTGTTTTGGTCTACATGGGCAGGAGGTCCAAGATAACCCATTGGTGGATTCTCCATTCATCACGCTGAGAAAAGGCGTTCAGGTAAGACAATGCCCCGTCTCAGAGAATAGAATGAAAATAGTTAATGCATGAGGAAGGCATCAGGATCAGACTTTGGAATAGATATCCCATGGAGGAGCTGTAAAAATACTTGCTCTGACTGTTTTTCCTAGTGCTCAGTTGCATTGTTGAAATCATAAAAAATAAGCTAACAAAGAGTAGCCATAATATAAATACTATCCAGATTTTTTTAAAATAGATTAAGAAATACGGAGTAGTCGGCTTCCGGTTCCGGATCGCGGCACCAGCAGTCGTACGGAGAGATCTGTCTCTCCCACCGGCTGCTTTCCCTCCGCCGGTAGACCCTTAATTGGGTCGAAAGTCGCCCCGTAGAGGCGACCACCGTTAGAGGAGGCTCCTGCTCGACTGGGGAAGAGCGGCGGCTCTCCCCAGTTCGAGCTTTCTCCTTAGGGCCGCCGGAGGAAAAGATCGTCCTACAAAATGGACGATCACTTCGTCGCACCAGCTGAAAGCCAGAAGAACATCTAAGCGAAAGAACCCCCGTGGAGAATCCGGGTGAGACCTTTCCTACCCCTTTTTTTTCCCTAACTACTTTCCTGTCAAAAGCTTTCTTTGAACTATTTCCCTGTCGTGAGGAAGCAGCGTTTGGGCAATTGGGAAAAACAGCTTTGGAAAAAAAATAAATAAATAAAAACCAGTCAATTTTGATGGACTATTTAAATTTTGGAATACTGAGGGGACCTGAAAACATTTTATTCTTGACTATTATTGTTACAACTACGCATTTATTATTTTGAGCCCTTTCTTCATCTTTTTCAACACGAAAAATAAAAAATCTATTATTTGGAAAGGAAAAAAAAAAAAGAAAAGATTTTATGGTTTGCTGAGGACATCATGTGTCGAAAAGTGGTACTGCAATTATATTTCTTTATGGCTGGGAATGGCTATGACCTTCAAAGGGTGATAACCACAAGATAACGGATGCAGCTGGCCTATTGAAAATTGAAGGTGAATACTTGCCTGATTCTTATGAAGTAGAACCTTCTTTAAAGATTAAAAAGCCTTATTACTATCGATATGGAATTTAATACACAGCTGGACTATGAACTTATATTGGAAAAAATTTTGGAAGCTGCAGAGGATGTGAGTTCCTATTTTCAATCCCTTTTTCCTACACTGAGAGAAACCGTGGAAACCACAAAACAAACTAATTTTATTCAACTTCAAACACAACCTATCGAGAAGTCTGATGACTATACAACAACTTTAACAGAGATGTCTGAAGCATCAATACCAACAGAGACTGACACTCAGATACAACTTATTGAAAATCGAGAAAAGGTGGATAAACAATTGGCAAATATAACATGGAATAAAACAGCTTTTACCATCCAAAGGCTATTAGAAGAAAGGAAAGAGAACTTTGACCAATTTGAAGCGTTAAAAAATATGGACCTTTTAATATTGTGGTTTGATTATGTAGGAACCTTACTATGGAAACCACTATGGCATAGAAAGAAGCCCAGAGTTAGATTTAAAAATGTATTTTAAAGTCTTATTTAATGGGATTAAAAAGGCTTTGATTTTTTGACTGACTTAACAATTAATGGAGTACGTGAAATGTTTAAGAGGATACCCTTTGTAATATTACTTTGTTTTAGATATGATAAGTATTGGAGAAGTAAACTTTATCTACTGGTTTAAAAAGATTTTTATAGATATAGAGGCATTGATAGAATATATATTTAAATTAGATAGAAATTTATTTGTTGGCCTGATATTTTTATTTTAAGAGAATTATTTGGAAATAAAAGGAGAATAAGAGGGATGGGTGATAAGAGAAAAAATGGTATCAATGAAGAAGATATGGGAATGTTGTTGCGAGAACAATATACCAGATATAATTATGTAAAAAAAAAAAAAAGGGCACCCGAAGTGTTAATAATATGTCTATTTAAGGCTAATTGAAATATAGTAATTGTAAGTTAGTAAAGCTTAAAAACAGGATCTGGACTTTTAGAATTGAAATGTAACTGATATTTGATAGGATCGTTTGAAACTTATATAGAATTTATTAATTTGAATATGTAAGATTAAATGAGGGAATTAGAGAGGGAAGTTTAAAAGATTTGATTTGAGTTATATATTTGTCCTTCTTTTTTTTGGGATGTTTAATATACCCACCTCCATGGTGGTTCCTAAGCACCTTAATGTAACCCCTGTACCCCTATAAAATCTAATAAAATATATTTAAAAAAAAAAAGAAAAAAAGAAATACGGAGTAGTCTAGAGCTGAAGCTGGAGATATCAGAGGAATAGGAGTTAAATATGCAAACTGGTTAGGAAAGTTTTAGGTTGTAATGGATGCATATTTCCAAGCTTAGACCTATTTAGATAATATGGCTATAAACAGCATTCGTTATTTACAACAATGGGCCTGACAATAAAAAGTCATTTTTCTATTAATTTCACTTTTTCTTTTTTAGCTTTTTTGTTAATGTCTGTTTAATTTAGTGTTATTATGTTGGTCTTTATTGAATGCTCTTTTGGAGAATGCAGTAGTATCATGCAAGATCTATAATAAACGGAATAGAAGCATAAACCTGTGTGGCATTTGTTTTCAGGGCCAAGACCTTAGTGAAATTGAGGATGAAGCACAATGATTTTTAAAAGGAGTTTGGATGATCTCATTATTTATAAGTTACAAAGCCAATTTGCTAAAATATTCTTCATGTTACACTCCTCTGTATTTTGATAGACATTTATTAAGACATTATCAAGGAAATTTTAAAGTACTGTGATAGAGAATATCTTGAAATGAACTAGCCAAAAGAATGAGAATTCTAGTTTTTTTCCCTTATTAAGTGCTCTGAAAATCGATCAGACTGGACAGTTGATGACCTATCTATTGTATTTTAAAACATTAAAATAACAATTGATATCTTACATACTATATTTAAATCAGTTACACCCATGATATTTCTGATGGGCAGTTGACATACTTCTGAATAATGATTTAGACTATAAAGTCTAAACAAAATAAAATCAGTGCTTATATTTGAAGATTTTTAAAAACGTTTGCATTGTTCGTTGCCACTGCTTTGTGATTTTCTGTTGTTGTGGCCCACTGGCTGCCCTTGGCAGTGCCAGCAAGAATTAGGGAAGCAGCCTACTAATGATGCCTTCGGGAGAGGACATCAGCAGTGCTGAGCGGAGCTCTTAAGTTCTGCTATAAGCTCAAATTCAATGTCATTATCATCTTAAGGAGAACAATTCCACTTTGATCATACATAATTAAGATGTTGCCTATGGAAAAGACAAAGCAACCCAAAGCCGTATGTTGTCTGCACTTGTCATTATATACAGGCTGCTTGCTACTTTATGAGCAAGAAAGGGAGGGGATTAAGCCATAACAACAGTACATCTAGAATCCACAAAATTAGGAAATAGGTGTGGCTATGTCAGATACCTTGTTAGGGGTAGGAGGAGCCTTGGTGGCACAGTGATTACAATGCAGAATTGCAGGTTAACTCTGCCCACAGCCAGGAGGTCAATCCTGACTGGCTCAAGATTGACTCAGGCTTCCAACCTTCTGAGGTCGGTAAAATGAGGACCCAGACTGTTGGGACAATATGCTGACATTGTAAACCGCTCAGAAAGTGCTATAAAGCACTAGGGAGCTGTATATAAGTCTAAGTGCTTTTGCTATTGCCATTGCTAGTGGGGAAGGGAAGTATTACTCCTTGAGATGATTGGTAGCAATGTGCTTAAAAGGGTGTGCGATGAGGACGTAGGGGAGGAGGCAGCTTGTACAGTATTTAGTCCAGTTGAATATGAGAACAGGGCATTGCTTTCTTTCTTCCAGCATTTGAATTCAGTTAAAAAATAGTCTCTGGATAAAGAAGAGTCAGAGTAGGTTAAGGTAGAAGCTGAAGAGGTCTGAGGAGCAGAAGTTGTGCATATAGGACTTTTTCAGTACCTCATGAGTGTATTGATTTGGACTGGACTGGTAAGGTCAACTTACCAGCAGGACAACTATCCATCCCTTTACATGTAATCTTGAGTTACATGAGCGACTGGATATATCATCCTTTATTTTTAGAGGTTAGCACATTCTGCCAATGATAGCAAAATTACAGCTTCAAATGTAGCCTTTTCCCTCTACAGTATATCTGAGCTGCTTCTAATTCTTCAGTTCCTTCTTTGTTAGCATTCTCATGCATTTAAAGGTGGGACACTGTGAAGCTTTGAACCAAATACTATTTCAGAAAAGGAGAGCCATTGCTTTTTTCTTTGTATTTTGAAATGGATTTCAATTTTTAAATGTATTGAATTAATTTAAATTGTAGGAACAATTCAAGGTGAATCGAATATCAATTAAAGTGAAAGTTAGTTTACGTTTCCATTCTGGGAAATGTAAAAACTAGTTAGCATATCCACGGAGGAGTTGATCACATTTTGTCTAGCTTTTACTCTATTCCCTTTTTGTCTACTACCTTTTCTTAAGTCCCTTATCTTCAGATATGTCGAAATTAGGCCAAGCGGACTGAGAACTCTGGGAATTGAAGCTTATACAGTAGAAGTTGGGGAAGTTTCATTTCCAAAAGCAGTTAATTATACAGTTCCATTCCCTCCCCCAATTGCTGTCATATAAATAACTTTAATAGCATTGGAAACAGAGGATTAATGTACTGGCAACTTGAAATGCTCTGGTATTTCCCTTTGTTATGAAAGGTTGATGGCCTTCTAATTATTAATCTGTTATCTTGTCTTCCCTGCCAGCTTTGTTAAATGAGTCCCCTGCCTTCACTGACAGAGTTGCTTAGGCAGAGACAGTAGATTTCCAGATGCACGAGATGCCATCATAGAAAATAAAACTATAATTCCAGTTATTAATCTATATATTTCTTGCACATTAAGGGCATGATCCAGCATATTTATGTTTTAGGGAGTAAAGTATAAAGGAGTTGATTTTGTAATTTAAGGATTCTAGACTTTAAAGAGTTTTACTTTAGCTGGATTGTGTCAATGTTTTGAGATAGAGTAATTGTAAGTAGAGAAATCAAAATGGAGTGTTCTTTATATCCCTGGATAACTTTTATCCATTTTCCTGTTTGGGTTTCGAAGTTGTTCCAACAACTTCCCACATTACTTTTGATTGCTGAGATACCTTCAGAGTGCCAAAGTGTGAACATTCCCTCCTTCGCAGCGCTGACAGGAATCTACTCTGCCTTATCTGCATATGGAAAATATTTCTGGATTGATGTTCATATTTATGTTAACAGCTTCTTATTTTATTTATCAAAGCCAGCTAATATGCCTAAGTCCTTCAGTTTTCCATTAAATATGTCCATTCCTTCTAAGGGATCTTCCAAGATTATCAGCAATCTCTTTTAATTTATAAGTTCCTCTTTTAATTTTCACTCCAGAAATTCTCTCATCTCTTCTTATATCTCTATTGAATACTTCCAAAACTAAAATAAATAGCAATGGTGATAAGGGGCATCTTTGTCTAGTCCCATTCGGTATAAGCTTTTGTTTATACACCATTCACAATTATTGGAACCTTTGGTGAATTTTACACATTGATAAAATTCTCAAAAGTCCATATCTTCCAAAATTTTAAACAAGAAAGTCCTGTTTAATTGTCAAAGGCCTTTTCTGCATCAAGAAAAATCAGTGCTGCTTGTTTTTCATTACGTTGCTCCAAGTATCCCAAAATATCCAATAAATTTCTAATATTGTCCTTCAGCTGTCTTTTGCATAAAAACTCAGTTTTTCATGAATAGTCCTGTAAAATTTTCTTCATTTTCTCAGCTAAAATCATTGTAAATAATTTATAATTATTATTCAGTAATAATATTGGGTGGTATTTTTTTTCTTGAATTTCTTTAGATCAGGGCTGTCAACTGCTGGCCCACGGGCTGGATGCATCATAGTGAAACCACGCCCACCCCATTGCCGGCAATGGCAAAAAAGTTGCGATACATTGCGACATGTCACGTGATGTTGCCAGTTGACACCCCTGCTTTAGATATTAATACAATGTTGGCCTCTATCCAACTGTCCAGTATCTTTCCAATCTGTAAAATAGAGTCATCATGTGTTGTAGAAGTTGTAGTAGTTCATCTTCAAAATGATTATAATAAGACCATCTGGTCCAGGCACTTACCCTATTTTGATCTTTTTTACAAACTTCTCTTGTTATTTATTAATTGTTTCTGGTTTTTTTGTGATCTTTGGTGAATTTTGTTTCTTCAAATATTCATCAGTCTTTGCCAGGGAAATGTTTTCTCATTTGTATAATTTAGATTAATGTTGAGGAAATATTTTTGCATCTTTAGATTATAATTATTATGGTATTCCCATCTTGCATTTTTAATATTACTTTTTCTATTCTTCTTTTCTCAATTTATATGCCAATCATTTCGCTGGTTCATTTGCAATTATTTTTCTTTTGCATAATTCATTTTTACCTCTATTTCACTTCTCCTTTCTGTTAATAAGGACAACTGATGTTGTAAAAATTTAATTTGTTAATATCAAAGAGCAAAAGGAATTCATAGACAAAATAGTTTTAAGATTGAGAAAAACTGAAATAATTGGATATCGTTATGACTAATATGAGTGCTATGTTATACCATAATAATTATGTTAAGACATGGAATAAAATTAAGAAGGAATGTTAAGGTGGGGAAAAAAATCCAATAGTCTTTGTTGGGGACAATTTCTTTGATAAAAGTGAACATTATGCCATCAATGATATTTTGGTTTCAAACAACATTATTTTTGATAACTGATGTACCATTTAAACAAAGGCAGAAATATATCTCTGTAAGTTTGTAGGGCAAGGGAAAAAAAACCAAGGGTTAAATATAAAATAATTCAAGATGTAAAGTAATGCTGAGGATTGGGATTGCCTGATTTGAAATTGCACTTTACAGTCTGCTGCTTAATCTGGATGAAAGAGTGGGTTCTACCAAGGAGAAAGACAATCTTAACATTAGAAGGGCAAAATCTGTGGTTCAAACAGTGGTTTTCAAATATACATCTAAGAGCAAAATTTAAGGTAGATAATAGAACATTTTTGAATTTAGCACTAGAAGACAGAGTATAAAGTTGAACTATGTACAAATGTTGAACATGTGATTACTAAAATGTATAAACTTTTACTGAAATTTGAAACTGAAGAAGAATAAGTGAAGACTGTATGGGCTAAGCACTTTTGACACAACATATTGAAGGAACAGTGGGAACAGTGTTTAAAACGATTGAAATTTACATAGCTTAGAATTTTTATAAAACCATTTGTGTACAATTCTGTAAAAATTATTTAGCATATTTAAAAAAATATTCCAAATTTATGTTGGAAATGTGGACAACATGAAGAGTCATTTCATCATGCCCAGTGGACTTATAAAAAAGCGAAAATTTTTGGGGTTCAAATACATATAAGGATACAAAGAATTTTAAAAATCAACATTAAACTGAAATAAAAACTTTTCTTGCTGGAATTAATGGACAGTCAATTAGAAAAGATTCAAGGATGCGCAAAAATGGAAAGAATCTGAAATTCCCACATTGGCAGATTGATTATTGAAAGTGACAGAACTAGCAGAGATGGTAAAATCAACTTGTTTAATAACAGGAGGATCAATAGGTACATTTATTAATGACTTGAAACCCCTTATGAACTTTTTTCTGAAAAAAATTGAACTTGTGATTTATGGATTTGAATATTGGAAAGGTTACTTTAAGAAGGAAAGAAGGAAATTTTGGAGAGTGGGGATAAAATATAAATGTATCTATAACTGCTGTCAGGAAGACTGGAAGCCACTTTAGAATCTTCCTTTTCCTTGATTTCTTTTTCACGTTTCAGTTATATGTCCTTACTATTCTTTAATTTAAAATTTGTACTGTTTTTAATTCTGTTGAAAAACTTCTTCAATAAATATTATTTAAAAATGAAACAATAAAATATTTCTAGATTTACATAGGGTAGAAAAGATGTTTTGTTTTAGGGAAAGCAGTTTTATCAGCTGAAAATCTTTTTAATCTTCAATATTTTTTGAGGCGTGTAGGGAGATAGAATAAGGCTAAAAACTAGTCTACACTCAGTCTGCAATCAGCAGGTCATTGGCTCCTTTCTCTCTTTTTTGTCACTATTGTTAGTGTTAAACTAAGTGTTTGTGTTTAACTTTTGGTTTATGTAAATACCTGAAGCAATTAATTCAACCTTATTTTTATGTGTAGCTGCTGACTTTAGCCTTGCTTATGGATTAGCAAACAGTAAAACTCACAAAAAAAGATATAAATGATAAATGTATTTATTTAAAATATTTTTGGGATTGCTTTTGTGAAGGGAGGAATCCTCCAATTATTATTTGATAGGATTGGTAACTCCCAATACCAATAGCAAATACAAAATAAATAAATCTCATTGATGTTGATAAAGTAAACAATCTACCTAAAAATAGTCCTAAAATCAAAGCCATCAATAATCCCTTAAGAAATAATACATAAGAAAGGAAAATAAGCCTTTCTTCTATGGTTTTTGTTTGCTGTTGGGTCTTAGAATGAATGTTAGTTTATAATAAATTCCAGTGTAATGAGGCCACTGCAGCAAAGGCCATTCCCCCCCCCCCCCGTATTAGACTGAATACTCTCCAAAGAGCTTTTGTTTGAGACTTCCCGCCCTCAAAATTTCCACCCCACGGAATATAAAGGCAAAAGTAGAGCAGTCTGAGATACCAAAATAGTGTTTTTTGATTAAACGCAAAAGGACGTCAGAAACCATTCCTGAAAAATTGTTGTGAAAAATATCTCAAAGCTGAAATGCCAACATAGAATAACTTTCCCTGTAACTATCTTAGCATAATAATTGTTTGTGATAGTAGAGTTTGGGGAAATTCAGTTCCATTCCCAGATAACAATTACAGCATTTAGAAAGGCAATTGTTATCTTCTTACTCCAATGTTATTTTCATGTTTTCCATTTGTAGTTTTTTGAGAATGTCTTCTTATGCATTATCTAACTGGTCAGTGTCTGTTGGTTAATATAGAATAATTAAAGCCATGACCGCACTGCAGGAATTTAATTTGGGTTGTGGTTCTTGATTGTATGAGGGAATTATGGTATCCATACTGCATCTCATTATTACTTCCTAGTTAACTATCTGGCTTTGTTTTTTTTTTTTTGTTTTTTTTTTTTTAATATAAACTTTTATTGAAAGTTTTACAAACAACATAAAAACTAACGCAAACAAATAAAAAGGAAAAGCAGAAATGAGAGAAAAGAAAAAGAATGAAAAAGACAAAAGTGCAGAAATGCAGGAAGAAAAAGAAAATGAAAATGAAAGAAGAAGCTCCCAATTTCCTTTGCAGCAAATTTATGTACGGTTACAAAGTTATCTCTTATTCTAGGGTTATAAAAGAAAGTTCACTCCTTTCTATTATCCAGCTTTTTTCTCTAATCATCGAAACTAAAAAATCGTAAGTACATTTTCCCCATTTTATACAAAAAACCTATAAGAGGTTTCTGGTTAATCATAAATATAAATATTTTTTTATCTAAGCAAAGAAATTAATTTAGTATCTCTGCAATTATCTTTGCCAATCTAGTTAGCTTTCTCTTGAACTATCTGTTGAACAAGAAAGATGGTTTATATTAACTCAGTTATCTATTGAAATGTCTACTTTCCATGCAAAGTTTTGATTACATTGGCAACATTTTGTATTATTTTCTATTCTGTATTCCTCCCCCCTTTATTTCTGTACTTCAATTTTTTTAAAAAAAATCCCGGTCTGTTTCAGTGTTTTGTAATTGGGCCGTGCCACTTTTCTGCTATATCCCCTTTTATTTTCCATGAAATACTATGGTGTATGTAGTATACAGCTTTGATGATGTAACATAATTCCTTGAGATAAGGTGGTAGTTGTACTGGATGATATTTAATAGAAAATCAACGCTACATATACATATATATTCAGATATACATTACAGTTTTTAAATATTTTTGAAATTCTGAATTAACATCATATCAACTATATTATAATTACTTTTGATGATTTTCATATTAAAAATGGATTCGTGCAAGTATGAATACACTTTTGTGTAGCCATTTCTTATATACAGTAAAGTACAATTACTTTTTGTAATTGAAAATGACTGCTTAGTTTTGCATTTTTGTGTTCATGTTTGAGTATGTATATATGTATGTGCCCTTACATTTATATCTACATATACAGAGAATTATTGGGATATTTTAACCTTTATTGTCCTTTCTCTCATTTTGTTTCCTATATTTTCTTGCTTTCTTTTCCTGCATGTAATTATATACATAATTACTGCTGGCAAGATAACACCTACAGCTGCTCTGTGAAGGAACCTAGCCAAGGCTGACAATATTCATATGCAGCATTGATTGCCAAGTCACCAATATATACTTGTCAGCGTTTCTTTCATTTGTTTGGCTTCTGACTCCAGCTTTCTTAATATGTTGGCATATTGTAGCTGATAACAACATTGGGAATTTTATCAAGTGCACCTTGATCAAGTCTTTGTAGTTTATGTAACTGATAACAGGGTTGGCAGTCATAGGCCTTTTAGGCATGTTAACTGAACTTATATTCACCTGTAATTTATCCTCGCTATCATACATTTTACTTTTCTGTATATTTACCAGTGTCAGTGAAACTTTATTATTATTTATCTCATGAGTTTTCTCTACTCTATGAGGAAAATCTTTCTGCGGATATACTCTGAGCCTCTTGTTTCCAGGTCACGTGTTCTGTTTTAATAGACGTTTGGTAGGTTTTCATTACAAATGTATTATCTTTCAGGTGCTGAGGAACAACGGATACATGTTGCTCCCTCTTCAGAACCTTTTACCAACTGGAGAGCTGTATTGTCACCAACATGGCCTTCTAAAGAACTTGAGTCTTCCTCAGTGGGTGATATTTCAATGAGGCAAGCCTTGGAGAATGCTAATTTGCTTCAGATAATAAAAAGTACATTAGCAGGGACTCGGACCAGAACTATGGACCAAACTAGGTTTTTACCAACTCTCTATCAAGGCAGTGGCAACAGTGCATCGCAGGAACCTTCAACTGAATCACCAACGAAGTCTCAGGAAGCTGATGAAATGACTATTGTATCAGGTTTGCCTCAATTTAGTGTGCCCCCTACATTGTCTACATCATCATCAGTGACACATCCAGCTTCTATTTTGTCATCTCAGATAATTCCATGTACAACATCTTCCATTTCAAGTGAAATCACATTAAGATCTGACATACTTCCAAACTTTCCATTATCATCCCCTTTGTCTTTGATAAAGGATACACCTCATGTCATTGTTGTTTCCAAGTCATCTGTGTCATCTACCAAAATGCCCTCATCCATAAATGTAAAACATTTACTCAGCACGAACACAGCTAAATCTAAGTTGAATAAAAAATCAGATAATTCACTGAGCACAACAAAGTATGTGTTACCCAGAATGGTTGGCAATGAATCTTTGGTTGCTACCTCCTCTAGTTACAATTTTGAATTGATTAATAAGCATCCCATAGAAACAGCCAAGATATATATATATCCAAGGGATAGGAAATGGCATTCATTTGCTTTCCGTGTATTAATACCCGGTCAGGATTTTGATGTACTACCTAATCAGAGAGCTGCACTGAGTTTTAGAAAAAATAATTCTTTTTCTGAATTAATCCATAAAGCATCTTCTACCCCACCATTCACAAGTAAACCAATGGATATCACAACATCTCTGAAAAAAAGTAGCATGTTTGTAACCACATCATACCCAGTTCTTAAAAGCAGGAAAACAATCCCATGGATTTCTGCATCAGTTACTCATACCTCAGATGCTCTGTCTTCATTATTGGAAACCATTACTGCTGTGTCCTCTATGATAATGTCAAAATCTACAGAAGAGAGAGCATTAACATCTCCTGAAAGTCAAAGACTTTCTCATTTGACTAATATGTCTTCCTCAACAGTGCCAACTCTAGTTATTTCAGAAGCAATAAGAAAAGATAATGCAATAGAGCAAATACCAACATGGGCAACTGTTCCCGCCTCCTATTCAACACATGAGGTTTCTTCCTTAGTTATGACGACAAATTGGCCATCTTACATAGCCTCTCATTCTACTGTTTCAACATCAAATCCTAACATTGTTTCAGAGACAAACTTAACAAATTCTCATGTCACAAAATCAACCTGGGTTTTTAAAAAAGATACTTCTCATAGAAATTATGAAGCTACTACATGGTCTCCTAATTTTTCTGTGGAGAAATTATTGCAACAACAGTCTTTCACAAAGGATTCTACAGTGTTCCCAGTACTTGGTGCAAATAATATCCCTCCCTACTGGTTTTTGGAGACACCGTCCACACGATTTGCTGTAACAATTTCTGCCAGAAAACAAACACCTTCACAAAAAATGCTTCAGAATGTTTTTTCACAAGAAAGAACAACCTTTACCACTTTTCCAGTTTCTTTGCCAACTTCTTTTAGAGACCTTTTGAAATCTCACTCTACTGCCACATCTATACCTCCACTTAATGATTCTATGAAGCTGAAGCCAATAGAATCTAAAAAACAAAACCCAAATCTTAGTTTAACAAAACAGGAGAAAAATTCAATAGTATTCACAACTTTAGACTCACATTCAAAACATTTATCACAACCACTTTTAAATAATTCTGCTGATGAACATTCACCTATGGCTGACACAGCTTACAAAACTGCTATGATAACTTCAGACACATATGATTTGGTCTCAGTTATTTCATCAGACGAACATTTGAGAACCCCAGCAACAGTTTCCATGGGCCTTACTGATGCCACTTCAGAAAGCAACTTAGATATGTTAAATAAAGCTTTAGTTCCTCACTGGGACAATAGGCAGTCCACTACTGATGGAAAGAAGACAGCCCAGATATTTCTAACCACAAAAGATATTGCAAGTCACACAGCTTTAGAAAGAGCATATTCAAAGATTCCTGTCTTGAAACAATCAACAAGTTATGTAAAGAACAAACCTTCCAGTTCTTCAGTAGCATCCATTAATATAACTGCAGCATCTGCTCAGCAAGTTTCAATTTTACCTTTCACTAAAATGAAGTCTAAGGGTTTCTCAGAATTTAACATATTGTTATCTTCTATAGAAACATCATATTCACCCTTTTTTCAAAACCAAAGTACCTTGTCACAGATCACAGAAATGCCATTATTACAATCAGAACAAAACATATATACATCTCAAAGTTTTCTGGAAAATTTCACAGTTGGGAATACTAATTTCACTTCAGATTATCGAAAGCAGTCCTATTCTACATCTAAAGATTTCACAGCTACTAACACTCAAACATCTAATCTGGATACATTTTCTACAACTTTGTCAACACATTTCCATTCATGGCTGTTTGTTTTTACTGACAAATTGCACAGGACACCCAAACCTCAGACAACTAACTCTGAAAAGCTGTTTGCCTCAACAAACATGTTTTATACCTCAGTTCCATTTTCATTGGCTTCTCAGTTCATTGCTAAATTAACTGTTCCAGTAAATAATAAAAATAGTACAATTAGTAATAAAAAAGCTCCTCCTAAATCAGTTGTAAGCTCAGTGCCAACGTTAAATGTCACTGAAGAATACTCGATCATAAGAAAAACAACAGACTTTGCAAATAACTTTAACTCAGAAACACATAATCAACTGAGCAAACCATCTACAGCATTAACTACTAGAATGTTGCCCACGAATAATAAAAATAATACCCAAGGTACAGTTAAAATACTTAATGAGATCACTACAATCACTCCATTGCAAACACATACCACTTTTGCAGCTATCATAACTTCTATCCATGCATCACAAACGCAGCTAACTTCTTTGTTGCCAACAACCAACTTTACTCATTCTGTCATTACAGTGTTACCGTCTGTGTCTCCTGGTGTATTATCATCTCTAACAACTTCAGAAGCAACACCAGTTACAGGAAAATCAGCTCCAACATCACCAATGCTGACTTCATCCTTGTTCTCACTGAGCACTGACAATTCACCATCTGTGATGGCATTAAGCACGTTAAAATCAACATTAGCAAAAAATAACACTGTCACAAAAATGGCACCAACTTTAAGCCCAATAGTAATACATGCAAATTTCCCAGTTGTATCAAGGGATGATTCTGTATTACCTGAATATATCACTAGTTCATCCCCAATTCAGAAATATAATAGAATTTCAGTGCCCACAACACATGCACCAAGACAAACTGAAACTTTATTTGACACCAAGAAATCCACAAGCCCAGACATCACTAAAACATCAACTGCATACCCATTAACAATGACAGCAGCTTTGACATCTATTACAGCATCAGCGAAGACAGCTAGACTTCTCCCTACATCTGCTGAAAATGCCGCTGTTGCTGCTACTGCATCAGTGTCAACTGCAGCTTTTGTTAATGTGACAACAGTTCTCCCTCTGGAATGCCAGCTGTCCAGAAACCTGCTGGTTAAGACAGGTATGAATGTGTGTACATTTGGATGCTAGATATTGTTTTGGATTATGAAAGTGTAATAAATAATTTCAGGGGCTTTTTAATTAGCATAGTAAAGTGAAAAGGCTAGGTGGATATTTTTAAAATCATTTTTTTACACAGTACAACTCAAAGTTCTTACAGCACACTTCTAAAACTAGTGGTGCTTCCATTAATGCTGAAAAGTCTGCTTAATCTCAAGGCCAAGAGAATCTTGGTATATTACATGGATAGACCACCATTTGATGGTTAAGGGACACACTTTGAGGCCAAGAACCTCAGGTAGGGTAAGCCCATATTATGCACATAGGAAGGGCTAGGTTTGGGGAGATCTTTTTCTAATTCTGATATCCTTGTTATAAAGATTCCCCTTACAATTTTCTTTACTTTCTCACCTCAAAATAGTGAGAAACTCTTTTAGCAGTTTTGCACTCCACGTGATGCTTCATGTTTCCCAATTGTATCAGATAGAAAGGGAACTGTCCAGCAAAGATTTTATAAACATACATGGGATAATGTGCTGGTTTGTTCATCAAGCTTAAGATCTTTACAGCTGATGTTACAGCCTCATTCCAACCATCAACTTTCTTTTAGCTGACATTAGATTTGGAATCATATTGATAAGGATTCAAAGACACAGGTCTTTAATAAGTAAGTTTATTACAAGAATTATAGAAGCAGATAAGACAAGGTTCCAGCAATTGCTAAGTATAAAATATAAACCCTATTATTAATAAATTCAGTATTTGATCTTTCTGGCTCTTTTCCCCACCCATGTAGTGCTGGTGGCTTGAGACCTCCTTCAAGGAGCAGTTTTCATCTGTCCTCTTTTAAGTTTAGTCTGTTTAGTTCTGATCTTGCCAGAAGTCTTATACTTTCCTAATGTATAAGCTTATTAGGAAGATCCTAATTTGAACTGTATGAGAAGCATGCCTTCCCATGATTATGGGTAGGATTTGGGAATTGGGAACATTGTGTTTCTAGATGGGAAATTGTGTCTTTGATTCTAGGCTTCTGTTTGAACATACTATTACCTCTGTTCCTGTGGATAATCTATGCCTGGAGATAAAGGATGGGACCAGCTAGGGAACATTGATTTCCTGAACCTCCGGATTCCACAAATGGCATTTTCTAAGGTGCTGGCAATATCAAGATCTGCTTAATTCCACTGTATTGTCCTCTTCTTCCTCCAAGGCAGTCTTTCTCAAGCTGGCTCCTATATTTATGAGAGTTGCAGTTACACTTTGGAGAGCTCCAGGATAGGAGAAGTTGTTGTGAGGTCAAACAACCAGATATTCTATTCATGAGAGCATTTGATGTGCATGGATCCAGAACAATTACAAAATTGTGACAACATATAAAAGCTAATTTTATTAAAAGGTCAAAATAAGGAGAGAAGACTTTGTCATCAAGAAACAAATTAGGAAAACTTTAGGAGAAGCTGCAGATTCTTATAGGCCAGAAATATTTCTCTAAGAAATGTTTATCAATAAGGATTTCTAATTATTTAATTATGATTATGGTGACATTATGCCTTTTGTTGGTTTAAAAGATTAACAATTAATGGTCTTTGACTGTAAATAATAATCTTTATCTGAGTTCAAGTTTTCAATACTGAATGTAAATTCCCTTGCAGAATTCAGTTTGCTTATAAATTATATGGCCAGGCATTATGATTTGGAAAAATAATAATAGAGAAAATGAACAAAGGATACTTTTAAATAAATACGCATCTTTACATTCTAGAATTGTTTCTGAATACAAGAAGACTGCTGCTGAGTGACTCCTTAAAACAAAATGTCACTAAAGGTCTCACCCTGGCATTGCGTCAAGCTTTCAATCAAAATGTCAATGCACAAGTAAGCAAGTTTGGTGTCTGTTTTACAATCAAATTAAGAACACAAGCTAAGGGTTTTTAAAACGTATTTGTGAAAATGTATAGAATTGATAGAATTGTTGTGCATTACAAATATGAAAACAAACTTTTTTTATTTATCAGTTTCTTTTAGAATATATTTCCTTGATTTTAGGCAGAGCAGGGCAGCAGCTTTTATTATTAAGATTGAAAAATCTGGGCATTTTGCAATGAACAATCTCTGGTTGAAAATGCAGTGTCCAGAATGGAATGTGCAATTCATTCCAGTGGAATGGGACTTCTATTATTTTAGATATATTTTTAGCTAACAATTAACCAGTGGAATGGCTTGCCTTCAGAAGTTGTGATTGCTCCATCACTGGAGGCTTTTAGAAGGGATTGGACAGTCATTTGTCTGAAATGGTATAGGGTCTCCTGCTTGAACAGGGGGTTGGACTAGAAGACCTCCAAGGTCCCTTCTAACTCTGTTATTATGTTTACTTAGTTAAGGTCAGTTAACTTGTAGGAGAAGCAATACATCGATCTGAAAAAGGGGAACAGCATACAAAATTTACTTCAGAATATTTAAGGAGGTGCAATAGAGAGCTATTACTGTTATTAAGCTATTCTCTGGTTTGCATAATATGTTGGTTTCTACAACTTTAGTATCCCTTCTATTGCTGTTTTTCCTTTATTTCGAAAAAATAATGGTCTGTATAGATTTATAAAATGCATAGTTAATATTCCATTCCAATATTCCAGTGTCTTGTAAGGCAAGGTCTTAATTCATATTTGCATACAGTATAACATAGAACGAAGAAACTTATCATATGTATTTTGCTATAACAACTTGCATTTTTCCACGACACTGTAACTGGTATAGAGTTTACTAATATAGGACTAATGAATACTAAATTAGTCAACAAAGAGAATAATCCATTTGAAGTAAGTCAGGTCACCTAGGGCCAAGTGCTTTTAACTCTATGCTCATTCTCCAATGAGTCTGTTAATCTAACAAAACATTTTTAATTATTCATAATTTTATTGAAAGGGCAATTTTGTCTTGATCATTTCTTTGAGATTAATGTTTTTAGTTCCTTGAACAGAAGAGTCGCACGGTTCTCTGAGTGATCTGAATCAAAACTTTTAATTGTGAAGAATATGAAATGCATATTTATCTTTTTTATTTTTCAGATAGAAATTTTGGAACAATCAAACAATGTGACAATTGGTTACTATGTTACTCAGGACAGACTCGTTTTCATACCTGCTGTGGTTATTGAAATGCTAATTGCTTATGGTGTTACTAATGCCACTTTAGATATTAGGAAACATGTGCCAAATCTTCATTCTGTTGCTGTCTTAGCCTTGCCATGGAACCCACTGCCAGCTTATCATTTTCAGTTGAAAACAGGTAAATTTTCTCTAATGTACACTCAGAGGTAATAGGGTTATATCTGTTAGTACAGTTACAAATTTCAGTGTTAGAACAGGAAGTAAAAAGTTCTTTGTACATCCAGGATTCTTCTAAATTGGAGTGGGAAACTAAACTTGGCCCAAAAGAGATTGTGTTCCAGTAATCAAAATGTATTAGAAGTGGGGATTCCTTCCTTCCCTGTTTAAGGCTTGTTCTTCTGTCAAATAGTATTTGAAAACAATTGGGTCAATCTGCCCCTTGAAAATTAAGAGACTGGCATTTAATTAGATAAAATTAGCTAATTTAATTGTAACAATGAATTAGCTGATAGAATTTGCTTAATTTTTTTTAAATTAATAGGTCTGAAGCAACAAAGCACACTTTTATATGTATTACAACAACATTTGATTTTTATTACTCCTTTAACTGTATCAGATTATTTTTCTGTTCTTTAAAAAAGTTTTTAACACTCTTCAAAAAGGTTTGCAGAGTGCTTAACAAACACCATTATTGTCTGTTCTACATTTAACCATCTAAAACATGTCATAGAAAGCAAAAGAGTTAAAGAGGAAGGAGGAAAAAAAATCCAAACAACAGTACTGCTTGTAGCTATCATAATTAGCTGGATTGGAATCAATTTACTTGAAATAGAAACATAGTGTTTCATACTACTAGCATTACTGAGGTAATCCTCAGGTTATGACCACAATTGAGACTGGAATTGCTATCGCTAAGAGATGTGGTTATAAAGTCTGACATCACATGACTACATCACATAGCGACAGCAATCCCATACAATGCTATTGTAACCGCAGGACATACATTAAGCAGGGAGAGGCAGGCATCTTAGGTAAGGAGTGTGGGGTGCTGTGGGAAGCGATGCTGTGTGGGGTGGCTGGCACAGGTTGCAAGTAAGTTGTGGGAGGCCTGGCATAGGCTGTGCACAAGTCAGAGGGACCGGTAGAGGCTGTGGGCTGGTGGGGAGTACTGCAGATTGAACAAAAAGTGGGAGCAACTTCTGACCTTCTCTATGGGCTTCCTCATTGACTTTGCTTGTGGAAAGCCAGCAGCCAATAGTAATTATGTAACACAGCTTCCTGTGATTTAGTAATTGTGAGCTGGGCATATGAGCACCTGGACCATGATCATGTGATCGTGGCCAAAACTTTGAGGTAACATTCAGCACTGCCATAATTTCAAACAGTCGCTGAAAAAATGGTTGTTAAGCAAGATGTACTATATATTTAATGCTCTATTTTAATGCCATATTATGAAATCTTGTGCAGTGAATTTTGTTTTGTTTATTAGAAGTAAGTTTTGAATTCAGTGGGCTTAATCCTGATTAGTGTGAATGTGGCAGTTATGTGGCTGACCTTGTCTGGGCTTGGAGCCTAAGCATAGTTGGGAGAGCTCCATGGAATATCAGGCCAGATAGGGCAGTAAAAATCATCCCAGGAGAAAGAAATGGCCAACCACTTAAGTACTGTTGAACGAAGACTACCTAATTGTGTTGATGAAGTCATCAGGAGTAAGTTTGACTTGAAGACACTTTGTTCTTCAAGATATGTGTAGAGTTTCAGATTTTAACAAGGCAGATAGAAAATATATATTCACTAAATGCAATGGCTCTTGTTCATCTAGAATTACAGTTTGTGGATGAATCAGACAACATAAAGTCATGCAGATTTGTTCAGACAATGGAACAAAGATTGCAGAGGGCATTTCAAGATGCTGAGAGGAAAGTCTTGAATACCACTAGCAAGTTAAATGTTCAGGTAAAACGTTTTATCTTTATCAAATTATTACTATGTACAACAGGTGAAGATTAGGTCTTATTTTTAATCATATTGGAAGGCCAATATAAATATATTTTACTATTACCATTTATTAAGAGAAAATTTGTGATTCATATGATGACTTAGTTGTAATTTATTATTTATTTTATTATTGTCCATTTATTATCATTATTAATTTATTTAATAGATTTATATCCTGCCCTTTTTTTTGTACAAGAGCTCAAAGCAGTATCCATAATGCTCTTTCTTCCTGTTTTGGGCTGAGAGACTGTGACCAGCCCAAAGTTACCTAGTGTGATTTCATGATTGAGAGGACTAGAATCTAGGTCTCCCTGTTCCTTGTGTAACATCTTAACCACTGCATATATGTATGGAATCTTACTTCCATGTGTATATAAACATATACAAGGGCAGTTATTCTTACAGAATTATATTTTATTTCGGTACATCTCTCACACTTTTCCGGTCAATATGCCACTTTCTTTGGAGCCAAAGGAATACTGTTGGTGAATCTCAAGGAATACTGTGTGTCTGCGCTGACAAACAGAATTTGAGACTTTAAGCTGGATTTTGTATTAAAAAAAGATTCAGAAATGCAGAAATGTAGTTATCCTCTCTACAATTATTTATCTGCTAAGCAATAATTGCATAAATGAATGAATGTTGATGATGGATTGGATGCCTGTTTTTTCTTCTTTTTCTTGGGGTTTTTTTGTTTATTTTTCTTGTTTATTTTTATTATTTTTAGCCTCCCAGGGTTGTGTTCTGCAAGATGGGTATCTATATAAATATTTTGAATGAATTAATGGATGAATGCGTTAGCTAGCTGTTGTAGTACTCCCATGCACAGTAATTACCAATGACAGAATTCATTTTAAACTGGTCTCCCTATAAAATTACAAAGAGAACATGAGTTCCAAAATCCTGTTCAGTATCTGCAAAACCAATTGAATTGTGTTATAATGGCCAGTTCACAAAGCAGAGGGCACCAATTAAAGTGAGTACAATGTGTTTCCACATTTAAAAGCAGTTATGCTATATGAATTAATGTGTCTTAACCCTTTATTTATAGTTATTGAAAGATTACTTAAGAATATAGAGGTAAAACTTATTGGCTGCATTTTTCAGATGCTGTAAAACTAAACCAGTTACTTTTATTTTATGGATATCTAAATCTTTTAAAAGCTATAACTAACTAAAAGATATACATATAAATGTATCATCATAATTCTTTTTTTCCTAAAACCACCGATTGATTGATTGATTGATTGATTGATTGATTGATTGATTGATGAAGGAATCTTACAGCAATGTGTGTTACTAAATGGAGCAATGGCAGAATTCAATAATCATTTGAAACATTTTTCCACGTTTTACATTCAGCTAATTATATACTCACTTCCAGATATGTAGTCATACTCTATACTGAGTGGTAAAAATCAAAATAAAATTTGATAAGATCCTTTCTAGTTGACTAGTCATGCCAGAAATCCACAGGGACATGCCAAAGGAAAGAAGTGTCAAAAATTTGGCTTGATAAGCTTGACTGGCAGAAGTGAATTGTTTACTTTGTGTAGAAAGAGTATAAACCATCTACAGTAATTGCTTTATGAAAAAATCCTGAATTCGGAACAAGAAATAATTTATTTGGCCTTTGAATAATTTTTATATGAACTGTATATCTGATCTATATTATTATCCATTTGAACTTTTAACACCTTTTGGTATATATGTTACTTTATTCAGTGCTTTTTTTGTAAAAAGAAAAGGTGCCGGAACTCACACATGTCATACAACCCGTCTTGCCTAACCTACAAGGTTCCATCCAAAAAAGGTGCCGGAACTCCGTTCTGGGCGTTCTATGACAAAAAAAGCCCTGACTTTATTTTATAATTTAATGGTTCTTAGAATAATATACCCTCAAAACAGATAGAACAAGAAGCCAGCAATGGATGAGAGCGATAGGAGTGATTTGCCCTGATATCTGTATATTCCTCCCTTATGATATTTTTGTCCTTCATCAGTACAGAATCTTGTAAAAGAATCTTCCTATCATAGATGAGATCTTTATCTCATTGTATTAAATCCGTTTGAGTTTTCTTACATTTAGAATGTGCCTGTAAGCAAGAATTTGTTTGATTCCTTCAATTCATGCATGATGCACAGCATATATTTTTTTGGCACTTTTTAAACTAATAGAGATGAGGAAGAGTTATGTGTGCTCTTTTGCTTCTTCTTTGAGCATCAAGAAAGGATGGCAGTCTTGTCTGCCCCAGATGTTTGCTGCAGGTCTGTGCAATTAGACTTGCATAATGTGCACTGAAAGCATGTGGTAAACTTTGTGGGCATAATATTACTCTGTTAAAAATGGCATTACCATGAAGATAAGACACATTTCCCATTTGAACTTACTCCACTTCCTATTTGTTTTAATGGAAGAAACTTGAATGAAATATTGTTTCCCCCATGCATGGAACGTGCCATTTTTACTTCTCCTGCTTGTTCCCTCTCCCATTTTTCCCTCAATTCTACTTTCCATAGTATAAAATTGGTGTCAAGATTCTGATAGACAGAAACAAATAAAGCAGAACTCCGAAGCTTGGAAATTCCCCAAAGAACATGTTTATTAGTTACAAAATATCGGCACGTCAAAAGTGAAACCAAGTCTGAAGACACACGTAACAATTCCCCAATACAAAGTTAAGAAATCCCACCTTTAAAGCTATGCAAGCAACTACGTTCCCCAATACATCTTCTTGGTGGGCTTTTCACGAAATGCCCAGCCTGCAGTCTCGGGAGCAGCCGATGACCTTGGTTCCCACAGGACAAAAGAATATTTTGACTAGCTAAGCACCTGGCAATTCCCCCTTCCCCCTTTCTATGTGTCAACCGAAAATGAATAGGGAAAATGGCTATAGCCACATTCATTTTTAAAGTTGACAATTGATTGTAATTTGCATAGTTGATAGCCCTGCAGATTAGGTGGGTGGCAGAAACTATAAGAACAAATGGGATTTGAATGTTTTGAATGCCCAGCTTTTAAAATTTAAAATGGAGTAGAACCAAACATAACAACAGAAATATTACTATTTTCTTACTTTTATACAGGCATCCAAATGACCCATCATTATATATATAAAGAATGTGCTTCCAAGATGAGTTTTTGTTTGTGAAATAGCAATACTCTTTTCTCCTGCCTGCTGGATTGGTTGGATTGTCTATCCAAAGAGTGAAAATACCTGGGAGCATGTGTCTTTTGCAATAATGGCATGATTAATATTTACCTGGATGACTGAGAATCTCCATAGGCATTTACCCTTGATCTTTGCATTAATATAATAATACAGTACATGGAAAGAGCAATAAATCAAAATGAAGTTATCCACTCTGTCTCTATTGCAATTGTTTTATTTTTTCAGATCCTGAACACATCAAATGTATCTCAGGCTGTCACTCTGTTTTATGTGGTGAGAAATGAAAGTACAGTCTTAAATGGCACAGTTTCAAGCAACCTTCTTAATCAGCTTTCAGCCGAACTGGTGGGATTCTATCTTACTTTCCCACCATTAACTATTGCTGAAGGTAAGTCTTCTTTTTTATTGTTCTATTTTTATTTTATTCAAAAAAAGCTAAAATACAAATATACAAAATACAAAATATTAGTTAAAATACAAAAATACAAATTCAAAACACAAAACAAACAAGACATTAAAATGCATTGAAAAAACCCTAACACATACAGTGGGGCAAAAAAGTATTTAGTCAGCCACCAATTGTGCAAGTTCTCCCACTTAAAAAGATGAGAGAGGCCTGTAATTGTCATCATAGGTAGACCTCAACTATGAGAGACAAAATGAGAAAACAAATCCAGACAATCACATTGTCTGATTTGGAAAGAATTTATTTGCAAATTATGGTGGAAAATACGTATTTGGTCAATATCAAACGTTCATCTCAATACTTTGTTATATATCCTTTGTTGGCAATGACAGAGGTCAAACGTTTTCTGTAAGTCTTCACAAGGTTGGCACACACTGTTGCTGGTATGTTGGCCCATTCCTCCATGCACATCTCCTCTAGAGCAGTGATGTTTTGGGGCTGTCGCTGGGCAACACGGACTTTCAACTCCCTCCAAAGGTTTTCTATGGGGTTGAGATCTGGAGACTGGCTAGGCCACTCCAGGACCTTGAAATGCTTCTTACGAAGCCACTCCTTCGTTGCCCGGGCAGTGTGTTTGGGATCATTGTCATGCTGAAAGACCTAGCCACGTTTCATCTTCAATGCCCTTGCTGATGGAAGGAGGTTTGCACTCAAAATCTCACGATACATGGCCCCATTCATTCTTTCCTGTACACGGATCAGTCGTCCTGGTCCCTTTGCAGAGAAACAGCCCCAAAGCATGATGTTGCCACCCCCATGCTTCACAGTAGGTATGGTGTTCTTTGGATGCAACTCAGCATCCTCTCTCCTCCAAACACAACGAGTTGTGTTTCTACCAAACAGTTCTACTTTGGTTTCATCTGACCATATGACATTCTCCCAATCCTCTTCTGGATCATCCAAATGCTCTCTAGCAAACTTCAGACGGGCCCGGACATGTACTGGCTTAAGCAGGGGGACACGTCTGGCACTGCAGCATCTGAGTCCCTGGCGGCGTAGTGTGTTACTGATGGTAGCCTTTGTTACATTGGTCCCAGCTCTCTTCAGGTCATTCACTAGGTCCCCCCGTGTGGTTCTGGGATTTTTGCTCACCGTTCTTGTGATCATTTTGACCCCACGGGGTGAGATCGTGCGTGGAGCCCCAGATCGAGGGAGATTATCAGTGGTCTTATATGTCTTCCATTTTCTAATTATTGCTCCCACAGTTGATTTCTTCACACCAAGCTGCTTGCCTATTGCAGATTCAGTCTTCTCAGCCTGGTGCAGGTCTACAATTTTGTTTCTGGTGTCCTTCGACAGCTCTTTGGTCTTCACCATAGTGGAGTTTGGAGTATGACTGTTTGAGGTTGTGGACAGGTGTCTTTTATACTGATAACAAGTTCAAACAGGTGCCATTAATACAGGTAATGAGTGGAGGACAGAGGAGCCTCTTAAAGAAGAAGTTACAGGTCTGTGAGAGCCAGAAATCTTGCTTGTTTGTAGGTGACCAAATACGTATTTTCCACCATAATTTGCAAATAAATTCTTTCCAAATCAGACAATGTGATTGTCTGGATTTGTTTTCTCATTTTGTCTCTCATAGTTGAGGTCTACCTATGATGACAATTACAGGCCTCTCTCATCTTTTTAAGTGGGAGAACTTGCACAATTGGTGGCTGACTAAATACATTTTTGCCCCACTGTATATACATATTATCCCCCCTAGTGGCTAACTGATTAATATATTGCAACAATATTAGTTTCCCACCGCTTGTGAAAGAAGCCCAATTTTTTTTAAAACTACTAAATCTATTTGCAAGTTATTAGCCTATCTTCTATATACTATATTAATGACCAAATAGTTAGCAAGAAGAGCAATAATGATAAAAAAGGCAAGATTAAAGTTTCAAAATCCTCTCTTTGGAACTGTTACTGTAATCTTGGGGTCCCCAACCCCTGGGCTGTGACCCACTACCAGGCGGCAGCCTGTTGGGAACCAGGCGATTGAAGTAGTGGGCGAGCGCGTGAAGCTTCATTTGTGCATGCATGGAGTTTAGGTTGTGTGCACTGCTGCCAGTCCATGGAACCAAAAAGGTTGGGGACCCCTGTTGTAATCAACTCGTAGAAAATTTACCAAGGCATCTCATCTACCTCAAGTTAGTCCAAAAGATAACAGTCATTCGTCCTAGATCAAATATCCACGTTTTTCACACTCCCCTAATACTTGGTAATCATTCATATTACATGAGGTTTCAGGAGGTGATAACCCCTTGCTGGTCTTGGCTGATCCCATAAATGAGAGTAGGACTTCATTTGCCCTGCAAATAGTAACAAATAGTAGAGCTGCAGGCTAGATTGTTAAAAAGATATTCTGGGGAAAGGAGCAATCCATTTTCATATGCTGCCCAAAAAAACTACATGGACAGAATCAAAAAATCACTAAGAGGTGAGTTCAGCTCAAGAACATATTTACTAATAATGGATAGGCTATTTGGAAATATTTAGTATTTAAGAACCATTGATTTAGTTTGCTTCAAATAACAAATGTTAGTTTACTTTGCCAACCATCTTTCCTTAAAAGGGAAGATGGGCAAAATCTCTATTTAAAATGCATCTGAAAAGAAAGACTGAAAGGGCTTAATAAAATTAGGTGGTACCAGTTTTCACCAGACTGGTTTCCAAAGTATGTCATGAGGTCATGAAATGACTACTCAGTGTAGTCACTTTACCGGCAATCAAATTTTTATAAACATTTAACAATAGATTTAAAAGAACAATGTATATTCTAATCAAGTGATTTACTTTGTTACAAAATAAACTGTGAGTTGGATCCATTTCTGTCCATTTGTTGATGGAACAAATTTGTCCTACTCTTTCAACCCTTATATCCATGCTTTAACTCTGCTTCTAAGCACTATCATAGTCCATTTTTGAAGAAAAAAAAGTTTACCAATTTTTTTCCTTTCTTTTGAAATTGAATAGTCAAAATAAGCTAGAATCAACAATGCTAGTAAGAAATGAAGCAGAGAAAAATGGATAAAAATAGCATCAAAGTGAATGGGGAGAAGCAGGACAATGTATAAGCATAGAGAGGGATGGAGGAAATAGATGGAGAGACAGTAAAAAAACAGGTAAAGGCATGGAAAGAAAGCAGTTGCAAAGTGTTGGGAAAATGTGAAAGGGAAATTAAGGAACCAAATGTTTTTGTAACAGGTGAACTGGGAATGAATAGAGCTGGCAAATGAGAGTAAGAGGCTGCATTTGTTGAACTCTAGATAAAGCTTGTGAGTGGTATTACATGCTGCTATTTTTTCTTTGTTGCAGAGTATGCACATAATCACATTTTACAAGGCCTCATGCAAAATTCTGTGAGGTAGAACTTCTTGACCACATGCACTGTAACATAAAAAGCTGAAGTTTTAGGGAGAATAATAAACAAGTTTAAAAATGCAAGAGTGGTTTTATCTTAAACTTGGCACTGAAGGAAAATCCTTTAGAAATTGTACCTTTTCATGTTTCTTTTCATTATATTGCAGGCCTCGCCTGTTCTTTCACATAGTTACTTTTTTTTTCTTTTTTGCTATGTTGTCTCATAAATCTGAAGAGCATGCAAGGTTCATGATTTCTCTTCTGTAAATATCAATCTAGAAAGAGCCTATTAATTTTCTACTGCATAATTTTAATTTATTGGGTAAAGGCACTGAGCACTTTCAAACTATGTCATTTCCCTTTAGGCTGTAAAATCTCTTTCATACATGATTTAAAAAGTCATAAATAGAATAAAATTGCTGTAGTGAAATTTACTTTTGATAATTGATTGCTCAAAAAAATATGTTTCTTCTTACATGGCATATGTGAATGTTGGCAAATCAGTGTACCTGTCTTTTAAATTAAAATGCTGTTAATGTTGCATTAATGTATTAATGAGTGAATTAGCATTTATTTTGGATATATTATCTGTATGGATATGTATTGTAACTACAGTTATGGGTCTGTTGACTGTGCACATCAGCTATAACCAATCCAGATTGCAATTTTCATCTTCCCCAGCATGGCCAAAACATGTGGATGGTACCAATTTGGGAAATAGTTATTTATTGCATTTTACTTGTATATTATAACCTGCCCCCAATCTTGAAGGGCTTTTTGTGGCTTAGAGAAACCACAGAATAAATCATACCCCAAGGTGGATGTTCTCATTCAGTCAATCAGGGATTAAAGCTCATCAAAAGGACAATAGAATTTAAATTTCTTGGTAGATTATTCACAAGTAGGGGGCTATATGAAGCTTCATACAGAAAGAGTTTTGAAATTGGAGCTGCTGCAGAGGAGGCCTGTTGCTTAGTTTAAATATCTTCCCCTTGTTTAGCGACTGCAATCCATTCCTTAAATCAAAAGAAAAATATTGTTAAGCAAAATGGTTGCTAAGTGGACACATGTCTCTGAGGGAGAAAGAAATGCTGTAAAGATCCTTGGTTGTTGCTCCCCATTCAAAATTGTCTCCTATGCCTGATAAATTTTCTTTCTCCTCCCTCTTTTTTTTTGCCCCTCGAAAGGTATAGAAATTGTTTAAACAGACTATTACTTTTTGAAGCTGCTTTTCTGTGCAACATAGTGCTTCCCTAAATTTGCTAACATTTCACAGTGAAGGTTTTGGTAGTTATGCACACGAAATTTGGTCCATCACGCGAGCATGCGCGTGATGCAAACGGGGTGGGGCTAGCGCTTGCATGATACTTGCTAGCCCTGCCCCGTTCTTGTGCACAGTGTCCCATTTTTGCACCCTGCGCTGCAGCGGCAGCCTCTTTTTGCTCCCCACAGCCGCAGCACTAGCGCAAGTGGGGGGTGCGCGCACACATGCGCGTACTGGCCAGACTGTCCCGTGGCCCGGTGGCCAGCAGCCCACGGCCCACTACTGGCCCGCGGCCCACAGGTTGGGGACCCCTGCTCTAGAAGACCTGCCTGGAGGGGAGAGTAAATTCGGGTCTGTATGAGCATTCTTCTGACTAGTTTTATAATATCTTTTGTCTTTTCAAGAGGTATTTACAAATCATATGGGGAAAATAGGAGTCAGGAATATCAGGTTTGCCATCTTGAATTATACATAAAAAGGTGGAATATAATATGAGAGAAATAAATAACTCTATTGTGAGAAAAATATATTCTGAAGTTTGAGTAAAATAACCTTGAACACGTATACATAATTTGTAGTTGTGAATCCAGAATATTAAAACGACTATAATGGGGTTCATGTCGGCACATGAGGTAGTACCTTGGGACCCCCTATTATAGTCTAGAAGGGGGTCTTAAAATCTTCTCACAAACACTCGGCCATTTTTCTCCAGAATACCCTCTTGTTCACTCATTTTTTCAGAGAAGAGCCATGTGGTAGTCCCCTTACTTGAGCAGTTTGACCTGGCAAGAAGGCATACAATGAAGAAAGAAATATTTCTTTCAAAAGAAAGAGTTTATTTCTTTCTTTTTCTTTTTCTTTTTCTTTTTCTTTTGTATATAAAATAAACTCAGTGACCTAGAAGAAATTAGAAGGAAGAAAAAAGAAGAAATGAACAATTGCTTTCTGGAAAGGTTGATTTTAGTTACTATTAATTCAAGAAGTAATTGCTCCAGGATCTCTCACAGCTTCATAGAGACAAGATCTCAATGAATGTAATAAGGCAGTGGTCCCCAACCCCTGGTTCGTGGACCGGTACTGGGCCGCGGCATGCCAGCAACTGGTCCACACAAACAAGCAAAGCCCCATCCGTGGGATACAGGCAGCATACAAAACCACACACTCTCTGGTCCGCAGAAAAACCTTTCTCCACGGAACCGGTCTCTGGTGCCCAAAAGATTGGGGACCTCTGTAATAAGAAATCTAAATGGCTGCAAATTTTACTAATCCTAACTTGTGCCTAAATTTATAAATGTAGCCCTGTTGCTTCTGTTTTGGGGAAATCTACTTTTTCCCTTCCTTGCTTTCAGTTGCTTCTGCAGGAGAAAACTCAAACCCCAAAAGACTCCTTTAAAAAAAAATCCCCTGAAAGAAGGAAACTATTTTTCTGATTGGCCGCTGGACATGATTTTCCCTGATTTCTGTTGTCTCTGCCCATCACTGGATGAACAGGATAGCTGACTTTTCTTTAACCCTTTGAACTGGTTTTTAAGTGGAATTTTCCCACCTTCACTATAATAACATTTTAGTTGTCTTTTCTTTTTACAATTACCCAAAACTTGATTAGCAAATTCTGAAGGGAAGTATGACCTCAGTTTATATGCCAGATAGGAGAAGGAATAATTTACATACGGGGCTTGATTTCCAAAGAACACCAACTCAAATATTTTCTCCGGTGCACAATTTATAATGTAACCTTATAAAACTTATTTGGAAAGTACGGATGATCTGTGTGATTTTCCCCTTTGTATGTGTGCTTGACTATCTGATTCTGCAGCTTATTGAGACATTTAGAAATAAGGAATACTTGCTGGGATTCCTGGTAAGAAAACAAAACTGACATTTTGCAGAAGAAACTTTTGGCACAGCACAAGAAAAAGAGTTTGGAAAATGTGAAGCTAGTTGAGTAATTGATTGCTTTGTTTCCTGTTTTATTTTAAAGCACTGGACTATCCAAATCTCGATACTTCAGAAGCAACTAGAGATTACTGGGTGATTACAGGTAAAGGTTTGGGTTTTTTTAAACAGCATTTTCCTAATTTTCTTACATTTAATTTTTTTTCACATGAGAGAACCTTGACACTGTGAGGACTGTTAAAATGAGTGCAATATCTGCCGTTTTAGGTTACTTAGTAAAATATTAAATAGTTTGAGACTTCTGCAAATTATCGCCTTATTCAGTTAGTTATTTGAAAAAACAACTATGAATTTCATATGCAAAAATAATATGCCCCAAATTTACAAGTTTCAGAATCTTAACGAAAATAATGAGGTATAATTACAAAGTGTTGATTTATAAATACATATTGGCCATATATGCACCGGGCTGTCTCATAGCAACATACTTACACTGTTCTTCTCAGCATGCATATGAGAAGGGTTCATTTTTCCCTGCTAGATCTCCTTTTTCAATAATCTCCCCCTACATACCAAACAACTCTACCAGTGGTTGATTTCCTGAGAAAATCCAATTTGTCTTAACAGAATAAAAGACACATTATTGGAAAAATACAAGTGGGATTTGGCTTTTTTTGTTTCTGCTTTTGCTAAATCCTAGAACACAGTAGTTAAGAAAACATGAATGTTCTCAGTATGCATGGTTAACTATGCAAGTTGCATATTTTCTCTGCTTAAGAAAGTAAGAATATGGAACAATAATTTTTTTCTGTAATGCAACTATGCTTCAGCATAATTCATTCATGTTGCAGTTTTGTAGACAAATGTAGAATTTTCTAAATCTGCAGGTTTTGTAAAGCTGTGCTTTGGTTTAAATTACTTCCATAGAGAACATTTATCTCCTGAATTTAAAAAAAAAAAACTTTGTTATGCAGCTGATTACTTCCAATTTGTTTGGGCTGCAACATAAATAGAACTCAGTCATTTCTTGGAGGGACAAATATTTCTTGTGATCCTGTGATTCCCAGTGTAAATCTAATGGAATTCATGTTCTCCATTTCTCAATAAATAAGCTACAACTCTTATTTCTCTGGTCTTTTAGGGATTCCCCCCCCCCTCTTTTGGCACTTTCAAGTGTTGAGTGTTTTTTTTAATGTACAATGTTCACTATAGTATAGGAACTGTACATGTATATAGGTACTGTTAATTATTTCACAGTGCCCTTTAACAGTTGTGACTATCCATGAGAACATTTTGTTCATATTTTTATGATCATTTTTAACACAGCAATTCATTTTTTGATTGTAATTGTCATCTGTTCATAACTTACAAGGGTGGTCTCTACATGGAAATCAATATTTAAATCATATATTTAACAATAATTAAAGTAAAATGATGCCAATAAAACAACTATTTAACCTTTTAGAGCACAAGTGTAGGTTAAAAAGTATATATTCTTCCAATAATAAGATTAGCTGTAAAATAGTATAAGCTACTGTCCACATTAGGATTTGTGGAATTTTGCTTCCAAGCTATTTTTCAATAAAAACGTTTTACAGATATGTGGTAGGATTAAGATATATTTTAAAGGCCCAATTAAAGGTCACACAGTATATTGACACATGTACAGGCCCTATGCTGTATTGAATATTGTACATAAAAAAATCACACAACACTTAGAAGTGTTGAAAGAATTTTTTTTTAACCATACATGTTTATATATCTTTAACTCACTGCTGCAGTACATGTTTTCCTTCAATTTTTGTAGTTATACTGGGAGTTGACACTACATTGCTGGGGGTGAATAACCAAAGTTTTGCAAGACTCATGGAGCAACGTTTAGCACCACTGTTCATGATGACTCATCAACAAGAAAGACGATTTAAACGAGCCACTACTATTGGCAGCTTTACTGTTCAGGTAGAGTCAAGAACTAAAGATAATTCTTAAGTTTCTCTCTCAGCTGCAGTGTTTTTGTATGGTTTGGGGATATCAACCAGAAACCTCATATTGTAGTGAAGATTATGACAAATTTAAGGTTTATCTGTCCATTTTTATTATAAATTTTGGTAGGTTAAAATTAGAAAACTCAACAGTTGTTTTTTTTCTCCTTCTCGTGGTTCAAGAATGAGACCTGTGGAAGTATTTCAGGTTTTATGTATATCTATTCCACTGAAAGCTTATATTATCAGCATGGCTGCTAGTGGGAGAGATTTTTACACCAAAGTTTTCTGTTTTATGAAGTAATAGGAAATATTGTACCAAATATATTAATGTACCTATAGCACATATGAATGAAGGTATTCCAGGTTTGGGGGAGGACTTTCCCCCAGTATTCTTCCTCTCCATTAATTGGTTATCTGATTTGCACATGGTTGCATAAAAAGAAAATCTAAGAGCAGGATTAAGATCTTGTTATTTGGTGCATGAACCTCAGTCTCTGATCTGTTTTGTTTGGAGCAGAATTTATGAAGCACCAAGAAGCTGGAATGAATTAGATTAATTTAGTACCTAGAAACTGGAAATATGAGAGGAATGTAAATAAATTTGCAGAGGGCTATTATGTGAACATAGAGCAAGTGACTTTCAAGAGAACAGCGAAAGTTCTGCTTATCCTGAAAGGTGAAAAGAGTAGGCCTACAATGCAAATCCTGGTGTTTAGGTGGTTTATACTCCTGTGTACTATAGAAGACAAATTGAGTGTGTTTATTTTTGGTTCATCCATGTCTGCTATAAATGAACTAATCTAGCCAAGTTTTGTTTGTGAGCTTTCTGCCAAGGAAATCAATTCCTGAACAAAGAGTTAGTGTCTGGAATATTGAGATTTGTAGCCCTGTCTATGTATAACTTGTCAATATGGGATACAAACAAGTTCCCACTGGTATTTCTGAACTAAATAACTTCCTTCTGAATATTCATGAATATTGCAAATTTAATTGAAAATGTAATTTAAGTTTACAAGCCTATTTACAAATTAATATTGTCTTTTGCAGGATACAGAAATGGGTGTATTAACATTACAGATGTAATTGTTTCCTAAGGTCTTTATTTGTGTGGTTTTTGTTTCTTTTTTAAGATGGTAAAAATGCAGCGAATTCCAGGTCCCCGGGAGCCTGCTGAATTGACTTACTATATTTTATACAATGGGAAACCTTTGTTGGGCACAATAGCTGCTAAACGTTTGACTACGGTTGATTCACAAAGGATGGCCTTGACTCTAGGATATGTTGTTCAAGTACAAGCTGATCGTAAGAAATATTCTCTTTGCTTCCCTCTTCCTCTTTTAGTTATAATTAATTATAATTCTTATGATTGTTATGAAAATGTAGCAGAAACCTAGTGCAGTGGTTTATTAAAAAATGTTATCTTCTGTAGTTGCTTAGTTGGTTTTTGAATACTATATCACATTTTTTAGAACAGTAACATGTGGAAGAGCTTTCTGAGAATATAGCATGTATGCATAAATACGTGTGAGAATATGTTATTTGTGAGATTATAATTTACACTGACCTTTGTATTAAAGGAAGTGTAAGCATACCGTAATATTAGCCTAGGTCAGGGGTAGGCAACCTTGGCTCTTTTATGACTCGTGGACTTCAACTCCCAGAATTCCTGAGCCAGCGTGGCTCAGCTTGGAAACCTCTCCCTTTCCCCTCAGCATGGCTGGCTCAGGAATTCTGGGAGTTGAAGTCCATGAGTCATAAAAGAGCCAAGGTTGCCTACCCCTGGCCTAGGTGAAGAATTAAAAGAAATCTTAGATTCAGCCTGTTTCAAATGCAGTAAATGTGACATGAACTGTACAAATGTATTAGTCTTAGTTCTGGATTGCATAGTCTACTTTCAAGCTGCCTTAGTGACTTCTTGCCTGCTGCCTGTGTTGTGATTTTTTTTTTTAGATTTATCTAATTTTTAAGAAATTGATAGATGAGAAGCTGCATGCTGTTATAGTTGGTAGTAAAAGATATGTGGTTTATATAACAACAACATTCCATATCTTGCTCATTTCTTAGACGTCAATTTGGATTGTCAACTTCTTGTCTTACTGAAGCAAGAGATGAATGATTTTGAGAAGCTATGTACCTTCTTTGCTCTTTTCTTTATTTAAGCAAGCAGAAAAGCAAGCCACCTATATCTGTTCTTAACCACAACAATTATCTAACAATTTCTGCAGCTTTTTGTTATGTACAAAGTGAAAAAGAGTAATGAATGGTTAAGATAAGCTAGTATGTGAAATTGTTTGAAATTGGTATCTTGTCCTTGCTTATTTGGAAACTGTTAACCACACTTGTTTATCACAGTTCCTGTGAGAAACGTAAGAGGAGTATATAGATAACTGAATAACCTCTCTTATATACAGTACTCACTGGTATAAAAGAGGACAAAGTGGTGAATAAAACAGACCAATATCTGAACTTGTTAAGCTAAAATTCTAATACTCTGAAGTAGGTCAAGATATCTTCTCCAGAGCAAGACGTTTTTAAATTACAGTTAAGCTTTGGCTGTTTGTCTGTAGTTTTGTCAAGACTGAAATTATGTATATTCATTGTAGATAAAGAAGTGTATGATAAATTATTCTGACATTGCAGATAATCTCTGTGTTTATTTCCACATATTACAATGTAGTCTAGATTGCAGAATATAATGTATTCTGGAATACATTCAATTAGTATTGTGGAGTTTGCACCAGGAAAACTCTGACACAAATGAGAATTAAAACAATTGCTCAATAATATATTCCCACATTGGACTCAGTAAAAATAGGAATTGCTTTATATAAAATAGACTATTGAACTAAGTATTATTTATGCAGACTATTAATATCTCACCCAGATTCCTTTTGCTTACCTGTGTATTGATTTTTTTTTTTACAGTAGTGCTAACACTTGGTTAAGCTACATATGTTTGATGCTTTTTTATGTGTTTATATATTTTTATGTAATTAGGACTATTATATTTTCAGAGGCTTGGAGTTCTTTTCATAATAGTTGAAAATAGTAAGGCAATAAAATAATTAGAATACTAATATGTTTATCATCTCTATAGATGTTAAGTGCAGGTAAAACCCATTTCAAATCAGTTGGAGAATAGAAATATTGTGAAAACATCTGCATATAATAGTATAGCAATATTTCTTTTTAGTTTATGTTTGTTGATTTCAGAGTACATATGGAAGTTGAATAAAATGAAGCAATATGCATCCTTCTTTCACAGATCACTGAGTAAAGAAATCCCTTAGTTCTGTGTGTCTTAATCTCAGATAGTGATCTTCAGATTCCTAAATTATGCTAAATTGTTTCCTTAACAACTACCAAGTTCTGCTGTTCCAAGCAATCTGTAAATTTCCAGTCAGATGACTGAAACATAATTTTATGCTGACATTTAGCAGATTAACCAGTCTATAATGTTTAGGATCCTTTTTTTTTTTTTTTTTTCAAACATAGCCATCACAGTGGCCTGCCCTCACTCTGTCTAGATTTCAGCTGTAGTCTTGGTAAAAAGAGCCAAACATAAAATTGTTAAATAAGCTTTGAATAGTTGACCATGCAGATAGTTTCATTTTTTTTTCATATAGTGAACTCATGGAAAGCACACATTAGCTTTCCAGTTGAAAATGCATAAAGGAACGCTGCTGCCAATCAAATTTGGTGGACAGTTTATACTGTGGAACTTTTGTTTTTGAAGTCTCTCGTACCACTACTACATGCATTTCAGTTTATATCCTAAAAGATGGCTTTTGCAATCAATTTTAGCCATGCTGGTAATGTTGCTTTGCCTTTAGAAATCATGTTAATGACAGTGGAGGATTTAAAACTATTCTAATAATGCTAAAATTGATTTTTTCCCCCCTGTAACAGACTAATTTCACCTGTTTGAAAAGGTATATTTAAAAATAGTGGAAGAAAAACCTAGTAGTAAAACTCATTTTTAATAGACTTTTTGACCACTTCAGGTCAAAAAAAAGCCCAAAGGTATGTTTTGAGTATCAGTGTACAACATTCCCCATTTTTAGGTGCTAAGAGCACTTTTTAGACTGGTTGCTTATTTGTCAGATATCTTCATACTGAAGCAGCAACAACTTTTACTCTGTTAATACTATGAGTTAATACTATGACATAAATGATTTTATCAGTAACTTTACAACACCAGAGAGATTTTAATTTAAAAATTACAATATATTGGTAGCCTCTAACAATAGAAGACTCTTGCACATATTCCTGTAATATATTCTATATTTATAATGTGCTAGTCCTATGCTTTTTTGTATAAATGTCTAAATAAAATGGATGCTGTTGCATATAATTGTGGGTGAGGGGCAATCTATTTCTTGATGATAGATCATACAGTAGTTGGTATCTTAGGGAAAACCTCCTCTCAAAGGTTTTCAGTTAACATAGGAAAAAAAATCTGACTGAACTAGTAGACTAACCTTTTCTAAACCGACATTCTCCTGATGCATTGTGAGACTAGCAGCCAAGAATTGCAGTTCCAGTTCATCTGGAAGGATTTTAGATTGGAGAAGGCTAGAGAAAAAATTATTCAGTCAAATAGATCATTGTTCTGATTCATTACAAGTAAACTTTATAAGTTCATTTCTTTCCTTTTCACTTGATGTATGCAGCTGTAGTTAAAAACCCACCCAACAATTTATGGATCATTGCAGCAGTGTTGGCTCCCATAGCAGTTGTTACAGTCATCATCCTTATCATCACAGCTGTTCTATGCAGGAAGAACAAAAATGACTTCAAGGCAGACACCATGATGAACTTGCCACAAAGAGCCAAGGTAGGCTATTTTCATCCTGGGCTCAGTTATATGAATTTGTTTCTTCAGACTTATGTTCTTCATCCATCAGTGCAAGATGAGTTAATTGTGCTGTGTTTAGACAAGTTTTATCAAGGCGTTAATCTGTGTTCAAAGACAGATTGAAACCATTCCTACTGACAGGAACTGACATGATTGAGATCCAAAAAGACCCTGTTTGTTTTAGATCGTTGGATGAAAATGAGGTAAATATAGGCTTATTAAGTCTCTCTAATTCATAGTAAGAATTCTATATTTTATTCTGTGTCCTTTTGTTTCAAATCATAGAAAGTGAAAGGTATTTTTTAGTTAATCTCCATATCATTAAAACTGGAAGCAGTGCTAAACTTCAGAGTTCCCCAACTCATCCCACTCCTCACCAGTGGTCACTCAGAGAATTGCAAGTAATGGACAATACTGTATATGTGTGTGTGTATAAATGTATATATATTGAAGTATAAATGTATATATATTGAAGTAAGTGCAGATAGTCCTTCATGGATTACTGCCTTGTCGTGGCGAAGGGGCTTGTGTAATTCAATGAAGCTATGAGCTGTGCCGTGCAGGGCCACCCAAGACGGACAGGTCATAGCAGAGAGTTCTGACAAAATGTGATCCACTGGAGAAGGAAATGGCAACCCACTCCAGTATCTTTGCCATGAAAACCCCATGGACAGTACCAAAAGGCAAAAAGATGTGACGCTGGAAGATGAGCCCCTCAGGTCGGAAGGTGTCCAATATGCTACTGGGGAAGAGCAGAGGGCTAGTACTAGTAGCGCCAGAAAGAGTGAAGCGACTGGGCCAAAGCCAAAAGGACGCTCAGCTGTGGATACATCTGGTGGTGAAAGGAAAGTCCGATGCTGTAAAGATCTTTTCTCCATAGGAACCTGGAATGTAAGATCCATGAATCAAGGCAAGCTGGACGTGGTCAAACGAGATGACAAGACTGAACATCGACATCTTAGGAATCAGCGAACTAAAATGGACAGGAATGGGTGAATTTAACTCAGATGACCATCAAGTATACTACTGCGGGCAAGAATCCCTCAGAAGAAATGGAATAGCCTTCATAGTCAATAAAAGAGTAGGAAAAGCAATACTGGGATACAATCCCCAAAATGACAGAATGATCTCAGTTCGAATCCAAGGCAAACCATTCAATATCACAGTAGTCCAGGTCTATGCCCCAACCACTGGTGCTGAAGAGGATGAAATTGACCGGTTCTATGAAGCCCTACAGCACCTTATAGAATCAACACCCAAAAATGATGTCCTTATCATCATGGGGGATTGGAATGCTAAAGTAGGAAGCCAAAAGATAAACGGAATAACAGGCAAGTTTGGCCTTGGAGTACAAAATGAAGCAGGGCACAGGCTGATAGAATTTTGTCAAGAGAATACAATGGTCATAGCAAACACTCTTTTCCAACAACCCAAGAGACGGCTCTACACATGGACATCACCAGACGGTCAACACAGAAATCAGATTGACTATGTGCTCTGCAGCCAAAGATGGAGAAGCTCTATACAGTCAGTAAAAACAAGACCAGGAGCTGACTGTGGCTCAGATCATGAGCTTCTTGTTGCAAAATTTAGGCTTAAATTGAAGAAAGTAGGGAAAAGCACTAGGCCACTCAGGTATGAACTAAATCATATCCTTGATGAATATACAGTAGAGGTGACAAATCGATTTAAGGAATTAGATCTGATAGAGTGCCTGAAGAACTATGGATGGAGGTTCGCAACATTGTACAAGAGGTAGCAACTAAAACCATCCCAAAGAAAAAGAAATGCAAGAAAGCAAAATGGCTGTCTGAGGAAGCTTTGCAAATAGCTGAGGAAAGAAGGGAAGCAAAAGGCAAGGGAGAAAGAGAAAGATACACCCAATTGAATGCAGAATTTCAGAGAATAGCTAGAAGAGATAAGAATGCCCTCTTAAATGAACAGTGCAAAGAAATAGAAGAAAACAATAGAATAGGAAGAACCAGAGATCTCTTCAAGAAAATTGGAGATATGAAGGGAACGTTTCATGCAAAGATGGGCATGATAAAGGACCAAAATGGCAGGGACCTAACAGAGGCAGAAGAGATTAAGAAGAGGTGGCAAAATTACACAGAAGAACTATACAAGAACGAGCTTAGCGTCCCTGATAACCACGATGGGGTGGTCACTGACCTCGAGCCAGACATCCTAGAATGTGAAGTGAAATGGGCCTTAGGAAAGCTGAGCAACAACAAAGCTAGTGGAGGTGACAGTATTCCAGCTGAACTATTCAAAATCTTAAAAGATGATGCAGTAAAAGTGCTACACTCAATTTGCCAGCAAATTTGGAAAACTCAACAGTGGCCACAGGATTGGAAAAGATCAGTTTACATTCCAATTCCAAAGAAAGGCAATGCCAAAGAATGTTCAAACTATCGCACCATTGCACTCATTTCACATGCAAGTAAAGTTATGCTTAAAACTTACAAGCTAGACTCCAGCAGTATATGGATCGAGAACTACGAGAAGTACAGGCAGGATTTCGAAGAGGCAGAGGAACTAGAGATCAAATTGCCAACATACGCTGCATCATGGATAAAGCTAGGGAGTTCCAGAAAAACATCTACTTCTGCTTCATTGACTATGCTAAAGCCTTTGATTGTGTGGATCACAACAAATTGTGGCAAGTTCTTAAAGAGATGGGAGTACCAGACCATCTTATTTGTCTCTTGAGAAACCTATATGCGGGTGAAGAAGCAACAGTGAGAACTGGACACGGAACCACTGATTGGTTCAAAATTGGGAAAGGAGTCCGGCAAGGCTGTATACTGTCGCCCTGCCTATTTAACTTATATGCAGATCACATCATGAGAAAGGCAGGGCTAGATGAATCAAAAGTTGGAATTAAGATTGCTGGGAGAAATATCAACAACCTAAGATATGCAGATGATACCACTCTAATGGCAGAAAGTGAAGAGGAACTAAAGAGCCTCTTGATGCGGGTGAAGAAGGAGAGTGCAAAAGTTGGCTTGAAACTCAACATTAAGAAAACCAAGATCATGGCATCCGGCCCTCTCAATTCCTGGCAAGTAAATGGGGAAGAAATGGAGGTAGTGACAGATTTTATTTTCCTGGGCTCCAAGATCACCGCAGATGGGGTTGCGTATAGTCAAGGCCATGGTTTTCCCAGTTGCAATGTATGGCTGTGAAAGTTGGACCATAAGAAAGGCTGAGCGCCAAAGAATTGAGGCCTTTGACTATGATGCTGGAGAAGACTCCTGCGAGTCCCTTGGACTGCAAGGCGTTCAAACCAGTCAGTCCTAGAAGAGATCAACCCCGACTGCTCTTTAGAAGGCCAGATCCTGAAGTTGAAACTCAAATACTTTGGCCACCTAATGAGAAGGAAGGACTCACTGGAGAAGAGCTTGATGCTGGGAAAGATTGAGGGCAATAGAAGAAGGGGACGACAGAGAATGAGGTGGCTGGATGGAGTCACTGAAGCAGTAGACGTGAGCTTAAATGGACTCCAGAAGATGGTAGAGGACAGGAAGACCTGGAGGAATGTTGTCCATGGGGTCGCGATGGGTCGGACATGCCTTCGCAACTAACAACAACAACAACAGATAGTCCTCAAATTATGACCACGATTGAGCCCATAATTTATGTGAGAAATTTGTTAAGTGAGTTTTGCCCCATTTTACGATTTTTCTTGCTACATTTGTTAGGTGAATCATTGCAGTTCTTAAATTAGTAACACGGTTGTTAAGTGAATCTGATGACTTTGCTTGTCAGAAAGTCGCAAAAGAGGATCGCATGACTCCGGGACACTGCAACTGTCATAAATGTGAGTCAGTTGTCAAGCATCAGACTCGCATGTAAATCACATGACCATGGGGAAGCTGTAATGGTCATAAGTGTGAAAAATGGCCATAAGTCACTTTTTTCAGTACCATTGTAACTTCAAATGGTCACTAAATTAACTGTTGTAAGTTGAGGATTACCTGTATCGATGCTGTGCAGCATACATGTTTCACAGTCCACCACCACAAAATGTCACATGGATGCTTGTCAACTTTCTTTGCCTTTCTAGTTCTCTAAAGCTGCATATTACTTATTTGGAGTAACCTAAAAATATATTACCCATGTATTACAGTCTAAAAACTATAAATAAACTCAGAATATTAGGATAGCAAGGTTGCAAAGAAATACAGACATTTATTCATTTATTGAATCAGCATGCCAAACCAAGCTAGTTTCGCCATTCTAAAATCATGAATAAAATCTATCGGTCAATATCTAGATTCATAGTGTGGATTTCAAATTCTGAAGTAAGTGATTTTTTAATATCTACTAATTGAATTTAGGGCAATTGGACTCATTTTCCTAAAAAAAAATATCTTCAATAGTTATTAAAATAAATTTAAACCTTCTCTTTCATAATAATACTTAAAATAATTTATGTATAAAACAAAGATTGAGGTTAAAATCTGACAACGCAGTTTTTATTTTATTTTAGTAAAGAAATCGTAGAAATTTTAGTAGAAGACCAGTAGCTTAATTAGATCAAGACTATATTTAGTTATTACTATCTTAAGATGATATACTTTGTTTTAAAGTTTCAGAAATATGACATTTGAACAAATGCAGGAGAGATCCCCTCTTCCACAACATACTGTGACTTTACAGTGATATACAGTGACATTAATATTATCTTTTAAGTATCAAAGCACATTGTAATTGGAAGATGTCAGAGCTCTGACAAATTGTGAGACCCAGATAGATTATATTTTGATAAATTGCAACTCTTTTCTCCATTGTGTTAGTTATGGCTCCCCTTTTGCTTTAAAACGCAGTAGCAACTGTGTTTATGTATGTGAGCAAAATTCAGACTATGATGGGGATGTCCTAACTTTTTATTCCTGCGCTATTCTTGAATGGCATTGCCCCATAGGTTGCCCCTACAGTAACTCTGAGGAGGGGAATCCTTTCATTCATGAAAATGTCTCCCATCTGAAGCATTTTCTTATAGATTCCTCTGATTTCTGTGCTGTAGTATTAATATTGATTAATGAAATTAGTGTTACATTTTCTTTTCATTTTAATGTGCTTAGAACATTGACTTCTTATAAAAGGAAAGTAGTTAGCTTTTAATATAAAAGTTTTGCAGTGTAATTAGTGAATAATATTGCATATCATATTTGCTCTGTATTATTTAAACAGCTTTTTAAAAAAAAAGAGAGAGAGAGAGAGATGCCTGACACTCCTTGCAACCCTGCTGGGTGAAAAATCTGATTTGCAATAGGATTTCTTTATTGTTTTAAAATCCTGTTTATTGCTGCTTATATTTTAAATATGGCTGTTAACGTTTCGGTGCATTATTTTTAAGAATGCGTGATCCAACTTTGTGATGAGAAATCTCCATAGTTTGTGTTGCTTTCAGTGCTGTGGAGTATCTGTTTTCCTTGCCCAGCTTGCTCTGATTTCAGGTCTCAGAGGGGAACATGGTGCACAGAGCTGCGTAATCAGTCCTGTATTCCTGCTGCTAACACAGCAGCTCTTTGCACAGAAGGTCTGCCTACTGGACCATTTCATAAAAATCCTCTCTCAGTGAATGGATCTAAGCAGTTCATTAAACCTTCAGATTAAACACTGCAGTGCATGGCAACCAAGAGGAGAAAGGTTTTATTGTACCTCTGAGGCTGCACTGTTAAGGAGAGCTCCTTCAAGGAATCCAGACAAATGACTGTCATTTGAGAAAGATCGGTGGCTTTTTGAAAAAGAGTGCAGCATCTTGAGAATACTTTTGACTTCTTTACCATCTTCATTGATTTTGCTTCAAATGACTTAACTACAAAATGGGGGAAAGTGAGGGGTTTTTCCCCCCCCCACAGAAGAATCAATGCATATATGTATTTCTCTTCTTTTTATATTTGTTGAAAATGAGCATAGCCAAATTTAGTTTTTACCTGATGCAAGATGAATATGATAAAAAGAATGAATTATTTAATCTGAGTGCTCTGGAACTCTTTTTATTTTTACTATTTTGACTTCATTACTATAACAGTGCATCCTTTGTTCCTTTTAATTAATATCATCAATTTACAGTTAATGGTTTCAGATTTGAAACTAGAGAGGGAATGTCTTATTTTCTGCCAAGTCAGTAAACTTAGTCCAGTTTTCAATTTAAAACCATTTCAGTCCCATTTCAAAATGGTCTGATAGAAACAGCTGCAACAGTTGGAAGTTGGAATGAAAATAAAAACCAGGGGGGAAAAATAGCTTCTTTTGAAACAAGAAATACAGCAGTTCCAGCCAATTAATAATTTATCTACCAGTCCATTAGATTCTCTCCACATCCTGCTGTGATGCCTCATTGTGGTGGGAAAGGGGTGTTCCTGGGAAGAATGAGCAAGAGCACTGAAATATATGCCAAGAATATATGATCCCAACAGAGTTGCCCAAAGGGCGAAGGTCCTACTAGTTTTGCAACTAAAGGAAGGAGACATCTATTGGGGCAGCAGCAATATAGGAAGATGCTGGAGGTGGATTATCACTTTTAAGTATATTTTTATACTGTGTGGAAAAGGCAATGCTAAAAATCACTGCTTTATTTTACCAAGAAAATACATGGATAGACAAGAAAAAGTAATTGATAATATCCAGTGCCGGAACTCACACACATCATACATCCCGCCTTGCCTACCCTACAAGCTTCCATCCAAAAAAGGTGCCGGAATTCCGTTCTGGGCGTTCTATGACAAAAGAAGCCCTGATAATATCAAGTCAGATAATAAGTCCCTCAAGTTGGATAGCTGTCAATATGCTGTTAAGGAAGAGTTGAGGATCTTTCAAAGTACAAATAGTGTTTATAAAACGGTGAGATTAAAGCCGTTGGGATGTTTTTTTGCTGATGTTGGCATGCAGGAAAAGAAAACTAAAAGCTGCAAAGACGGAATAATAGTGGAATATAAATTTAAGAAGCATTAACACTGGAAAGCTCAACATAGCGAAAAATGAAACAACTAACATTGATACTTTACACATCAGCATGAAATGGACTGGAATTGGGTGCTTTCAGTCAGAAGATCACACTGTTACTACTCAGGGCAGAAAAAACAAAGAAGGAACAATGTTGTTTCATGGTTAAGAAGGATGTAGCTATAGCAGTTCTTGGGTGTAATGCAATTGGTATAATATTAATTAGATTTCATGGACAATCCTTTAATATGACCATTATCTGAGTTTGTGCTTCAACTACTGATGCAGGTGAAGAGGAAAGTTGAGTTTTATGGTCATGTTCAATTTAAAAGGTGAATAAGATGTGCTGCTTGTAATTGGAGATTGGAATGCCAAAATTGGAAACAGTATAGAGGAAAATGTAGTTGGACAGTATGGCCTAGAAAACAGAAATGAAGTGGAATGATTTAATAGTTTCTGCCAATCCAGTGATTTCTTCATTACTAATGCAGTCTTTTAGCAACCAAAAGTTGCTTATGTACATGGACATCAGCAGATGGAGTACACAGAACTCAAATTGACTTTATTACTGGCACACGGAAGTGGAAGAGCTCAGTTATAACAGCAAAGATGTGGCTAAAGCTGACTGTAAAGATATAGATGGAAATTGACAGAGAAAAACAAGGGAAGGCTACTAAAAGATTTCCAAACTCAGAGAGAGATGTTTATCTGAAATTATTATGCTAAAGTATTCCAATGGAGAGATAGTAACTAATTCAAAGAAGATAAAAGAAAGATTCGAAGAAAGAGTACCGTATACTGAAATTCTGTACAATAGAGTTACCTATATCCAAGATCTCTTAGAAGGTATTTTTTACTAGCAGAAACCTCTACTATTAAAAGATGAAATTAAATCAGCACTCTCATCATTATCAGGTCAGAAGGTTACAGGAATTAATGGAATATCTGTAAAACTATAGCAAGCAACAGAATTAGCGAAGTTCTAATTAAACTATGTCCACAGGAGGGCAATAGAGTGGCCAGCAGATTGGAAGAGATTACTACATACCCCAACCAAAAAACAGGACACTTGACAGAATGTCCAAACTGTTGGACAATATATAATACTTAAGATCATTCCACACACATCAGAGTCCTACATGGAAAGGGAGATGCCAGCTGTTCAAGATGGCTTTGGAAAAGGCTGAGAAACAAGAGACATTATTTGCTAATATATGCTGGATAATTAAGAAAGGCCAGAAATATCAAAGTTATGTAATATATACTTCATTGATTATAGATGATTACAATATTATATTATTTTGTTACAATATATTAATAATTATATTATGTTAATAATCTACAGTTAGATTCAGAGTCTAAGACTGGTAGAAATTTAATAATTCAAGTCCTCACCAAAAACTTAAGAATTCTTAAGGTAGTGTGTAGAAATAAAGGCAAATCCAAGCAGGGGGGCTTTCTGTAAAATTAGATGTTCAGGTCTGATAAAATCAATTTCCAGATATTGACGAAGTCCTTTAGGTATTATTCTGAGGGCTCCAGTCACAATTTTTCCATAAGCGTTCAACTTTGATCTTAGTATGGCATAATTTTTTTCCAATTGTTTTTCTTCAATCCTAGCATCATTTGGAATACCAACATCAGTGAAATAGATTTCCTTCTTTTCAATAATTGCTATATCAGGCATGTTATGAAAAAGATGCCTATTTGGATCTTAAAATCCCATACGATTTTAATGTGCTCATTTTCCAAATTTTTTTCTCAATGTGATGGCTGCAGTTACTACATTAAATCCAAACCTCTGGCAATGTTTCCAATGAATAATTTTGGCAACTCAGTCCTGACACTGATTGTAGTCAGTTTGTGAATTTTTGCTGTAGCCACTGGTCAAATGGTCAATTGTTTCATCCTTTTTACTACAAAGGCAACATTTGCTGTTGTTTTATAATATGTTAAATTTTAGAAATAGTCTTTCTTTAGGTTGGTAAAGAAGTGAGACAAAGCTGTTTAGTCTCCCCTTACATATTGAATTTACAAGCTGAATATATACAAGACTTCTAAAATTGGAGGTGGAAATATCAATAATCTGTGCTGTGTTAATGATACGATGCTGATAGCTGAAGATGCAAGTAATATGGAGGTTCTAGTCAAAGAATACAGTGAAAACATGTGTTTGACATTAAATATAAAGAATACCAAACTAATGACAAGTACAGAAACCAGCTTTACAATTAACAGTGAAGATACTGGATGGCTTCTGCCTTTTAGGATTGATTTAAGGAGTAAAGAAACATGTCACAGAATAGCACATGGTAGGTTAGCATTGAAGGTCTTTATCTGGATATCTTTTCAGATGTTATGATGCATTTATAGCTACAAAGATTAGAACTGTGCAGGCAATTGTTTTCCTTGGGACACTCTGGAAATGAAAATTGAAGAAATAGGATAAGAAAGAGTATTGATGCATTTGAACTTTGGAGATGGACAAGACTCCTGAGAATACTATGGATAGCCAAGAAAACAAATAAATGGATCATATAATAAGTTAATCCAGTGTTCTTGAGACACAAATCACCAGGCTCAAATTATCATATTTTGAACACATTATGCAAATACCTATCCGTTGAGAAGTCTATAACAGTGGCCCCCAACCTTTTGGGCACCAGGGACCGATTCTGTGGAGAGACGTTTTTCCACGGACCAAAGGAAGCATGGTTTCGTGTACTGCCTGTATCCCACGGATGGAGCTTCACTTGTTTGCGTGGTCCAGTTTCTTGCATGCCTTAAGTAGACTCAATTATAGTGGAAATGGATGCACTGTTAGAAGTGCCAAGTTGGGGACAGATCCTCCTGGAGAAGGTTTATCTGTACAGGTACAGGTAGTCCTTGACTTACAATCATTCATTTAGAGACTATTCAAAGTTACAACAGCACTGCAAAAAGTGACATATGACCATTTTTCACCCTTAAGCATTCCCAAGGTCATATGACTAAATTTCTGATGCTTGGCAACTGGTTCATATTTATGACAGTTGCAGTGTCCCAGGGTTATATTATGATTACCCGTTGCAACCTTCTGCCAAGCAAAAGTCAAAGGGGAAGCCAGATTTGCTTAACACAGTGTTACATTATATTAACAACTGCAATGATTCACTTAACAACTGTGGCAAGAAAGTTGTAAAATGGGACAAAACTAATTTAACAACTGTCTCATTTAGCAACAAAATTTTGGGCCTCAATTGTCATAAGTCAAGGACTACTATATTGTCTCTCTGAGACAACACCAACTTGATGGCACATAACTAGTGGTGGGATTCAAATATGTGAACAATCAGTTCTCTGTGTAGACGCTGCTTCTAGAAGTCCGTTCTGGGCCTGGGTCTCCGAAGCCCAGAATGGACTTCCGGAAGCAGCGTCCACGCATTTCCAGCAGGCCATTCTGGGCCTGAGAGGCATCCTCCGTGCCTCCGAGGCCCAGAATGGACTTCCGGAAGCAGTGTCCATGCACTTCCAGAGGGCCGTTCTGGGCCTTGTGAAAAAGGGCTAGGGCTTCAGTGGGCACCATCCAGTAGTGGGATTCAGCTGGTTCACTGAACTCAAAAAATTAGCTATTGGTTCTACTGAACCGGTGCGAACCAGCTGAACCCCACACCTGCATATAACTGATCAGTCAGTTTGAATCAAGGGCATGCTGGTGATAGTCCTTCCAAGCAAATCTAATGTGAGGGCTATTCAAGCCAATTCTTGTGCAATGTTCAAGTTGCCGTTAGGTATCTAGCTCTGAATTGGGTAGTTTCAATTCTAACCAAACTATAAGCCTTATTTTGCTCTCTAATTACACAGGTTAATGTAGCAAATTCCTTCTATAGTTCCATAGCAGTAAAGCCCTGTCAGCATCGTAGTACCCTCACAATCTTGGTGAATATATACGTAGGGATTCGCAAACAGAGAACCTTTTAGCACATATTGCATCCTGATTATAAATTTGTGTACCAGAAAATGATAATGTAAAGCTAGTTCAGTTTTATAGGCTATGTAGATCTTAATGTTGAGCCAAAAATCAGACCAAATGGGATTAATGAATTTGGAGGGATGGGAGGAAAGGGAATTCTCCCTTTAAATTTTCTACATAAGGAGCAGGTCCCTATCCTAGAGAATTCACAGTTCCTGTTTATCAGCAGGTGGAGGTGTGGCCAGAAATTACGGTTAGTGTGCCAGTTGCAGCTCTACCTGAGGCGAGAGGACTCATCTACAGTAATTAATGTTGTATTAACACCTATTTTACCTATTGCAATGAATTTTACATGAAGCTGCCCCTTAAAAGATGTTCTTGCAGTTTGCAACTGGTCCAGAATCTGCAAGTGATCCAGAATGCGGTGGCCTACATGTTTATTGGTGTTTATGGCTGAGATTTTTCAGGCTATGCACAGGCTACCAATTAGTTTCCAGGTAAAATTTAAGATACAGATATTGACCTACATATTCATTTATGACATGTATCTGGATACTTTCAACCAGCATCAGCCCAACCAGTTGGAACAACTAGGGAGAAACTTCCTTGAATCTCACATTTCTAAGAGGTTTACAAGATTAAGATTAGACACAGCTTCTTTTCTACGGAAGGCATGATGCTTTATACCAGGTACCTGATGGGGATCAGGCTGGCATCCCCCTTGTCAGTTTTTCTGGAAATTAAAAAAAAAAGGTTATTTTGGAGGATTTACCTTGAGCCTTTGTGAGATTGGTAGGGTTATCATCCTAATTGCTCTTTTTATTTTGAGTGGTTTTAACCTGCCATGGATGTTTAACTTTTCTTTATATAATTTATAAACTGCCAAGAGTTGTTTGATTGCAGCAGGGTAGAAGTAAAATAAAATAAAAAATTCATGTATGATAACATTCTGATAATTAATTGATTATTGACTTGACACTTCTTGTTTATATTTAAAAAAAGAAAACATGTCTGATAAGAATTGAGAAAGGATGAGAAACTTTGCCTGTATTATTCAATCTATTATGTTTTTCTTTAAAAAAACAAAAAAAAACTGAAAATTATAGATATAATTTGGGTACAGGTATATAGATGATAGGTGCATGGGTGATTTGTGTATAGGTGGCTCCAACTGTTTATTTCAACAAAGTAATGAAGGAAAAGTTTCAGGTTGGAGGAAAAGTAAAGTTTTTATGAACCAACTTTTTGAACATAGATATCTAGCTTTTTTTAAAAGGATGTTTGGTTTCAGTGGAGAAGTTGGGCTTGTGATAAAAAATAATTTGAAACCATTGCTGGTTTCATTCAATATAGAACCACCAGAGTCAGACCTTATTGGCCCTATAAACATTAATTAAGCAGAAGAGCCATGGTGCCGAAGTGGTTAGAATGCAGTACTGCAGGCTAAATTCTGCTGACTGTCAGCAGTTCGATTCTGACCAGCTCAAGGTTGACTCAGCTTTCCATCCTTCCGAGGTTGGTAAAATGAGGACCCAGGTTGTTGGGGGCAATATGCTGACTCTGTAAACCGCTTGGAGAGGTCTGTAAAGCATTGTGAAGCGGTATATGTTATTGCTATTGCTAATTGATAAGACTGAGGAAGAAGAGATGGTGCTAATAATATTTCTATTTCTCCTTCTATTCCTTTTGTTTGATAAAATAATAATGGATGTTTTCCTGTTTTTGTTTCCGGATTTATTTTGTGTCACATAGAAATAGGGATTTTCTATTGTGGTTAAGTAATCTTACTCATGTATGAATAGTGACAAGTTTCAAAGGTGCTAATACTTACTCACACTTCAGTTTCTGTAGAAGTAAATTGTTTTTATGTTCTAACGTTTATATACACATACATATTATACATAAGCTGACTTTACAGATTCATAGTATTATTTCAGTTGATTTTTGTTGCACAATTGGAGTGCTAGTGGATTGTAGACCTACAGCAAAATCAGCTTTCTGCTTTTTTTTCAGAACTAGTTCCAGGATTACCCCATCTTACTGCTGCATACACAGCTACTTATCCTGGTCCAACCATATTAATTACTAATGAAAAGGGAAGAGGTTTCCCACTAAAGTTATATACCTTTATAGTTCTGGCACTGGTTGTTAAGGAATCCTAATTTTTCCCCCACTCCAATCCCAAATATATGACAATATATTTGGACATTGGATGTTATAGTTCTACCCTCTGGATCTACTTTACATCCATTTTGTGAAACTGTCCTGCTACCTGAGAACATCTCTATAATACCAAAGGGAAAGCCATTAAACTTAAGCTAAGTACCTAAATTATCTTCCTTTTCCTCAGATGTAAGATGTGTGATAACAACAGATGAATATTTGATCTGAAAAAAATTGAAATAAGAATTCTGTTTCCATTTGCTTTAAACCATGAGTTACAAATTGTAAATGTTTAGTTTAAACTATTATTTTAGGACCAGTGTACTTGTGTAATATTTAATGCATCTGTTATGTAATTTATTGTCATAAGAATAGTTAATATTTACACGAAGCAGATGGTATTGTGGATAACAGACAATTGTGTCCCATTGGTAAAGTTTAAAAATGGATATGTTCCAGGATGTAGTTAAAAAGTGTGAAATACTGGTTTCTATTTTGCAGTTTATAAGATTAATATTTCAAAACAGTATTTTTTGCAAGGTTAAAAGTGAATTTTCTCTTTTTTACTTGCCTTAATCTTTTTATTGATTTCAGTCCATTAAGTCAGTATCTGTTTAAAAGTAAAATAGTGCCAGATCGAATATCATCCTGTGATGCTTTTCAAATGCTCACTTGTTGTTGCCATTATTTTCTTTTTTTAACCATCACTGTTCTTGGAATCTCTCTTGCCTTTGTTGCTATTTAACTGCAATTCATATGAGGATGTTAGGGATGCTAAGAAGTTAAACCACATCAGTCACACTAGGCCGAAAAAGGAGGCATGAAATTGGAGTAATATTATTTTGTTTAAACAGTAGATGTTCTATTTTGTGGAAAGAATATAGTTTTAAGTTCAGCCTTAAAATATTTAAAAATGAATACCAATTCTACATTTAAGTATAGATTTTCATCACTTTTAGATACATGCAATGTATATCATTGATGCAAGTCCCCTACTTTTTTTTTTCAGCCAGTTCAAGGCTTTGACTACGCCAAGCAACATTTAGGCCAACAAGGGACTGAAGATGATGTTTTGCCTGTCACCCAAGAGACAGTAGTCTTGCCTCTTCCGGTGAGAGATGCTCCTGCATCCCAGGAAAGGGAAATCGTTCAGGATGGGAACACAGCAAAAACTGCCAAGTCCAATGACACAAGAAAGAGGTCAGCAATATCAGCAGAAAGATTAGGACTTAGATAGTTGACAGATTTTTGTAATTGTTTCCATGCTTATAATTGTAGTCTTTTCACACACACAAAAATCTGCTGAAACCTCTGTGGTACAATATAGTCTTGAATACTTAGGATTTTTTTAAAAAAATATCAAGAAAAAAGGTTGATAAAATAATGCATCGTTGCAATATCTGCACATGTGAAACCTATTCAGCCTGTTCTGAATGGAATTATAGTGCTTTAAAGAAACTGGTTCATAGTTTGGGGGGGGGGTGCCCCTAGATGCCCAATAGGTTCCACAGTACAGAAAACCTTTCCCATTTCCCATTGGTGCATGACATCCAAAGCTTTCTGAACAAAGACAAGTAGGCAGTTGCTACTCAATTTCTATTATTTCTAGAAATTACTACCGTAATGTATTATTCATAGAACTTTAATTAGTTCACGTTATAACTGCTAAATTGCTTTTTGGAATGGAGTATATCATTCGATGGCTAATATCCTGGCACAATTTTATATATGAACTAGGTTTGTTTTTAAAACCCAAACTGGATGGTGCCCTTTAAGAACTGCTTTTTTCCCCTCCTCTGACAAGTTTCTCAGTGTATGTCAGGGATAGGGAACTTGTAGATCCCAGATATTGCTGAAGTACATCTCCCAGCATGAGTGATGCTGTAGCATGAAAAATCATGCAAAACAGACCTCAAAATGTTAGCACGTGTATCATGATTATATTGTGCAGTTGTTCTGAAATTAAAATCTAGAATCTGATACCATTATGTATTGTGACAATAGTTGTGTCTTGGGAATGAACAATTGGAATTCAAACAATTTCAAAATCGGCATGCTCTGTTTTGTATCCAAAACAGTTGCTTCTAATTCAGAAATGGCTGTTTTAACCATTTTTGAAGTATTTTTGAGCTCAAAACAATCTGTATAAGAAAGTAAGAATAGTCTGTTTGGAAGGACCAGTCCAATACATTTATATCATTTGCACAAGCAACAATCTAAAATTCCTGACTTAACTGGTTTACTTTGAATGATCAGTATATTCCTCACATAAATTATTTGCACGTTCTTTGTCCAAATTATCTACAGATCATGCTGTATAGTTTACCATAGAGTCTGAAACTAAAAATCATTAATAACAAAACAAACATACAAAAACCCAGGTATCAAAACCATGCATTTTTAGAAGCAAGAAACTAGAAAGAATACCTTAAGACTGGAAGATTGTTAGGTCTGTTACATGTGGACATAGTTAACAAAGGACTACTCTCATGCATGTACCCAGCTACAACACAGTATACCTTGGAATACAATAGGAACAGGATATATATATTTTAAGCTTATGAGAGAGTTTAATTTCCTTAGTTTTCTTCGTTGGGAAAATCAGAGCATAATACATCAGACAAAATGTATTCTGTTTTCCCCCCCAGTTACAATCTCAGCAGAACAAGGGTAAAGAATAGTCAGAGTAATACCTCATAAAACTTAAATAAATGGTTGTGAGTTGTCACTTGATATTTCTTTGAAGCATCTCAGCTTCAGAGATAAATATATACCATTCTATGCATGCCTTAGATTTGTTCACCTGATTTGTGCACAGTGACATAGAAGAAATTACAAATGTTGACTTCATCTCCAGCTAACTATTTCTCTGTTATGCTTAGACCTGTTCATTCTGGACATTGGATGGACTGTTCCAAATAAGGATGAGTGAAATAAATAAATTCTATTCAAAATAGAGTTAATAATCATGGCTTGCTTTAATAAGGCATAGGGAGTGTGATGGTTGGTTTAGAGCTATTTTTTAAAAATGTAAGCAGATAGTTCCCATTTTCTTGCAGATTTGACTATTAAACCAGCTGTGCTCTGCTGTTTGCTTTACTGTTTTAAAATGTGTGCATAACATTTACACAGACTGTGAAACTGTATAGTGAATATGAATCCACATCTGAATATCTTTTCGTTATACATTCACAAAAGGAAATCTTTCAGTGGTTAAAAGATATAAGCTTTCTCCCTCTTTCCAGAGACTATTAAACATTTTAGATTATTATAGTGCCCTTTATCCTAGTGCTGTTTTTGAAATATGGTTAAAGATGAATTCCCTACTGGAAAATACTCTTTATTTTTCTTCTGATTGTATAAAAAGGCATGGAACGAGTCTGAAGCAATATGCTAAACCAATGTTAGAATAAAGATGCATGTATTGAGAATTATTTATTTAATGGCTTCTGTGCGAGAGAAAAAAGCCTTTATCTTTTTTTGTTGCAAGATTTTCCCTTTATTAAATGATAGCCAAGCATAGACATTGTTCTGACTTCTGGTTGTTATAACAACCCCCTCCCCTGGAAATACTATGGATGCCTTCCTGCTGTTTTTATGTTTCTTCATTGCAACATGCTATAAATATTTATTTGTCTGTAGAAATCAGGCTTGGAATAGGCGGTGACGCAGGCCAAGCAAATGCAATAACCTTGAAATGACGAATATGCAGGAAAAACTTAATCTTCTTCCTTGTTGCTATGGTTACTTGCAGCCGGTCGCTGAGTGAAAATGGTTCTGTCATCAGCAACGAATCAGAAAAGCCCAATTCAGGCCAAGGCTCTCCACAGAAAGTAACAGCACAGCAGAAAGTGACAAAAGAGGAAGGAAGAAAAAGAAATGGTGAGAAATGCGCTCTGGTGAATGATCTACTAACTTACCTTTCATTTCTCCCATGGAGATAGATTACCCTAGAACAGGGGTAGACAACCTTGGCTCTTTTATGACTCGTGGACTTCAACTCCCAGAATTCCTGAGCCAGCCATGCTAGAAAATATAATACTGAATATAATATTGCAGTTAATTGGAATCAATGCCATACATCTATCTATGATACACTTCTCTCTCTTTTTCTTTTTCTTTTTCTTTCTTTTTGTTTATTTATAACCCTTATTTGAGTTCTGTAGACCACCACTTTAGTATGACCTCAGTCTTTATTCCAACTTTGATCACTGTTGCGTTTCCTGGTGTATTAGGTAAAAATAGGGCAGCGTGGTCTGAATCTAAATTTGATTTATAACGCATGCTTTTCCATTTCTATTTTGATGTTGCTTTAATTGGGCCAAATTTGTTAACGTCCCTTAATTTTGTTAACTTGAGTATAAAAATTGTGGTACCAAGTTGTAGCATGCTATTTTTTTTTCTTAAACATTGTCCCTTTTGTTCTTTCTTTCTGTGTGGTCCTTAGAAGAGAAGTAGGCTTTTTGATTTAAGTTACCAGCTATGTTTAATGACAACTGGATATTAATTTTCAATATGCTATGTGATGTTGTTTGGATTGTGTAAAGTATTACTTCTTTTGTCTTAAACTCTAAAAATAAATTGTAAAAAAATGCCTTTTGCTCATGAAAATGACATCTGAAATTTCACAACTTCTCTTAAAAATGTGCAGAAAGAACTGCGTTAAATGTATATGTGAGAAGCAGTATAAAGTTGAATTAATGTATAATATCATCATACTGCTTGATATTGAAAAGTTACATTATATTATAGAATACTTTTCTCAATATATTTTTAGAGAAAAGGCCTTACAAGAACCCATAGAAAAATTAAAAGCTAAGCTACTTGGATGAATTTTTGTTTGCTTGTCTCAGGTTTCCTTGCAGTTTGGGGCAAGAAAATAGGAATAATGATGGCTTTACGTATTTGGCTATAGACAGTATTTTTAACTCTCTCCCAAGTTATCTTTATTAACTTTACTGTTAGCTAACTAGATAAAAAAGATGCTCCTTTCTTCTTGATAAAAGTCTAAAGGATAATTTGAGAGACCCATTATAACCTCAGTAAATTAAGCAAGCAGCATAGAAGTAAAACACTTCTGCCTATTGCAGAAGAACTGAATTGGAATATAGTTTTAGTTCTGTATTATAGACAGATAGAACCAAATACTGAGAAAAGGAATCAGAGCTGAGAGAAGGCATCAAGTCAGGAAGATCTTGTTCAAGTCCTAGACACCTCTAGTTAAACCAGATGAATTCACTTTTTCAGGATACCGTTAAGCAGTTCATTCAATATGTGGGACAGTTATGCAGAAGACTGATTATGTTTTCAGTCTAAACCAGTAGCTTCTGTCAGTAGTTTATGCTCAGTTTCGGAGTGTCATGCCATATTCCATCTGTACATATTCAGTGTGCCAAATATATGATATTCCCTGCCTTTGAAGCGAGTGTTTTTTCCCAAATATACATAGAAAAAAATGTTCATATTAGAACAGTAAATGATAAGAACAAGCTATTGGAACAATCCAAACAGAGCTAGTTGATGCAGTATTTTACTTCCAGAACTGATTTTATAAATACAACTAATAAGGCTGTGAATTTATGAATATTCTGATAGATTAGCTGAGCAACCTTTTTAATGCAAGGATTAAACATATATTATCTCTTAAGAAAAGAAACAGACTTTGAAAATGAGGAAAACGGTCATTACTGTTCATATTAGTTTATTTAGGAAATCAAATATAAGACTGGTTCATTGGTTGTCATAGTAGCAAACCAATTTTAAATCCTGTTTTTCTGATTAAGAGGAAAGTGACATCTCATGTTTACTATTAAAGGATAGGCTTTAATCTTCTTAAAACCTTCCTAATTTAGACATACAACATGTGTATGAAGGAATATGCATTTGAAGAACTAGTAGAGGCAGAAAGGCCCAGCTGTAGAACTTGTTATTAGGATTGGGAATTTGATTTAATAATGGGAAACTAATTTAAACTCTGTCCTTTTCAGTTTAATTATGAAAAAAGTTTTTCATGGGTCATTGGGTAATCATTTTCCTACCAAAGTATTTTTAATGGTATTCCATTTTTGTGTGATATCCTATAATACCCATTTTCCTGAGTTTAATTATGGTAGTCTTCAAAGCTTCTAAGACTTGTCAAGTTCATATAATAGACAGATGAACAGGATACTTCATTTGATATCTTATATTCAGAACTCATTTTGTGTCATTTTTATCTTATTTAAAAATGGATGGGCAATAGGCTCCTGCAGTGTTGCACTGAGAAGAATTTAGTGAGACTTATAAATAAAAGAAAGTACCTAAAATTGGGGATATCACAAGGTGTCATATCTCCAATTTGTTGTGATATGTAGAATTGGACTGAACCAATCCCTGTAGTATAATTATTTAGTAGTAGTATTTCTTAGATAAGTATTTTATTTTAGAATATCAATATTTTAAACAAACTGTAAAAAATACAGGATTATGGACATAGTTTTATATGATGTCCAGTTATTTATTTATGTAAGTTTTGTTACTTTCATAGAATTTTGTGATGGCTTAAAGGTGAATGGTATGAACTTTTGTGATCTAATACCCACTCCATCAAATGGAAGTTAAATTCACCACATAAGTAAAGCTACATAAGTCCTTGGAGACTGTCTTTTACTATGAAACCAGCTGATTATTGTCCATTCTTAATAAACAATAGACATCACAGAACCTTTGTTCTGGCTAGATTCAATGCATATACACTTCAATAGTTATTGATGGTAAATACCAAAAAAAAATCCCTTCTGCAAACAACTTTGCTCCTATGTGAGGTAGTAATTCAGGCCCTCATAAAGGAATTCCCAGGGACAGATGACCAATAGAGAGATAACCAATGGTACATCTCCTATCTGTTAGCAGACCATTAAAAACCACTACTATCTAAAATGTAGCCAAAACCTGCCTCACTACTAGAGTGAGACAACAAATATTGTCCAATAAAGTGGCATTTCCTTGAAACCTTTAAACTTTTCTCTCTCCCTTTCCTTTCTTTCTCTTTCACTCACTCTTTTACTTTTTCTTTCTCTTTAACTTCTTTTAATTGCCATTTTATGCATATTCTACATATTTTATGAATGTATTTATATGTACACATTGGTCAAAGTCCTCAATAACTCATGAGTGCAGGGGGTACCAGGCCACAGGTCAGCAAGCATACAAAGAGGCTGATGGGGTGGGGTGGGGACTTTATGGAGCAATATGTGATCTCCTCTACTGGTTTTCCCATAGATTTTGCTTGTGGGAAGCTTTCAGGGAAGGTCACGAAATAGTGATAATGCGACCCTGGGACACTGCAACTGTCATAAGTGTGAGATGGTTGCCTGGCACACAAATCACAATCATGTGACCTTGGGGATGGTGCAACAGCTGGAACTTCGAGAAATGAGTAGTCAGTATTTCAAGGACTACCTGTATTATTTACTGTTTGTATTGCTGGATACATTATCACATATTAGGACAGAGACAGCTTTCCTGAAGAAGAAACCTTAGTTCTTGATTTGTGTTCATAACATGCATTTTCAAACCCTAACCTGAAAGAAAAAAAATTACATGAGGGTTTTCTTGCTTTTCCAATTTAGCATCCTTTATCTTCAAATAAGCATGTGTGCCTTGGACTCCAAATGTTTGTTCTGTAAGTTGGAGGTGGGATGAGGTGGTCTCCATGCAATTTTGTGCAGTCCCACGTAATACTCCTTCCCTGTAAACATCATTAATCTTGGCAGCATAAGAGTGTCAGTACAAATATGCAGGATCTTTTTTTTTTTTAATGAACTGCAGTTTCTATAGTAACTATCCTATTTTCTAATAAATGCTTACCTGAGCTTTGGAAAGAGAAGTTGGATGTAATGAATATAAAGGATGTTGTAGAGGTGTCTACAAGCAAAGGGTAAAACAGTAGCTTTAGATAAAGACTATGCTGATCTTTCTTCAGCTTTATGATATTTATCACAGTGCACAGCTTGGTTGAACAGCTGTTGCTTTAAACGTGAAGGAAAATTTGCCATAATCCTTCGCAAGTGAATTTCACAATCTGCAAGAGACCACATTCTGTAGATATGAATGATTTCTTCTCAAAACCAGTTATAAATATAATTCAAATTACTAACGAATTCTGAGATGTCCCATCTCAGTGGAGCATGAATTATCAAATCAAGTCTTATATATGATGGGAAACTGAAGATGTCACTTTGATGGACACAAACCTATGTCTTTCCCAGTAAATTCACCAAAACTGCACCAGAGAGTCTGATTACGCTCACTTATCACATCATCAAGAATTTCCAGTACAAATAAAATAAAAAATGAGAAATAATTCATTTGCTATGTTCCAATCCATCTTGATTTCTGCCTATAGCATCTCTGATGTTTATAATGCTGTTATTTTGCCTACATGGTTTTAAGGTAGAAAATAATGAGTTTTTGACATTTTATTAACACATTGTATTAGTATTTACATTTACCCTAATTTCAGAACCCAAAGGATGATGCTACTTTCAGGAAGCTCTCTTATCAGCAAATTATAACAGTGGCACATTTATAAAAAAAAATGCTGCTGCTACTCTAGCTGTTCTGATTATAAAGCTATTTATTAGATGCTGTACATTTTGCCTTCAGGTAGCTTCTTAACAGAAGGAAAGGAAAATGAAAAAATGTTGCCTTGTGGCACGGAAGCTGTGAATCCTTATTTAAGCACTCAGCATAAAATAATGGACTTGTTTAGCTCCTTTCCCTGCATCCATTTTGCAGAAATCTATACCTTAGCTCATCTGAGGCAGATGGAAAACTGCAGAAGACAGGAGAATATTCCTCTCCTGGGTAATTTATTTGATACAGTTTCAAAATGAACCAGAAAAGCCACAATTGCAGAACAAGTATTTGAGAATTTGCAGCTATAAAATCTATATATTTAGATTTCAGAATGTGTGTGTGTGTTCTGAACTGGTTTATTTTATGCATAAAAGCCCACCAGGTAATTTCAGAGTAAAAAATTAGAAAACCATCCTGTAAAAAGGCAGCAACAAACCACTTCCATGTTATTGAAATGTTTGATGTGGTGATAAAGATGCTGGACTGGCAATGGGGAAACCATGAATTCTAATTCTTTCTTAGCGTGGAAGGCAGCAGGTGACTTTGGGCCAGTCACACTCTCTCAGCCCAACCCACATCACAGGATTGTTATTATGAAGAGAGTAGGAAGGGGGAGCATGATGTAAACTAATAAAGGGAGTGTGCATTTACTAACAAAAATGAGAGATTAATTTAATAAAGAAGTAAATAATCTTAAGTCTTGCTATGGTTTAAAAATCCATGAACAAATTTGGGTGAGACACTCCCCAGCCACATTGAAAAAACAACTATTGCTGATAACATGGAAAGTAATACTTCATGGTTTCATTTGACAATTGACATTCTTATAATTATTACAGATTGTTCTTGTAATTTCTGATACATCAATCTGACAAAATATGGTAGTATGTTTCATTGTCCTTTATTTTAAAATGAATTGCCATTTTATAAACACACACACACTGTGTGTATGTATGCATGCTTGTATATGTATATATGTGTATGTGTGTATAAAATGTTATGTATGTATATATGTATTTATTAAATTTATGGGCTGCCCGTCTTACCACAGGGTAACTCTGGGTGGATTACAGTCATAAAAATCTATCTATATACATTAAAACATAAATAAGGTAAACTATCCTATTTTCTAATAAATGCTTACCTGAGCTTTGGAGAAGGGATCTGCTGTTACTCAATCAACCACCTCCACTATGCTGTTCCCCCCTTGGGACTCCAAGCCAATTGGCAGAGCTATAGGCCCTTAGGAAAGGATATGAGGGTTGGGCCAACTTCACATCTGGGAGCAAGAAATTCTAGTGAGCAGATGCAACAGCAGAGAAGGTCCTTTTCCTGGACCCTGCCAGTCAGAATAATTGGAGCCATAGGATGGAGCCTCTATCAGCATGAGTCGGACGGGCCAATCCCAGTTGGATGAGATGGTCCTTCAAGTGGCCTGCACCTATGCCATGAAGGGCTTTAAAGATCATCATCTTGAATTTCACCTGGAAGCAGACCAGCAACTATGCAGCTCACGGAGCAGGGATGTTACATGGGCCATTCTTGGGGCCCCTAGAACTGTCTGTGGTGCTGTGCTTTGCACCAGCTGTAGCTTCCAAATGCTCTTCAAGTGTAGCCCCATGTAGAGCACATTACAATAGTCCAACCATGAGATGATTAAGGCCTGAACAACTGAGCATGGGGACTCCTGATCCAGGAAAGACTGCAATTGGAACATAACACAAAGTTGTGCAAAGGCTCTCCTATCCGTGGTTGCCATCTGCTCCTCAAACAGAAATCCAGGAGAAACCCCCAAGTTGCAGACCAGATCTGTCTGGGGCAGTGCCACCCCATCCAGAGTCTATGATGACAAGTCCTGGATCTCAGATCCCCATATACCCAAAGCCATTCAGTCTTGCCAGGGTTCAGTCAAAGCCTATTGTCCCCCATCCAGGCCCCCATAGTCTGTAGGCACTGCACCCACAGCATCACTTGGGTGACCAAGAATGGAAATATAGAGTTTGCTATCATCAGCATACTGTAGATCAGATGATCTCACTGTAAAATCTATAGTTTTCATTTCTGTGGTGATTCTAGTTAGAAGAATTAGCTTTCCAGTTTAGTGTATCTAGCATAGTTCACTTTTACTTTTCCCCGCACTGCCCCATATGCAAAATGCCAAAATAATATACTGACTAAATTCTAACTTATTTTAGTGCCTTTAAGTGATGAAGAGGATGGAAGCATGCTGTTTGATAATGTGACCAAATCTGCCGTTGATCCCTTTGACACATCTTCTGGATCTGTACAGTTGATTGCAATAAAGCCTGTAGCTTTGCCTCCTGCACACCCAGGAACAGAGAGGACCCAAGATACAGCTATCCTTAATGGGGAGGTAAGAATGCATCTCATACTTTGTTTTCTGTTATATGTTGAGGTTTGGTAGATCTGTTAAAGAAGTGATATGAAGAGGGAATGCTGGATAATGTGGCCATTGAGCGAATTGGTGACTTGGCAGCAAAGGCAAAAAATTGTGTGTGGAATCGTCCAGTGATTCTGGCAACAGTTCTGAGAGGCAGACCAAAGAAATTAAACTTCAGACTGTCCTTTCTACCGAATATGTTTTCCTCTATTATCTTTTTGAAATAATAAGTATGCACCATTCTTAGAGGAGAAATTCTTTTTTTCTTCTTCTCCATCTGTATTTCAAGTACAATAATGCTAGAGGCTTCTCAGTGCCTGGGAAAGTAGATAACATTTTGTAATACACTATTAGCTCAGAACAATTGCACATTCTCCTGTTATCCAAAAACAGTTAGGATCTTTCTTGTCCATCCAACAAATGTTAACAAGACGATTAAGAAGTCCCTGACCGAGCAAATGTAAAGATAAATTGTGTGTTAAAATAAAAGTATCCAGTTGTCTAATTTTTTCCGTAACCTAATCTCTTTTTCTCTTTCAATAAATTAAAAAAGGCTTTGTGAGAAACTTGCTTTTTGTTACCAAGAGCTTGACACATAGTGTCAAATGGAAGGAAAAATATGTCTCATAGATTAATCTTAAAGATTTGCATCAAATGTGTGTAACTTTATATAATGAAAAAAATAATGCTACTTCAGTTTCACCATTAAATAGGTGAAACTGAAGTAGCATTATTTTTCTTTGCTTATCTTTACACACAGTAAAACATTCGATTGTTAGCAAAGAAGATCAGCTTTTAGAAGGAAAACAGTGTTTAGATGATGAAATGGAAGGATGACAAACGTCTATTGTTTTATTCTCATACAGCTGCTCTATCAACAATGTAGCTTTTATCTAAAGAGTTTTTTGATAATGAATATGAAATTCTGACTCAAGATTATATTATGAAAATTTCCATAAATGTCATATTCTTATGAAAGAAAGCCAGAATATACCACTGCATATAATTGTGAACATATTCCCCTGTGTGGAAGGTAAAAGAAAACAAGAGGATAAGAGGGGTAATGAAGCTTACTGCAGGTTATGTACATATGTCAAGATGTTTTGGGCTTCCGGTTTTTGCATCTGCAGCGCATGGCCGCAAGAGAGGACCTCCGCTCCCCACAGCTAGTTTCTTCCTGCTTGGGGGACCCTAGATGGGTCCGAAGTTGCCCCGGAGAGGTGACTGTGAAGGAGGGGTGCCTCGTCGATCACGAAGTGACGGTAATCACTTAGTTTGATCCGGGGAAAGCCCTCCGAACCCGACAGGAGAAAGGTTAGCGTGAGATCAGCGTCTAGCCCAAGCTGCTTGCAGCCGAAGTTCCAGAGCACAAACCTAAACATCAGTGAACAGTGTGCTTGGAATTGGTGAGAGTACTGATCTTCTTTCTTCTATCTACTATCTAAATCCTTGAAAAGATCCCCAAGGCAAGAAAACCTCCAGAAGTGAAGGGGGGGACTGCATCCCCATTCCCTTACAGACGGAAGCGGCGAATTAACATAAAAGGTTGAAAGAGATATACTAAAACCTGATTTAAAATATTTCAGTCTGGACAAATCTAGGAACTAAAAAACTGTCAAGATTATACCTTAAAAATTTCTGATGGAATTATAAAAATATATAACAAAAATAACTTTTTGATGGAAAGAAAAACTGAAAAAAGAAATAACTGCTGACATCTAGTGGAGAATCAGAGAATACTAACAATAAGGACTCAGAAATTGGCAGAATGCCCAGAAACAAAGAAAAAGTTGTTCCTTTGAATTGCAAATAACCTTGAAGACAGCTGGGAACAAAGGAAGAGCCAGCTATAAGATTAAAAAATGTTTGAAAGAAAAAAAAAACCTGGACTGTTGCTTAAACCTAAGAACTGTTTATGGGGGGGGGGAAACTTTGGCTTTTTGGCTAATCTTTTAGAGGAGAATTCGCAGGAAGGATTTAAAGTGGCTTAATATACTGAATCTGTAATTTTGACTGACTGATAAATTGACTTTTGAATTAAAACATTGATGAAAGATTATTTGAAGGGGGGAGACAACATGGATATCACATACGTATCAAAAAATGACAGAATGCCACATTCAATATTTTCTCCTGAAGGACTTAGCCTGGAAAATCAAGGGCCTTCAGAAGCAATACTTCAAGGCAAGATAAATACTTTCCCGGAGGAAATACAGTATATGTAATGTTAGGACAAATACAAATGAAAATAGATTCAAACCACGACAAAATTCGAAACAACTTTGAGGATTTGAATAAGCATATTTCCAATCTAAATCTATAGTTAAAAAATACCCAGGAAATAACAACAAAGGAATAAACAAATCAGACAGCAGATTACAAACTAGAGGAGTATGATCAAGTTGATGAAATAACAAAGAAAAAGAATTACAATTTGACACAAACAGGAAAAAATCTACAAGGTTCTGATACAACAAGAAAAATGGAATTATTAGGAGAACTATTAAAGTTTGGGGGACAGAAAGAATTTATCTTACTTACTTCATCTTTTGTATTCCCAACAACATTTGTAAGAATACAGGAACTGTTGGGTAAGCGGATTACATCAACTTGGAAAATTACTTGGCAAAAAAAGAAGATCAGAGACAGATACAAGAGATTTGACTCGCCCTACCAGATGGACTATTACGTGAATAAACATTTGTTTGAATATGGCTAAAAGAACAGAGAATTTCGAACATAAAGGGGCCTTATAACAAGAAGGATAATGAGATTTAAGTAATATAGTATGTTTTATAATATATTAAATGTTAAAATAGTAGGTTGATGTAACTTTTATTAATATATAAGTAAAATATAAACTGATTAAAAAGGATGTTATATCTAGATACTATAAGACAGATAAAAAGTATAGTATTTTTATAATGCATGACATAAAATATTGGGATGATGTACCTAAATGGGAAAATTTAGACAGTGAGATGACTAATATGAAGAAATTATGACTGATAAGAATTGGATTGAATATAAGGGAACCTAAGCGAACAAAAATTATAAAAATAGGATGTATGCTGAACTAATGAGATGATGGTTATGAGAATAATATAAGCTGAAAAAAATGTTATATATAGAGATTATTATTATTTATATAAATATAAAAAATGCCTATACCTAATCATTTATATATTGAAAATATTAAGAATTATATTTTGGCTAAGGTTGAAGAAGGAAAATACAAATGGGAGAAGGGAAGATCAAAGAAATGTATTATTAATTAATATATTAATTATGGAATTATCAAATTTAATCATTATTGACTGTTAATTAATTATTACTGTCCTTTTTTTTCTTGTTAAAATATAAACCAAGACAACACACTGTACACCAGGCACTGGAGATTGTTATAGTTAAAAAACAATAAAATATCTATATAAAAAAAAGATGTTTTGCTTAAGAGGACATTCCAAGGGGAGTGTTGAGTTTGTATTTATATTGCATCTATTCTCCTAAACTATCATCCATAAAGATTATATTCTCTTCAACTATGCCTTGAAATGTGAATATGTAACCAGATTCTTCTTTAAGCAATCTTTCAAGACTGTGTTGAAATTTGTTCTTTTCACCTCTGCTGTGATAAGGTGATTTGACAATCTTTAATCAGTAGCTTTACAGCCTGAAGTTTACACAAAAAGCTGCCCAGTAACATATAGTTATTTAGTTCTACATTGCATAGTTTAGACTCTGGTTATATTACAGTGCATTCCACTGAGCATCCATGTTGTTATATGGCATAGCCATAGACACTAGTGTTATTTACTGATACTGAGTTTTGACATAGTTGCATGTAAAAATTTTGTAATTCAAAATCAATTTTTTCTTTTGAAATTTTTTCTTCACTTTTTCTTGCAGAATCCTTATAAGCTCAGAAATATTCTTGGTTCTCCTGTATATTTGGATTTGTCTACAAATTTAAATTAATATTCAATTCAGGGGACTGTGAATGCCATTCCAAACATTTATCCTTCTTTCTTGTAAATTTTGTGGTTGATTTGTAGCTATGTTTCAGATTTGTCTTGCTGAACTATTCAAGCTTTATTATTACTTTTAATTTCATTGATTATCGGACATTAGCTTCTAAAGATTCAAGTGACTTATGTAAACAGTAATCTGCAAATGTTCCTATTATCTGTGAGGATAGCTGCATCTTTTTTGATGTATGTAAGGTCATGGGAATTCTGAAAAAAACATTCTTATCACCATCACCGTATTATTTACTAAGATACATTGATTCTAAATTGAAAATAATTCATAAGAATTTGCTGGAATTCTTCTATCACTTTCCCTTTCCCCTTAATAAATCTTATTAAAGAGAATTCTATAATTCTCTTTAGTAGTTTGAAAAGATTAATATTGGTCAGAGTACTCTTTTCAAATGCTTCACTCAACAAAAATATTATGTGATTGAAGATGAAGGTGCAGTTTTTGTTTCCAAGTAAGCCCTTAAGAGCCCAAATGGGCCATCCCGAGTTGACTAGATAGGCTATATAAATTGAATTAAAATAGAATAAAATAAACAAGTGTTCCATGTTTATCAGGGTTTTCTTGTCATGCTTTAGTATATTTTTGTGGTGAAATTGGTTGAATTCTGACAACTTTCCTATGTGTATGCAATGCTATGCAGTGGATCTATAGATAGCTTCTCCAGCTAAAACTTTCATCTGCTGTGATCTGTGGGTTCTGTTCTGCATGTAACTTCCATTTCTTAATAATGTTCTCATAACTGAAATTGCCATTTGGGAGCATTTAGAGATTTTTAATAGACCTCCCTCCTGGGTTTTTAAGAATAATTTTTTTTCAAATGTTCAGACAGTTGTTTAGAGAAGTCCATGTTTTTTGAAAGTAGGGAACAGGAGTGTCAAACTGGCAGCCTGCGGGCCGGATGTGTCACGTGCAGACCACGCCCACCCCAGCTCCGCAAAGGCAAAAAACATTGCGATACGTGATGATATGTCATGTGATGGGATCGAGTTTGACACCTATGAGTTAGAAGATCAGAGCATTTGTTCATTAGTGTTATTCTCTTCACCTGGTAATTGTAGGCCTAACTAGTTAATCACTGTTTAAGACCTGTTACCAACTTTGTAGTTTTTTTTAAAGCAATTGAATAAACTAGAAGGATGTTCAAATGTCCTGGTACTTATTTAGGTACTTATTTAGGAAGTACCTAAATAATAAACATGTATTTAGATTTGCAGAAAGATATCATATTCAGTTGCATAAACCATGGAGATTATGCTTGACATTACAACCTTCATTAGGACCGAGTGATCTCTACGTTTATGTGGAGCATTAAACTTTATCTGAAAGCCCTAAAAATAATTGTTAAAAAGTTCTCAATAGTGTGGTTGAATGAACTACAGTTGTGTTTGTTGTTTCAGAGAATTAGTCACCTTAAAAACTCATAGTCTAATTTTATTAATTTGTATATTTTCCCTTTTAAATTTTATTGTCAGATTAACAAAGCCTTGAAACAGAAGTCTGATATAGAACACTATCGCAACAAATTGCGACTGAAAGCCAAGCGGAAAGGCTATTATGATTTCCCTCAAATCGACAAGGGTTTGGCAGATAGAAAAAAGATATATGAAAAAACACAAAATGAAATAGACCATATCCTGGATCCTGATACAGATGGATCCTCTCCATTTGTAGAGCCCAAAAACAGGTGAGTAGCTGTTCTATGTATATTTGTAGACTGTCATACTAATCTTCATGTTCCACAAAAAAGACAAAATGTGCAAATGCTGTCTTGGTGTCATATGGTATGCATTAAAGTGAAGTGACAAGTTCATTTGCATATGGATAGTGATTTTGTGGTGTGCCATCTTTCTTCTGCTGAATGAGTTGTCATATTTTAGTTGATAGGTACTTCATTTTTGAAGTAATAAAAGTGTAATAAGATGTTAATACTTAAAAGTTGAAAAGCAGTATGTTTAAATAGAATAGTGTTCTATCTTTTCTGTTGATTATGACTGAAAATTTGTTACTTCCTACTATTAAGAGTGGAATAAGGACCCAACCCAAAGGATTTCTTTGCTACAGTATTCTGTTATAGCATTCATAAAAACAGGATGCAAAAAATAAAATAAAAAAGTCAGTTTTCAGGGTATTAGTCAGTAGAGGTCTTCATTTGATAATGTAGTGAAAATGTTGCAAATCCCTGTTATAAGGGATCTGCTTAACAGCTTGTGAGTTAGACCTGACATGCATAGCAAAAGATAAAATAGTTCCTGAATTACATAGAAAGCTTTTTTAAAATTAATACAGAAATATTAATAAAGAAATATAATAAAATATTAATAAAAAAATTAATATAGAAATATAAATAAACAATGAATAGATTCATATTATCTGTGTAAAGAATATGATGAAGTAATGGAATCATGACCAAAAAATATATAGAAAAAATCAGTGTGTAAATCCAATGTGTTTTGCATAAGGTTTTAATATTACGGTATTACCTATGTGGAAATTTATTTGCTTCTGCAAATTGTAGAAAAAGAGCATGGAAAATATTTTTCAAGATAAATTTTAATGTTTAATTTGTTACATTAGAGAAATAGATTGTTGTTAAGTGAAAGCCATGGTTGTTAAGCAGTTTCGTGAAAAAACGAAAGTAAAATGGGGCCATGTGACTGTGGAACACTTCAAACAGCCATAAATGCAGCCATGTTGCCAAGCCCTGAAGTGTGGTCATGTGATCATTGGGGGGGAACAACTATTGCAACATCAGATCGATGTCATAAGTCTTCTTTTTTAAATAGATTGTAACTTCAAACGGTCACTAAGCAATTGGTTGTAAGTCAAGGACTACCTGTAATTAAAAATATAGTTCTTTAAAAAATGAGTGAAAAAATACAACAGAAAAAGATAATATAAGGTATCATATAATGTTACAATAGTTGTAATTCTATAAATAATTATCTAATGTAAGCATTATACATACACATCTCTGCGTGTTTGTGTATTCATTTCTAATATACTTACATAGCTAATATACTTACATAGCAGACCAATGCTAGTCCACAGCAATGGCCAATGAGTCCACAAGACACTTGAAAATTTCCCAAACAAGATAAACCCACCAGGGATAATTAAATCCACACCACAAGAGGATTCATGAGGCAAGAAAAGTCCAGAGTTCAGGAGGCATGATCCAAAGTCAAGGCACGGTGTCAATCCAGAGCAAGGCAGGAAACACACAGCTAGGAAATGAACATGTTCCCAGCATCGCTTCCATCTGTCTGCTGTGCTAAATAACCAGCTTCTGGTGCAGCCTATCAAGAAGGGCAAGGCTGCCTCCTCACAAGTAATCGGGCTGACCTTTGCTTCTTCTGCCTTTTCTCTGCCCTACATGTTCTTGGATCAGGTGCAGAAGGCAGTTCCTCTTCCTCATTGCTGACCTGCTGCAGCTGCATGCTTTCCCCATCTGAAGCCTAAGGGCTGTCCTGCTGTAGCTGTGTTTCAGCTAAATCCCTCTCAGATGGCTACTTGGAGCCATTGGCTTCCTTTCAGACATGCCCGGAACTGGTTCATCCTTTTCCGAGCTGACATCTGGAGAGGTATCTGGGGAAAAATCAGGGGGAGTCATCACAACTCCACTCACAAGTAGCAAGTGTAATCAAATCTTTAATCCATTGATTAAATGGGGCTATACATTTATATTTCCAAAGTTGCATTATGAATCTTTCAGCTATAATAAGGGCATGAAGAATCCATTTACCTTGCCCAGTTGTACCATGTATTAGTTATTTAATTCAAAGATTATTATGTTCTGAAAATTTTAACTTTTAGCCCATAGGTACAATTATATCTTTTGCTATTTTCTCCCAAAATGTATTAAATATAGGACATTGTAAAAAAAAACCTGTTTTAAAGAAGCATTATCCTTATATCTCCAACAAAATGCTGTCCTAGACTGTGTTTTTCTATATAGGATAAATGTTAAATTCTAAATCTATTTTTTATTGTATGTGAAATGAAATGAAAATTTGTCCAGTTGGTGATTTTTCAGTATTTTGATTTGAATTCAGAGACATAAAGTGCCCAGATTTTTGAATGGGAAACATATACATCTTATAACCAAAGTAGAATGATTGATTATGCATCATAGAAAATTAAGATTAAAAATAACAAGGAAAATCATTTGAAAGATGAATTGAAATATTTTTGTATGTAGATGATTAGATGCCCATGCACCCATATATAGAGATGCCCATATATATAGAAATACAGAGGAAGAATTGTTTAAAGCAAAAGAAAGGGCAATGATTCCAGTTCTTAGAGGTGAAAGATATGAAATACATAAAACATCAAGAGATATAAATTGTCAGTGTTTTAAATTTTTACTCAGAACTATATGGTAAACCAGATAATACAACAGATGATGATATAGGGGACTTTTTAAATAATATAAACTTACCGCACTTCAATGATACACAAAAACAACTTTTATTTGTCTCATTATCGGAAGCAGCTATTAAACAAATAATTTTAAAAGTAGCAAGTGGATGGTTTTCCTATAAAGTGATATCAAATATTTATAGATCTTTTGGTGCCCAAACTGTCAATTGTATGATGAGATGATAGGGGAATATTATCAGAGGCATTTAATCAGACTTATATTACAATAATATCAAAATCAGGTAAAGATCATACCCAATCTGCTATCAGCCAAGTTCATTGAGTAAGTTGACACAAAGATTTTAACTGCAGTGTTAACAAATAGTTTACAGCAAATGTTACCATCCGTTATTAAGAATGATCAAGGGTTTATATAAACTTAACAAGCAGCAGATAATATTAGGTTAGCTGGATAGATTTAACAGATTTAAATAAAAATGACCAATTTATAATCCTGCCATTAGATGCTGAAAAAAACCTTTGCTCTTTGTATTAAACATTTTAGTAATCTTGAAAGGGAATGGATTTCCCTGTTTCTTGTATGCATTTTCCTTCTTTCATTACTCTGAATTGTAATGATTATCAACAAAATATATTATGCAGACAGACCTTTATAAATCAATATTTATTTTGTATGTTTTGTATACATTATGGCAAAAAGAAATTGGTGTTGCAAATTGTATAAGAACCAGGTCTCAATTTCTTTACAGTCCTCTGAGCACCTTTTGCTATATGTTCAATTCTTTAAATCCTTACGCTATGTTCCATGTTGACCTCGGCCAGCCCTATGCTTACTTACGCCTGTTGTTAATACCAGTACTTCTTTCATTAGTAAACTTCTTTATTTCAGCTAATTATAATCTCAAGGCAATTTCACAAAGGTTGCTCATTATAACCAGTGTTGTAATGTACCTCTATCCCTTTCCCCCTTAATAGTTTCACAATTAGATCAAGGAATGCCTGATAATCTCTCTGAAAACAGTGTCATTATTTAATCACTTAAGTGTGCAACTGGTGTCAGCCCATTACTGCTGTCTTATATGTATAAGAGTAACAGAAAAACATTTTAATAACCTATCCCCATTTGCCAAAATAAGGAAGATTAAGGAGGCTCATAATGTTTTGGTTAAAATACACTATGAAAAATTTGTGTTTGTTTCGCATGATGGTCTGTCATCCCAGCTTTTCAGTCTTGCTTTTATAAAAAAGCACTTTCAGGAATTTTTATCATTGACATTTATTTTGGTTTACTGGTTGGAACAGTTAATTTCATAATTTAGCCTCTCTCTGGGTTTCCACTTGAACCTATTATTTTTGATTCCATTGAAATCCTGCCCCAGCACTGAGATTATCCTTATTTGTTGGGAATTAATTCTAGTACCTGCTCTTAGTGCTGCAAAATACATAAATAAATATAATTGTCTATACTGAAGATAGATAAAATTTTAATTCTTTTATCTGTTAAAAGCTCATATTATAGTTAATTACAGTTTACAAATAGAAAATCAATTTTGAGGTTATCTGGGCTTCTCATAGTACAGTTATTACTATTGATCAACTTAATCCTGATCAAGCAGAGCTATGTTTATAGGATAATCAGACAAATCATCTTGGCACTTTATTGATTTTAAGCTTTTGTTATTGGAAATAATTTGATCTTTCTGCTCTTGATCTTTTATGAACTCCAAACCCATTTTTAGGAGAAGATTTTTAAGAGAATTCAAATAAAGGGTGGTAGTTTTTGCTTGGCTGTTGGAGATGCAATACAAAAATTGAAACAATAATGTATAGGATCTGTGGTGATCCTATTATTGCAACAGTTGAAGTTGATGTTCACAAAATTATTAAATTAACTGTGTAAAGATAGCATATATTCTTTTTTTTGTAATATATTTTATTGATTTTTAAAAAAACATAAATCACTTAATAATTGGTGAACAGTGTGTTGTCTGGGTTACATTTCTAAAACAATCACTAACAATTGATTTCTATAACTCATAATCCACACAATAGTTTTAGTTGATTTCCTCTTTTCCCAACATATCCTCTTTTGCAAACATTGAGTTAACACAATTCTTATTGTTTTGATAGATAACAATTAAATATATAATTTTTTCCCAGTAGTCCTAAAAATAACAATCACATCAATATAATATTTCTTTTTTATCCAATCATTCTGGTTGCCTTATCATAAATCCTGTTACAGTCCTTATTTTAATTTGTTTCTCCCACCAAATTCTAGATATTCTTACTGGTTAAGATTTTCTCAAAAATTAATTACATTTAAGAATTTAACTCTATTTTTCCATATGAACCATCTCACACTTTTACATTTGTTAAGGAATAGATAAAACAGTAGAAAAAAAGAAAAAGCAAGAGTAAAGAAGCATAAAAAATAACATACTACTTAAAATATATAACCCTCCTAAGCTAATATGTATTTATTTCCTAAATTTCTTATTCTTTTTAACCATAATTACAAATATGTTTAATCTTTAAACATTCCATTTAATACATCTAGTCATCTAGTCCTTTAACTCTTATTCAAAACATTTTTATCTATTATAATTTTCTTAAATTCAATCACATTTAAATATCTAAAACATTTCCTTTATCTAAGTCGTTTCAACTTTTTTATATTACTCATATCAAGAAAGAGAACAAAAAAGGGAAAAAAGCATATTATATTATGTTTAGAGAATTCATCCCTCTTAGAGTGACATATATATTCCAAAACTTTTCTATTTCTTTAACCATATTCAAACAAATGTTTCTTTTTTAAGTATTCTCTCTAGTAAGTCCCATCATCTATTTTCTTAGTTTCCACTTTAGTCTTTTTCTTTTGCCCAGTGTCTTTCTTAATCAATGTATTTTGCTGAATCAAAACGTTTTTCTGTATGTTCGTAAATGTTGCTGTAGATATAAAAATAAATCAGGAGAAGTGTCTTTTGTACGGGACTTCTGCCTTTCCATGTTTGTTGAAAATCTTTTTCTTTTTCTTTCTCTCTGCTTCTCTTATCATTTCCTTTCTCTCCGATGTTCCTGACATCTCTACAGTTCATTTTATGCAATCTGTTTTCTTGTCCTCAGATTTATTTTGTAGTCTTAAGGGATAAGTTGTTTTGTCCAATTCTTGTGAATTTTTTTCCACTAGGATTAAATCATGTTTCCTTGTCTTGTTAAGTTCCATCTTTAAGTCTCTATTCTCAATTCTTATCCATTTATCTGTTTTATCTGCTCCTTCTCTATTGTTTTCTGGGAATTTTTTTGTTGTAGAGTGAACTTGGAAATAGATTGATTTATATTTTCAAAGTTGTTTTGGATTTCTTTGTGGTTTAAAGTCATTGTTGTTTGAATTAGTTGCAGTATACTATAAATCTCCTCCTGTGAAGTATTTATATTTTCTTGATATGTTCTTTCTACATGTCTCTGATCCATGATAGCCAAGAATTTGAGTTTTCCTCTTCCTTTCTTTTCTCTGCAAATAGCTTTAGAGTCCCAATTAGATAGACATTTGTAATCCAAATAGTTCAAAAAAGATTTTTTCCCCTGAAATGTATAATTCTCTCTTTGTCTACAGCCCAGATTATTGTCTCTCTTTTTTTGTCACAGCTGTTCTTTGTTGTTAAAGCTTTGAAGGTCACAGACACAGATTAGCTTTTCCCAAATTTTGCCAAGTCTTATATTAAAGTCATAGCTGTCATAGTCTTCACCTGCCACTAGGTGTCAGCAACTATTTGTTTTTCAATTTCGAAAATGAACAATTGTCTTTAAAATGAGAGTCTTAACCATTCAAACAATTTTAGATTTATCCAGATTTGAGTTTTTGAGTTTCAGGTTTTATATTTATTTCACTTCCATATATTTTGATCCTCCATAAAAAGATTAATTCACCACTTCTGTTAGTATAAGGGTGGGGCGGAAATCCCCCTCCTTCCCTTTTGGAGGTATTTTGCTTCTTGGGGATGTTTTCCAGGAAATTAAATGTAAAGTAGAAAAGAGAAGATAGAATTCCTTACCCAGTTTCAAGCACACTGTTCACAGTTGTGCTGGTTAGTGCTTTTGGACTTCAGTTGCTAGTAGCTTGGGCTGGTCGATGCAATACGGCCAGCCTTTCTCCTGTCGGGTTAGAAGGCTTTCCCCAAGTCGAACGGAACGGCTGCTGCCGTTCCAGAATCGCTGGAGCACCCTTCTTTCTTCTCTCATAACAAGTTTTATTAGTTTTTGTTTGTTTTACAGCCAAGTGCTTGTAACACATCGTGGAGATAGGGCACTCCAGGGAACACAACAAAAAATACAGTCATACATATACAATTTAAACTACTACTTTAAAAGTTCCCTCTTATGGTATACAATTCGAGCATTCCTAAAATATAAATTGTTTCTCACCTCTATTATTCCAATTTCAATTTATATTTCTCAATCAAATTATATCTCTTATTATATTTCACATACATATTATGTAAATAAACATGAATTTATATATTTTAAAACTATTTCATTAGACATAGTAATATAATAACATTATAATAATAATAATAGGACAATAATTATTTCTATCATAAACAAGTAATATAACTATTATATCTTAATATTTCTCAACTATATTCTATTTCATATATTCTATCCAATATTTTCATAGATCAGTCCACGTCCCTAAAAGATTCCTCAATTGTTTCAGTTTAATCCATTTAATATCTCACTAATTACCATTCAATTCTTATAAATAAAAATATCAATAATATTTCACCAGTCTCAATCTCAATCTAACTCCTTTAATTATAAATTTTCCAATTATTCTTATTGCCATTCCAAATCATACTCAAATCCATAATTTAAATCTAGTGTTGACTCATACCAAAGTGACCTTAAAGATCTCAAAAATATTAGTTCAATCAATGTCCAGAAGCCCTTTTTACCCATCAAATAAAATTTTAACTCTTATTTTTAAATCTAATTCTAGCTTTCTTTTTGTGCCAGGTAGGTTTCCACAACAGGGCTTCTAAGTCCTCCCATCTTAGTAACTGGCTAAAGGCCTTTTCCCACCATTGAGTCCAATCATATTCTTTTTCTCTTTTATCCAGTGTTGTCTGTACTGTCATGTTGTCAACGTTTTTTGTGCCTCGTATTTGGAAGTCCAATCCTGTTGCTTTTAAAGTTGTAAATGTTTTAGTTGAGTTCTGCCTTTGATCATCAAAGAAATCCATCATGTAGGATGTGTCCTCTTCCTCTTCAATAAATTCAGTAGATTCAATAGATTGTAAATGTATTCCATCCATCTCATTAAGTTGTAGATCTGATTGTCTATCATAGTCAATCAAAGGTTGAGCTTCAATTTTTAATTCTGAGTCCTCCTTGAATCTAAGCGATCTAATATGTTCTTTAAGTTCCAGTCTTGCTTCCAAGATTTTTTCTAATATAAGTCCATAATTAATCTGTGAATAGGATTCCATCTTCTTCTTTTTTTTTTTTTTAGAGAAGTTCAGCTTAAAAAATAGATTGCAGCGTTATAAAATATAAAATGCAGACAGAAATATATTTCCAAAGAAAGATAGAGGAAAAAAAACAACCAATAGTCAAGACCAGCACAGAGATAAAAACTGGCAGTCAGTTGTTATATTGTAATCCAGTCTGGGCATCAGGCCAAAATCAGGAAGTGGGAGTTCAAAGAGCAAGTTACATTGTATCAGTCTGTTTCTGGGCTTCATGCCAGTCCCAGGATGCATTGTATCCAAAATAATCTACATAAGTCCGCCCAGAGAGCAAAAAGTTTTTTAGGCAGTACTGTTCAGGAGGGGGGGGGGAAACAAAGAACATTCCACCCCCTCCCTAAGGATTTTCACCTAAACTGAAGATAAACAAGCCAAAAGAGAAAGTCACAATAATCCGGATGCTCGAGTTCCAACTGCTTATGTAGACAAAATAAAATAGTAAAAAAAACAATAATTGTTTTTCCAAAGCCCGTTTTCCCCAGTAATCAAACGCTGCTTTCTCAAAATAGGGAAATAGTTCTTAAAGCTGTTAGCAGGGAAAAAGGTAAATTAACAAGAGGGAAGGAAAGGTCTCACCCGGATCTTCCACGGTGGTTCTTTTCGCTTAGATGTTGCTGTGACTTTCGGCTGGAGCAGCTGAGTGATCGGCCATGTTACTGGCCGATCTTTTCCCCGTCGGCCCAAAGGTGGTTTTCTAGGACCGCAGAGGGAGCCGCCGCTCCCTCCGCGATCAACGAGTGCCCTCCTCTACGGTGGTCGCCCCTACAGGGCGACTTTCGACCCTATCCAGGGTCTACCGGCGGGGGGAAACCGGACGGCCAAGAGAACAAGTTCTCTGCACGTCCGCGGGCGCTGCGACCGGAACCGGAAGTCGAGCACCCTTCTTTCTTCATCACCTCTCCGGGGCGACTTAGACCCATTTAGGGTCCCCTGGCAGGGCAAAATTAGCCACGGGGGTTCGGAGAATCCACAAGCCCGCGACCGGTTGCTACCGCGCAAAACCGGAAATCCTCAAGATAGCATATATTCTTCTTGGCTAGATCTCCAGTATTTTAAATCTGTCAAATCTTCGAGAACTGTGAACATAGTTCATGCAAAGCTTATCAAAAGAATTATTATATAACTTTAGAAGCATAAATATATAGCTGTATTGCAGTAATGCATTGCTGATAAATGATGTTTGTTAATATTTAAACTTTGGTTTTTCCAAAAAGAGGCAATGAAAAAGATTTCTGTTATTTTATGATACTCTTTTTTTCAGCCGGTCCACTTTGATAAAACGGTCATATTTATGTTGAAAGGAACACGTTCTTGATTGGTTGGTGTTTCACAGCAAAAGTATCGTTGCACTTTCAGTTACAACACTTATTAAGGTGCCAGTCCATCTCTCTGAATTCTTATGAAATAAAAATTTCAATCACTTCTGTTGGAAGTAATGTTTGAACTGTGTTTTATGCAATTTCTTTTGTGGGATATGGGATGGTAGATTGAGAATTTTTAAATTTGAGATTTAAAGAATTTAGATCAGATCTGGTTTCTGTCCTTTGTAGTAGTGTACTGATTATATTTTTGTGATCTCATCACAAAATGCTTGTTTTCTTTTTTTGCTTCTTTTCAAACTACCTAGAGAAGAGTAGAAGAAACAGTGAACTATGTATAGTCTATTCTTCTTCAGTGGGAAGTTTGGAGAGTTGGACTCTCAGATTGTCAAACTAGAATCTGTTTGTATTTGTTGCAAATTGTTATGTTTTAACATAAAAATATACATCTCAATATATATAAAAGGAGGATATATCTGCACAGTTAATTACCACCGCCTTCAGTAAATTTATTAATTCAGAGTAATATGAAATTCCATGACTGCTTGACCTTGATAAAGAGAAATAAGACAATGTTTGTTCTATTACTTATTTATTAATTTGATTTAGATGCCACACGACTAGAAAGTAACTCCACATTTCAAAAATACACAGTGTAGGTATGTTAGTCTTTTCTTAGTAGTCAGATAGTCAGTAATGTATTCCATACAACACTTAGTTGAGCTTTTATATTAAGCAGATTTGATACCTTGCCTTCTGCCCTTCTGGCAAAGAAATTCAATAGTACATTTATATAAGAGTACATATACCCTTGCCCTCTGAGAGAAATTGAATTGATTGTGCACATTTTCTAATGTCCTTTTTATTCACATGTGGTACAAAGTTTAACTTTAGTACTTTTACCTCAAGGCATCACAAAACATCATCACAATAATCTTATTCTCTGCCTTTAACAGATACCTCAGAAATACCCTGCAGGAAAGTAGTAGAATTCTGTTTGATCACCATTGCTGTCCAGTGGATATGATGCTATAGTGTTAAGTGTTCCAGTTTGGTTACATTATGAGCTTGAAGCAGTGTCCATGAAAGCAAATACAGTTTGAATTCATCTATTGCCAGTACTCTAATTTTTAGCAGTAAAATTATATTATCTTGTTTAAAATTTCATTAAGTATTGAAACATAATTCAGACATTTTAGAACATATGTATTTTAGTTGCTTTAGTAATTTTACATTCATTTGATTAACAGTCTTCAGAGAAGAGGAAATTATTCTGGTTCAGGAATCTTTTTGAATAGTTTACTTCTCATTTATATATAGAATTTGAAGCTTCTTTTCTATTATGTTTTGCAATTGCAAATAGCAGTGATCACTGAGTACAATTAAGATTTGATTGATTGATTTATTTCAGACAGAGTTTTGATTAAAGCAGTAATGAAAAATTATATAGCTCCAGTATTCTAAAGCCTGGTAATGGGTAACAATAACTTCGTTGTTTGCCATAGTAAATTACCAAACTTACATTTTAGCAAGAAAGTATCTTTACTCGTTTCCATAACATGTAAAACTGTATTATTAATGGGTAAAAGGAAATTTCACAATTCTTTCAGTTTTCATTTATTCATCCCAAATGTTTCTTCTGGCCTCAAAAAAATGCCACAGTGAGAAATTATCTTGCAATTTAAAAAAAAACAAAAAACATAATTCCTGGCCACAAGTATTTTCAGACTCAAGTTACTGACTTGAGCTGAGAATGGGGTGTAAACTTCTTTCTTTTTTAGGAATTAAGAAACATTCATCAGATGAAAAGCTTTCTTCAGTAAAAACAAAAGTAAACTATTTCTTTTGCATGTAGATAGAGAAAAACTAGAGTGGACCTTCTCACCAAAAAATTATAAGCAAATTCTACATTAAAGATGTCTGGATATCCAATGTTAGTCTTCAACTCTGGTGTGGACCAGAAATCAGGCCTTCCATTTTGAACTTAACTCTGGGTTTCTGTTATGTTCCATATTATTTACAATTTGACAATATTTTTTTTATTAAATCCCACATTTGACACTATCAAATAAAATTCCATCAGGTTTAGTAATTTGTAAACTAAGAAAGCTCCTTCTGAGAATCTCTGACACACAAAAATGCTATGTTGGAAGATAATCACTCTGTATTCTTCTTTTTGATTATGGCTAAGTTCTGCTACCGGTAGTTGGTTCAGTTAACCTCATTCTTTTGTAAGTATCTTGCCTAATTTTCTTGAAATCAGCTAAACGTTGCAAATGAAATAGAGCTGTTTATTTGGATATGTTACTTCTGATCCAACCAATTCTCAAATGTTTCACATTTACTTAGAACTTTAATGGCTTCTAAAACCTTTCTCTAAAATATAAAAGGTAACGAGAATGTGAGCAAATGAATAAAATATAAAGCACATATGAATATAAGCACATATGAATAACGGTTGCAGGAACTGGGTATGTCTAGTCTAATGAAAAGAAGAACTGGGGAGACATGATAGCAGTGTTCCAATAGCTCAGGAGTTGCTATAAAGATGAGGGGGTCAAGCTATTTTCCAAAGCACCAGAAGGGAAGATAAGAAACAATGGATGGAAATTAATCAAGGAGAAAAGCAATCTAGAACTAAGGAGAAATTTGCTAACAGTGAGAACAGTCAACCAGTGGAATGGCTTGCCTTCAATAGTTGTGGATGCCCCGGCTTCCGGTTCTGGATCGCGGCACCTGCGGATGCGCGGAGAGAGCCCTCCGCCGTCCAGTTTCCCTTCGTCGAAAGACCCTGGAAAGGGTCGAAAGTCGCCCTGGAGGGGCGACCACCGCCGAGGAGGACCCTCGTTTGATTGCGGAAGGGCGGCAGCCCTTCCGTTTGATCCGAGGCAGCTCCTTTGGATCGACGAAAAAAAGATCGGCCATTAACATGGCCGATCACCTAGCCGTACCAGCCGAAAGCCAAAAGCACTACTAAGCACAATGAAGCACCGTGGAAGATTTGGGTGAGACTCTTTTTTACCTTTCTTTTACCCTAACTACCTTCCTGTGAAAGCCTCCTGAAACTTCTTCCCCACTCTTAATACAGCGGCGTTTGCATACCTTGGGAATTTAAGCCTTGGGGGAAAAAAGAATAACTAATTTTAACAACTAAATAACTGGACTTTCATTTTTTCGCTATTTTTTGAGACTTGGGAGTCCCAAAAGTTCCTATTATAGAGACCTAGCATTTTATCTATCTACTAAGTGTCCTTGTCTCGGCCGGCTGCTTGGGTCCCCCACCCTCCTGTGATTGTCAAGCCCACGGGGCTTGACACTAAGTTTGAAAAATATCTTTTTTTCGCTTTTTAACTGGCGTCTGGAAAAAAGATTTTATGGTCTACTGGGGACATCTTGTGGCTAAGCCTGGTACAGCAATTGAATTTCTTTGACTGTGAGGCCTGCTGACTCCCTTGATTTGTCCTTCGTATTATCTAAGGAAAAGATAAGAAGTGGAAACAGCTGGGTGGTGAAAACAACTTTTAGAAATTGTGGAGGTGGACATTGGCTGACTTTTACTAAACATAGCCTCCACTAAAAGACTATTTCTAATCACTACAGAAATGGAGGAACTTTACTCACAACTTAACTATAAACTTATACTTGAAAAAATTCTTGAAGCCACTGAGCTAATGAATGCCAGAGTGAAAGCTAAAGATTTTACCCAGAAACTACAAATTGAACTCCAGACTCCAACTGATCAAATCACAAACCAAAAAATAACAGAAGAGGAACAAATTAACATTAAAGAGGATGCTGTACAACAATACCTACAACCTATTGAGAACTTTGAGAATCAAACACTGACTTCAACTAAAATACCTGTAACTCCAAAAGCAGTAGGAACTGATCAACAAATACAGTATATTGAGAACCTAGACAACTTAGACAATCAAATAATAATCACAACACCGGACATGACCCTTTATTCTAATCAGACGAAACTGGAACAAGAAGAAGAAGAAGACCAGATTAAAATGATGATAAATATCCCAAATCAAACATGGAGAATTGAATTATTAGGACAACAACCTAATAACTATAAAGGGGCCAATTCCTTTGAAAAATTGACAACTGGATGTTCTCCCTTGATTCAAACAACATGTGTAGGAATGAAGGGAGATCCAGCTGAGGATTTAAAGGCTCTGGCATGGAAGCCTGTTTGGCATAAAAAGAAAGCCAGAGTTAGATTTACAAATGGGATTTAAAATTTTACTTAATGGGTTAAGGAGATTTTTAGAGATATTGATTGATGCAATATTTAGGATTTAGATTTATAATGGAAATGAAAATTAATTGTTAGATTATAGTTTGGAATTGTAATAAGGAAATGGGTTTGCGACAATGAAAGATATTTTACTAGTAAAAGAGGAGCTACCAGGACGAAAAATAGAACATATTTGTGAAATAAAGTAAGAATGTAATCTTTGGAACAATATATGTACTTTAGATACGATAACTATCTTGTAATGAAATGAGGGAAATTAGGGTTACCTGAAGTTTAAATATTATGGTTATTAAAGGCTAAATTGGAATATGGTAATTGAAATTAACTAAAACTTAAAAACAGGATTTGGATATGTATAAGTAAAATGTTATTGATAAATGTAATGATTGATTGAGCTTTATTTAGAAATATATTAATCTGAATACGATATAACAAGGGAAATAGAGAGGGAACCTTAATGACGGAGATTTTTAGAGATATTGACTGATTTAATATTTAGGATTTAGATTTATAATGGAAATGAAAATTAACTGTTAGATTATAGCTTGGAATTGTAATATGGAAATGGGTCTGCGACAATGAAAGATATTTTATCAGTAAATGAGGAGCTATCAGGACGAGAAATGGAATATATTTGTGAAATAAAGTAAGAATGTAATTTTTGGAATAATATATGTACTCTAGACACGATAATTATCTTGTAATGAAATGAGGGAAATTAGGGTTACCCGAAGTTTAATTACTATGGTTATTAAAGGCTAAATTGGAACATCGTAATTGGAATTAAATAAAACTTAAAAACAGGACTTGGATATGTATAAGTAAAATGTTATTGATAAATGTATTGATTGATTGACTTTATCTAGAAATGTATTAACTTGCATATGATATAATAATTAAGGGAAATAGAGAGGGAATTTTAATGACGTAACCTGACATATATATGAATGATTCTGTTATTGGATTATTGATTACCCTATCACCATGCTGCTTCCTAATTACCTGGATGTAAAAACTGAAAAATTTAATAAAACTTGTTAAAAAAAAAAAGTTGTGGATGCCCCATTACTAGAGGCTTTCAAGAAGAGACTGGACAGCCATTTGTCTGAAATGGTATAGAGGCTCCTGCTTGGGCAGGGGGTTGGACTAATTGACCTGCAAGGTCCCTTCCAATTTTTATTCTGTGTTCTATGTTCACATATTTTGCTGTTTCAAGTGTGGAAGAAGGACATGCAATCAAATTCAATAGAAAATCAGAGAAATGCCGTGGAGAAGAATGTACAGTCCGTGAAGGTTGTACAATCTGTTATATATAATCTGTTAAATTCTTCTAATATATGATGCTTATAGTATGCAGGAGTCATTTTGTTAGAATTAAATTCCTTAATTTAGAGCTTCAGTTCTTTCATTTACACAATTTTAAAAACATTGTTGATATTGAATACTTTGTTATGGTTACTGTGTAACAGAAAATAAACTAAAATCAGTTTGTGGGTCTCACGATCAATTAGCAAATCTGATAGGCATGGAGATAAAGCACAGTTCAAATTTTCTATTGTTTTGTTTATTGAATTAATATTTATCAGATGCCAATTTTATTTGGATTGTGGGCAGTATCCAACATTGTTAGAATGGATTTTCACTCAAAAGGTGATCACTTGCTCTCTGTTCTTTTGCAACTTCTAAGATCTCCCTGAGGAAGTCTAAAATGCTCTGGAGTGATGGACTCCATTCCACCAGTAAATGGACATAATAAAATCCAGTCCTTTATACAATATTTGGTTTTAGACTAGAAGTTTGGATTGAGTTGTCACTTAGCTGAATGGTCAGCTAATTTAATTTAAAGATTGTTGGGTTAATCCATCATTATTACCTTCTGTGAATGTAGATATAGATGGTTATGTCAGTTTAAAATTGTAGATTTGTATACAGGTATTCACAAGGCAATATCCAGTTTACACCTAAGTTTCTACCATCACAAATAATGCATAATTTGATTCAAAGATTGCTTAGACAAAGCTGTACATTTTGAATTGATGCATATAAGATGAAAGAATTAAAATACGACATGCCAATAATAAATGCTCATAAACCAGTATAGGCTAAATATCAGAACGATCTACTAATGTTTTATCCTATTTTATTCACATGTAAATATTTCCTTTTTCTATAGGCAACAAACAAAGACTTCAGTTTACCGAAGCAGACAGTCTTTGAACAGTCCTAGTCCAGGAGAAACTGAAATGGATCTTCTAGTTACACGTGAAAGACAGAGACGTGGTATCCGCAATAGTGGATATGACGTAAGTATATGGAGACTGCATTTGTTGAGCATATTGCAATGTTAATAAATTGATTTAGAAGAATTACAGTACACTAAGTTTATCTTAGCAAAATTATGTATTTACATATTTGCAGTTTTGAGTCCGCATTGGGAATCAATATTTTGCAAAAGGTTTATAAAATCAGCCCCTGAAATCAGGTTGAATTGGATTTAGAAGATTTATCAATTCCCCCCCCCACCCCCCAAAAAAAAAAATTTAAACTGACCATCATTTGGATAATGTTTCACAGAATAGTTGTGAATTGTTACTTATACCATCTGTTGGGATAATGTAAATTTAAATAAAACCCTAATGTAAATATATACATTATGGTTACTATTTTCTAATTATAGCACCCTATCGCAAAAGTCATAGCAAGAACATTGAGATATTTGTACTGGACCTAAGAAGCTACTTCCCAAGAATCTCAATTTGCTTACCTAGTTTCTTTTGATTAAGTTGCTAAAACTTTAGACAGCCTTCCCCAGTCTAGTGATTTAAAATGAATTGGATTATAACAGGTCTGCATGACATATGGCCTGCGGTCTGCATGTGGCCTGCCAAGTAACCTTGTGCAGCCAGCCAGCATTTTTTGAATGCTCAACAAATGCTAAGTATACCATTTATTTGGATGTGAACCTTATTGTGTGTTTTGTATATTCTGAAACATTCCCCCCCCCAAAAAAAATATAATCTCTGATGAAATTGTGAGCTCCTGCTAAAATAGACTATAATGAGAGAAAAAAAATTAAAACTGCTAGTTTACTGGGGGGGGGGGGGAATCTCCCTAGTGAAAAACAGATTTTTAAGAACATAAACACTGAAATTGAGATTGTTCTTGAATGAGCTTTAACACTGCAAGAGAAATAACTTGCTGGGAAATGTTTTACAGAAGCCAGATTTTTAGAGCTGTGTATAAAGATTGCTGTGCCCAATTTTTGCACAGAAAAGAAAGCAATATTTGAGTGCAGCATTTTGTTAATATAAAAGATGAAGTAACAAAGTTTCTTGCAAATAAATTAGAAAATTTAAACAGCCTGAAAATGAACAGTGGAAATATAATATCTTTTTATTTTGCAATATCACAACTCATGTAAATAATCTGAATCTTCCCAGTTTCAAGGAAAAGATCAACTAATCTTTAAAATGTATAATTCAATAAAAGCATTAAAATGAAATTACATCTTTTGAAGGGACAACTCAAGAAAGCAGAACTGGGTCAGTTTCTTATTTGTACTCAGCATATTCCTTATCAGGTGCACCAAGTTAGGAAAAAAATAAATAAAGAGAGCATGTTAGCCTTCTGATTGAGGAATTCGATGAAACATTTGCTTTGACCGAAGAAGAAAAGGCTCAGTTAAATATGATTGAAAATCCATTTTTTGTAAATCCAGAAGAAATACCCCTAGATTTCCAAATAGAAATAATCGAGTTGCAATGTTCAGGTGCTTATAAATCAAAATTTAAGGGAAACAAATGTTTAGAAAAGGAAAAATTTAGAAAGCTCACTGAAACTCAGCAAACTTTTGTATTTTTGGAAACCTATTTATATGCAAACAAATCTTTGCAAAACAGTTTAAGGATATCAACTTCTCAATTTAACCCAATAAAAAAAGTGTTGTTGAAAAAAGATGCAATATATTGCATTTATTTATTCATGTTTTTTTGTACTATACACATAGTATCATAGTCTTCATATTTTTTAGTAATAACCTAATTTTTCCCAGACTGTTCCTTTGTGGACTGTGGTTCTTTAAATGTATCAGTGTTATCCTTTCCTCTGTTTGATTTGGCTGGATTAAAAGTTTTCCTCACATTCTACCTCTGGTAATCATTCTGGCCAGGACATTAGAAGCCTAGAGTAACACAGAGCCTGATGTTAGACAAGCTGCATTACAGAGTTATAGACTAAATTTCACGTTCTTACATAATGGTAGTTCAGTGTCCCAGATATTTGTTCTTTCTTATAATAGATATATAGACTAAATGGATGCAACTATACTTTGCTATATAAATAATTTATGTCTTAAGTATCTTGATACCAACTTAAGTTGCACTGCGTTTTAATTCTTCGTTTAATGTGTGACCAACATTCTTTCAGTTATATTCCTAACTATTTGACAGGTGATTTTGATTGATTTATTATGTATTATCAAGCTGTTTTTGACTCCTAGCGACCACTTAAATAGATTTTCTCCATGATGATCTATTCCTAACCTTTTCCCGTTCTTCCAGTGGAGCACTCATTGTCACTGTAATTGAGTCCATTCACCTTGCTGCTGGCTATCCTCTTTTTTTTTCTTTCCTTCAACCTTTCCCACCATTGCAGCATTTTCCAGAAAGATGGGTCTTTATATAATGCAGGTAGTCCTCGAGTTACAACAGTTCACTTAGCAACAGTTCAAAATTATGACACCCCCAAAGTACTTAAGACAATTCCCGAAGTTACGAATGTTGCAGCACCACGGCAATCATTCACCTGTACGACCGACTGCAGAGACACTGCAACATTCCCCCTGCCTATTCCCACCCCCACAGGGATCTAACAGGCACCGCCCTGTTATGACAGCCCACCAGTTCCTCCCCACCCCAAAGGCTCACTTATCTTTTGAAGATCCAGAGTTCCAGAACAGATTGACCGCTCCTTCTCTTTCTTCAAGCAAGCTGTCTCACTTGCGGGGGTTGCATGGCACAGCAGCGCTGTTTCTTTGCCTGCTCCCGGCACTCCAAAAGGGGAGCAGTGAGAGCAGAGGCTAAGCGGGACCTGCTCAGGTTCACCAACTCACCGAGGCACAGGACACCTGATCTGCTTTTGGAGCTCTGGGCAGGCTTGGTGAGTCTGAAGGAGCACGAAACCGCACTCCCAAAGGCTTCTCTGTGCCAAAAGCTTTTGACAAGGGATGGAAGGCTTCAAGCAGTGTGTGATTACTCCCCCAAAGTCCTCCGTCCCTTTGCAAAAGCTTTTGGCAGTCTCGTGCTCCTTCCGATTCACCGAGGCTGCCCTGTGCTCCAAAAGTGGATTGGATGTCCTGCGCAGGCATCCTCGGTGACTCAGCGAAGCTGAACAGGGCAGGGCACACTTGTTCCGCTTTGCCTCTGCTCTCACTGCTCTGCTTTTGGAGCACCAGGAACAGACAAAGAAACCATGGCAGAGAGGATGGAGGGGAGACAGCTAGCTTGATCATCAAGATTTCCATAGTGCCTGTGGAGACCCAGTGGGGCAGGATGGGGGGGAAGCATGAGATATCTCAGTAGGTCCGGGGAGGCCTTGGGTGGTTGGAAGCACTACCCCCCCCATGGTCTTCCCCACCCTGAGATACCTCATGTGCACTTGACGACCGGAGCATTCGATTAGTCAATGCATTGGGTAAAGGAGGGAGGGTTAGGGTTAGGGAGGGATTAACGAATCTTCAGGTTACAAATGTAATTGGCAGGCTCTATTATACTTTTGTAACTCGAGAATTACCTTTATGTCCAAAGTAGGATAATTTCTGCCTTGAGTGATAACTCTGAGTTAATTTGTATGAAAATCCATTGATTTATTTTCTTGGCTGTTCATAGTATACTCAGGGATCTTCTCCAACACAAAAGTTTAAAGGAGTCATACTCTTCCTATCCTTCCTCTTTAGAGGATTGTTTGAATTAGCGTTTCTTGAACACTGGACTCTTAGGGTTTGTGAAATCAATATGTTGAAAAATAATACAATATTAAAATCTCATCAATCATGAGATATAATAATATAATGATAATGATAATGATAATAATAATAATAATAATAATAATAATAATAATAATAATAATAATAATAATAATAATAATAATAATAATAATAATAATAATAGACCTTGGAGGTCATCTAGTCCAACCCCCCTGCTCAGGCAGGAAACCCTATACCATTTCAGACAAATGGCTATCCAATCTCTTCTTAAAGTCTTCCAGTGTTGGAGCATTCACGACTTCTGGAGGCAGGTTGTTCCACTGGTTAATTGTTCTAAGTGTCAGGAAGTTTCTCCTTAGTTCTAGGTTGCTTCTCTCCTTGATTAGTTTCCATCCGTTGCTTCTTGTCCTGCCTTCAGGCACTTTGGAGAATAGCTTGACTCCCTCTTCTTTGTGGCAACCCCTGAGATATTGGAACACTGCTATCATGTCCCCCCTCGTCCTTCTCTTCATTAAACTAGACATACCCAATTCCAGCAACTGTTCCTTGTATGTTTTAGCCTCCAGTCCCCTAATCATCTTTATTGCACATGATAGATGCAGTGAATGCATCACATTTACTTTTTAATAGAATAAATGTTGAGAAATAGAACCCATACAAACAAAAGCTCTTTTGCCTGTTCCTTAATTTTTAAAAGAGAAAAAAAGTTTAAGAAACACTGATCTAAATCATGGAGGAGTTTGAGGGAAAGACAAGAGAAAATGGGAGCAAGTTATTCAACATCACAATTCTTATTATATTACAGTATCTAATGGCTTTCATTACAAATTTTCATAAGTAAACTGGTATGAAACTATTAAAGATTTATTTTATCAGTGAGACCAGAATGTAAAGCCCCATCAGCTATAGTATTCAAAATTGCTATGCCCTAGTCCTGTGCAATAGTAAAATATCTCTTTCTTTGCATTGCCTTTTCTGTTTAAATATACAATAAAATTCCATTTTAATGGATTAATTGGAATAATGTCTATTAAGTAAGGAAGCACATCATCACAGCGTTTTATGTTATTTTCATGATAACATTATTATTAAAATAATGCAAAATATTACAGTTGAGTAATGATGTCATTATGTAAAAGCCATAAATTGGCACAATAGATACGATTTGCACCATCCACTAATGATGCTATTACATAAATCATCACGGAAATTTGGTCCACATGCACAGTCCATTTCATGCAAGGTCCATTTATTAAGACCCAGTAAATCAAATTTTACTATAGTGTAAGCACTGCTACGTGATCTAATGGAAATAAAGTTAATTAAGCATTTTGTTTACTATAGAAGGAAATCTAGGAATTTTTTTCTTCTCCAGTTTGTAAAGCAATTTGGAATTGTCATGATCCGATATGTGTTTGGAACTATGCCAAGAAGTCAAACCATGGATCTATTTAGTTGTTACCAGCTTTCACCAGCCAGTTTCTTCAATGTGGACTGATCTATATTTTTTGCCTTTTACATTGTGTACCTTGATCATATTACTCTGATTTCCAGAACCCAAATGCAAAAAAATTTTTTTTGCAGTACTTATGAAGTAATAAATAATCTTGCTGTCTGTTGAAATATAGTGATTCTTTGCTGTATTTGTCAAGATTCAGGAAACTGAAACATCATCTGTGAAAGGATTGTCTGTGTTTTCGCATTATGTGTCACAGTACATAAATCATAATATGAAATACATTTAGGTTCATAGTGTGTTATGCTTCATTGCAGCAGCAATGTAAAGGAACAATCTATGGTATGAGATAAAGCTGGCTTTGCTGTAGTTATTCATACATCGTATCCCCTTATGCGTGTTTTGCTTTTCAATTGGATCGTTCTGTATTTTTGTTACATTATTTTTATAAAGTCAAATTTAAAGTCTTAGGGGCCCTTGTTTGTCGCCTGCTTCGTTTCTGTTATGTTTATTTTCTGTACCTCTCTATTTTCTTTTTACTGTAGGATAGGATATAGTGATTGTGGTACAGAAATAGTGACTAGACCACAATTATCAAATCATCTTCATCACTGGAGGGACATAAATCCATAACTCATTGGTCCAAATCAATTACTAAAAAATCATTACAAATACAGATCAATTAAGTTCTAGATGCAATTTGATCAGTTTAACACACAACAATTAAGTACTAGATGCAGTTTGATCAGTTTAACACACAACAAATAAATATGTCTTCCACCAGCAACAACATGGAAGCTCTGTGGGCTTTTGAGGCCTCTTATGGCTCCAGTAATCCTATTTGCTTCTTATGTTATTCTATTTATGCCTACAAAGAGGATCCTACAAAGTAGTTAATATCACCTATTTATTTATTTGTCCTTTAAAAAGTGTAGTTTATTTTTTAACTCTTCTAGAATTCCTACTTTTATCTGGTGGGAAGACTCATTATCTTTAATGATTTAGGGAATAATATGGACGGGAGCAGGAACTTCTGTTATATACTAATTGTATACACCTTGCTTGTAAAATAAAAGGAAAAAATGAAACTAAGTAATCTAATGAGAGTGGGGGCAAGAGGGTTTGTGCAAGTATGTAGGAAATTAGTACATCTAGGAGAAGAGAATTAGGAAAATTAAATCTAAAAGAAGGCAAAGGCAAGCCACTTCTGTGTTACTGCCAAGACATTTGAATGAAACATTAAATTACAATTGGTTTCAAGATGATGAGACCATCCAAGTTGAAAGCACTTGTCTAGTTATTAGATAAGAATATCAGACTTTTAAGATATTTTATTCAGTTTTGTTGTTTATTGACTTTTATATATTAATGTTAGTTGATTTGAACTTTCCTTTTAAAGAGAAAAATGGAATGTAAACATGAAATGAAATATAATTTGTTGATAGTTTAAGAGAAAGCTGATTTTAGCTGAAAGCTGAAAAAATACAGATGTTTTAAATATTTAAGTTACATCTATGAATTTGTTGACAATACTTGTGACTCTCGATGTAGAGAATATTAAGGCATAAAATAGGTATTTTTATAGGTACTTGTAACATTTGTAATCTTTATAGGATATAGATTTCTTAAGCAGCTAGAAATTCATTGAAATCAAAGCTAGATAGCTATTCTCTTTTTCTTTTAATACAAAACATTCTTAGTTATTAATATAAAATAGTTAATAACAGCCTACATTCATTTTTGCCTGATTATAATTTCTTCTCTAAAGCAAATGGTGAATAACAATGACTGCGGCATTTATAAAAATGTAAAAGACTTACTAAGACTAGGGCAATGTAAGTTCTATGCTTGAATGGAAATATGAACCTGATCCAACACCTTATCTCTATCATTTCTCTAATTAAATGGTTATAATGAGTGTGGAGGGGGATTAAGAACTGAATAGAAAGAATGAACGCAAGCTTGGGATCTCTTGTACCTGTTGATTTCTTTGCTTCCTTGGGATGCTGTACTAGTGTTTTTCTAATGCAGGACGTAGCTTTTTTCTGCTATCTATTAAATAACAAAGCTCATAAAAGGGATTTAAGATGATGAGTGAACATATCTGCTCATTGTACATATGTATGAACACCATCATAAAAAGTGATTGCAACAATCTCCATTAAATACTTATATTTTATCCAACAGACTGAGCCTGAAATGATAGAAGAAACAAATATTGACCGTGTCAATGAATCTCGAAATTATACCAGAGCCCATCAAGCAAAAGGCCATTCAGAGACTTCAACTCTGAGTTCTCAGCCCTCTATTGATGAAGTTAGGCAACAGATGCACATGTTACTAGAGGAAGCCTTTAGTTTGGCTTCAGCAGGTCATGGAGGACAGAACAGGCAACAAGACACTTACAATTCTGCACAGAATTTGCCATATTCTGAAGTTGTGACCAGTGCTCCTGGTACCATGTCTCGGCCTAGAGGTGGAATACAGTGGGTGCCAACATATAGACCAGAAGTGTATCAGTACAGTTTACCACGACCTGTAAGTGACCAGTTACATATGATACATAAAGAGCTATCGTGAGCTTGTTTCATATGTTTTCAAGGAAAATCCTTTTGTGTTGGTTGAATATGTGTCCATTTCACTGCAGAACCTTCATATATACCATACAGTGTTTTACATGCATTTTAAGAAGCTTGTCTGTAAAATCACATTGTATATTTCATGTAAGGTTATGTGTGTGATCTTGAAGTTACACATTAGTGTGAGATGAATTACCAAACTAGACAATTAACCTGGTATGAGGTAATAGCATAAATGCAGTAAAAGTAAACAGCATTTTTCAAGGTATAGAACATATTGGAAGTTAGATGCTTCCTTTTCATTGTTTTGGTTCCTGTAACTGAGGCTAGAGTATCAGTAATCCTGAGTTAGAGGGAGCAAGAGGGATAGACTGACAGATTCATTCACAAAAACTTTTTGCAGTATTACTAACGGCATGGAGTGGATTCGTGAATATGTACTACCAGAAAAAAACCCAGAGACAAAATACTTACTGTTAAACCAGCACTATGAAAATAAGACAGGTAGAATTTATGCCTGCAGTATGCTTTGCATTCAAGGACTTGAGATACATATTCTATTATATGTTTAATTATGTTCAAGAAAATATTGTCTTATGAGTAAAACCATAAAATATTTTAATTATGCATTTGAAACAGTTACATTGTCTCTCCTTCATTCAGAAAACAAAAAGAGATCATCCTGCCATATATTTATGCCATTAATTTCCCTTATGATACTGAGAAAATACAAGTTATTTGTTCAAATGTGTGGGATGTGGGTTGGGATGCAAATGATCAGAATTTTAAAAAAAAACCAAACCAAGAATATTACAAACTAGTGTTTTCTTTGTGATTTTGTATGTGTGAAGCACTTTCAGTATCGTTGTATAGCATAAATTCTAAGGCTCATTAATCCTGAATCATTAGCAACCAAGATATAGATTCGCAATTTTAAACTAGATCTTTTCTTTTTCTGACAAAGGAAGAATGAGAAACACTTCAGTGTGTCTGTTTAAAACTAGGTTGTGAAATTGTAAAATGAACAAGGTTTTTGCCATTTGGTTTAAGAAAATATATATATATATGTATATATTTACATAATTTCAAGGCCAGGTATATAACTAAATGGAACTCTCAGTCTGTCCAAACCAAAATCACTCTTAGTTACCATAATGGGTTATTATTTTTCAGCAATATAAAAGTAGCATTGCTGATGCTGCTTCATTTTATCAGGTTTGTTAAATATATTAGAATCAGCAATCTGCCAGATGACTTGAAATTACTCAATGAGATATCAATATTCTACTTCTACTTACCATTGATTTAATCTATTCATGTGTTATTTTCAGGTACTAGTTATTAGGCAACATGATTTTAGACTTGCTTACTGGACAGTTCAACTTACATCCATACCACAATTTATTCTGATATCAGTGTATGCTTGCAATGGAAAAATAAATATTTATTGTGATCTCTTGTTTCTTCAATTAGAGAAACTTGTACAAAAAGCTATTCACCCCAAAAGATTATTATATGAAAAAATATTAAGAATATTTACGGTGTAAAATTTGGTGTAAAAGAAAAGGAAGTGCAAAAGAGGAGTACATACTCATTTAATCTGAGTTGCCATGAGCAATTTAAAGCAAATATAACACTCATAATATTTCATGGGTTTTCCCCAAGAAATATAACTTAATTTGAGATTTAACTTTTGACAAATAAGGAAAATGAAAATGGGGGGGGGGAATCCCCAAATGGAACTATAATTTATTTTTATATGTGCTAAATGTTCTTATCTTGAAAAAAGATTGACTCTTGGTAAAATGATTATAAGTATAATATTCTACAAAATTAATAAGTGAGAACTTTCAAGCACATTGAAAGGCTTACTTTTTAATAATTTGAAGACATCCCTTTATATTAGGCTTTTAAGACCACTACCTCTGAATAGAGTATGTTGTTGTGGGGTTCAATCAAACACATTTCTTCTATAATGCAGAGAAAGACAATCTAGTGTTATCTTAATAATTGAATTTTTTTTTTTGAAGAAAGCTCCCTGATTTCTTCCCAGGCATACAGGTTTTCTCCACTCCCGGAAATGGTGATGGGTTCTCCACCTCCTCCTGTGCCTCCCAGAACAGGACCTGTTGCTATAACGTCTCTTAGGAGGTACTACAGAAATTTCTAGTTTTCTTAGTAATTAATGCTGAAGCTCAGCTACACTACTGCTAAGCTGACTCCTTATATTTAACGTATGCTTTTGAAATTCAATCAAATGGTATAATTTCAGGTATGATGGTGTGATTAAATATTTTAAAACTATATATCTGTGTTTGGATACAAACTTTTTAGATATGTAAAAATATGCAAAAGCTATTCTCTAGTATTGTCTGAACCATGATTTAAATCCTTGATTACAAAGGTATAATCTCAGGGTTATACTGTCTTATAAAATAATTGAATAATTAATAGAACACCCTGGTTTTTTTTTTCTGAAATAACCAAACAGGCAGCACAAGATCAGTGGACGATTTGATATTTTTGAGGGGGGGGGCGGCACTCAAGAAAAATGTAGAACATTTTTACTATAATATTACTTATGTAAATTGTGTAATCATAATAAATGTAGACAGGTTTTAACATACTGTTAACATACGTTAAATGTTTAGTGCGCAATTATCTGTTCATTTGGATGGTGGATAGTGCCTTTTAAATTTTATATTCTCAGATCAAATTAACTTAATAATGCATGTCATGCATGAATAGCTGATTGCGGTTGTGGTTCAGTCTTACAAAATCACTTGGCCTGACAAACAGTGCTTTTTTTAAAAAAACCTCTTTGAAATATACTGCAAAGCCACCACATAGTATGAATGATGTATTTTCACAGTGCATTGGTATAAGAATACAGAAGTAGCTGAGCCGTCCTCATTGGCTGTCAGTGATGTCATAATAGTTGTGCAAAACTATCAATGAGCACTGGCAGCCAGCCTCATCATTCATTGTCAGATAGAACGAAAATAAAAGTAAACTTAGCATACATCTAGCAAATATCTAATAAAAGGTATGTCATTATTAACATTCATGTTTTTAAATGTTATTATAATTAGAATTGTTTACACCAGTATAGGCAGATTTAAAGCCTCATTAATTGGCATTTTCTGGTGTTTACATTACCATATCAAAATGCAGGACAGGATAAAAGACATATAAATTATTACCTAAAGCAAACGGTGGTCAGCAAAGCTGATATGATTAGCTATTAGTGAGAAATGTCAAAATGATAATATTTTCTCTTCTTTCACAAACTCTTAAAGCAATACAGCTGCTCTGGATGAAATCGTTTTGCTTTTTGATAATTTACTTCAAAGTACTTAAATGTGCTGCTCCAGATTAAATGGGTTCTAGACTTTGACCAAGGTATATTTGACATTGATATGACTAATGTTTCCAATATGTATTGTACAGGTCAACTTCCGATATTGGCAGCAAGACAAGAGTATCAGAGTCCAGTGGGACTGAACAGATACAGCCACATGATCATGTCCCTTTTGTCCCAGTATCAAAAGCCCCAGTAACTGTGGCTCCATTGGATCAATCAGCTTTGAATTACTCAGGTGAAAAACGCATGCGGTACAAACAGAGACCACATCTAAGTCTATATGGCATAGAGACAAGTGTATGAGATCTAACAAATACCCTTGTTTAAAACTGTGTTAATGGTTCTCTTGAAGGCTTGAGGAGGAGGAGGACTGATAAAAGGATCCCCACACATACCTTCATTTATCACATGAAGTATATTTCTAACATATAGGAGAGAAAGGACATGGTCTCTCTATTTGAAGCACCTGGAATTAGCATCTTTCTAAGACAGGACCTTGGAACTGCTACTGTGTTATAGGACAGAAAACAGATGGCCATGTAACGTAGTCTTTTTTTTCCTTGCAGTGATTACTTTTGAGCTGAATGCATGTGTGTAGATTCAAAGGCTAGGCACTTTTTAGAAAAAGCTAGGGGAAATTGCTGTTCTGAACATAGTGTATTGAAGCCAATCTGAACTGACAGTAAATGTTATGTTATCCCAAGCTCTATGTCCTTGGAAAGTGTTCAGAAGTGAATTCGGTCCTGGTATCCCAACTGGTAATCAAAAAATTTCCAGTATGGCAAATCTAATCAGATTAACTCCATTTGTCATTAATAAGCTGAATATGATTATGCATACAAGGATATATGCCACAAGGAGCTTCAGCAGATGATATGAAACACATGAAACTTCCTCATGTTGAGTTAAATCAGTTCATCTAGTCTACCTTCTCCAGGTATGATTGGCACCAGCTCTCCAGGATTTCAGACATCTTTTTTCATACTGCCTGAGACCCTTTTAATTGAAGACAGTAATGATTGATCCTGAAACCTTATACATGCAAAGGAAAAGTAGTTATATTATTATTTTCAGAAGACTTTGGGAGAGTGAGATTAGTGGTTGTATTCTACCACTGAGTGTAGCTCAAGACATTTCTTTGATTCAGTAGAATTATTAACTAACTGATCTAAATAATTCTTACATTAAAAAAAGAGCAAAAGACTGCACTCTGTCAGATATTTTGGATTTATACATCCTAAATGTTTGTATATGCCTGTGTTTGAATGAGTTGGGAGTATATCTTGTTTTACATTGTAAAGTTGGTCTCCCACGTCATTGAAGTTCCTGATATTACATATTATTGCAGCTCATGAGGTAAGACTTTAGAGGAAAATTATTCTGATTGGTCAATAATTCAGCTAATGAAAAATGTATTGTTTACAAAGAAAGAATAGTTGTGTTGCTAGTTTGTATAATGTGCTTACTTGAATAATAAAGAGATTTAGAAGAAGCAGATTTTTTAAAAAGGATGCTGCTACTAAATATTTATTCTTAACCAGGTTCGTACAGGTTAAGATAGCCTAGCCTGTATGATGAAAGGAAGGTAAGCCAACTAGCTGTTTAATCATGTGCAAAAGGCGTGGTATAAATTCCTTCTCCCCCCCCCCCCAATCTCATTGGTAGACAAAAAACCAGTAAAGTATCGTCCCCAAAGTTTTGGAGCAATTTTCTTTGAAGTGTTTCTTGAAAATTCAACTTTTTAAATTAGATAATAGCTTTTAAAATAAAAGCTTGTTCCTATTCTCAATGACCAATTTGGGTAAATAAAATCTGAATGGAAAAAGTGTGTAGGGAGAACAGCTAACTTGCTTATTGATTAAACAGTATTGATGCCACACTTTTTCTTTGGCTTTTCCTCCTTTACATTTTGTGGTTTTAATACATACTGTGTTCAAATATCATGGGTGCCAATCCAAAATCAGGCAATGGTTGTATGCACTTTCCAAATCCTTTTGCCTTAGATCAGGGCTGCCCAACCTTGGGATAGCTGGCTGGGGAATTCTGGGAGTGGAAGTCTAAGAGACTAAAAGTTGCCAGAGTTGGACAACCCTGCCCTCTCTTTTATCTGTAATTGTAACATCTGCCCTTCCCCCTTCCCAAAGGAAATAATAATACTTCTACCGGTTTCTCTTTAGATGATACCGTATTAATAGTAGTAAATGTCAGTGGAATGAAATTGCATCTCTAGCCATTAATCTGATTTCCACAATAAAAAATATTTAACAATGTATTATAAAGTATATGAAGTACTTAACTAATAGAATATACATTTCTATTCTACTGATTAGATGTGCCATGACTTTAAATGTCTTGATGTTTTAATTAAAGAGGAGGAATTGACTTCTCTTAATTCTTAAGAGAAACAATTAAGAAATATCCAATTTTCCAAGAAATTGGAAATATCTTAAGAGAGATGACACTGGCTGAATGGACTACTGGATTTGACAAATGTTTCCCTTTGTTTTTTAAATCTGAAAACATAAAAATGAATCCTACTATAATGTTTCCTACATGTGGAATATATTTTTTAAAAATCTAACTTAATAGTCTTTGTAAGATCAGCATGTAATAATACATCAACAGTTAATAGCTTTTTTTTTTTTTAAACAGATGTGCCCTAAAAAGTACAACATAAATAAAAGCAGCTTAGGCCACACTTTTAGGTGTGCTTACATGAACCAATGAGTATAATTATATATACAAGCATTATATACTTGTATAGCATTATAGTTATACTAAATATAATTATACTTGGTATAGTATAGTATTATACTTTCATGGAAAGCAATGGAACATGCAATGTTCAATGATTGGGATAAGTGTTCTCTCTCTCTCTCTCTCTCTCTCTCTCTCTCTCTCTCTCTCTCTCTCTCTCTCTCTCTCTCTCTCTCTCTCTCTCTCTCTCTCTCTCCCCCTCCCTCCCTCTCCCTCTCCCTCTCTCTCTTCGTCTTTAAAAACAAAGGGCTTGAAAGACGTTTCACTATATTGCCTTAGGTTATGATCCAGTGGTGCGTTGAAGAATGTTACTTAACTTTAGGCATGTAAATAGTCTCAGTGGGGCCACTCGGCACAGTTTGCATGTTGTCAAGAGATGCTTAACGCTTATGTGCTCTTTTACTCATAGGTCTCATTAGCTTTGAAGCCTTTTTTTCTTTATTGAAATAGTCAATCATCAGTTACAGTGCTTCTGGGCAATTTTCTGCCACAGATAGCGTATCATAGGTTGCTTCTGAAAAATACTCTTTTGATGAAAATTTCTGGAACTGATCTGTAATTGGATTGCACAAAATTGTTACAGATTTTCACACTCTGTAGTTGCCTAGCACAGTGATTTTAACCTACATTTTAGGATATATCACTTTACCCTAACCTCTGAAATAATTTGTCCGTTGAGCTCCTCCTTTTATTCTTGCTACTTTATTCTCAGTTCTAATTTTTACTGCCTGAAAGCAGAGTGACTATGCCTCTTTGAATGTCACACAATATTTTGGAAACCATGTACTAATAATTGCTTGGTTTTGGTTTGTTTTTTAAACTAAGATAGAATAATGCATATTACATGCTTGTTTAAATATTTAAATGTTGGTCAGTTTGGAATTTCAAGAGTAGTACTTAAAATGGATATTTTTGATGCAATGTGTGACTCATTGGTAAAGCATTATTGCTATGGTATATTAATATATTATCAGTAGTATGCTGATAATAGAACAAGTTCAGATTTTTTGACCCCTCTCTGGAAAAGATGGAATGTAAGATATTGTCACTAAGATAGAATGCTGACACCTATAGTTTTATGGAAGAAAAAAAACCCGATACGATGAACCAGTCATGTTTCAATTAGACCTACTGAAATCAGAAAACATAAGTTAATTATTACTAATATCCACTATTTGACTTTAGTGAGCATACTCACTAAATAAATTTGACTCCGACTCTGTAATTAAGCTCAGATTTAATCAAGATGTGCAGCAATCTTGGCTCAGGTTAACTGAGATTATTATTGACATGTGGACATTTGAAAAATCTTTAATTATACTGGTAGTCCTCATTTAGTGACCACAATTGGCACCGGCAACTCTGTTGTTAAGTGAAGTGGTCACTAAGTCAAACTGTGACTGTGCTCATGATCTTACTTCAGCTTTCGTTTGCTTTACAGGATTTGTTGTAAAATTATTATTTTTTATCATCACTAGGTGATAACTAGGAATGATTGTTAAGTTAGAGAGTCATTAAATGAGGACTATCTGTATTGAGTTTTGTCAATTTTCTTAGGAATAATTATGTTAAAGAATTGTGTAGATATTTCAGCATTACTCCATATGTGCAAAAATATTCTAGCTTCTTATTTTCTGGGAAGAAATACAATGGCCCCTTAAATGTTTGTGCCAAATTCCACTTTATCAATGTTGCTTTATAAAGACTAATGAATGAATAAGGTTAACATGCCCTTAAAAGAGAATAAGGGACTGATTTTGAGAATCCCACAGTGACTTTAAATTGCCTTTTATTTAATGCTGAATGCTGACATAATAATCACACTATACTCTTTCAGAAAAAGCAGAACATAGAAAAGAAGATATAGTAAGCCAAATAAATTAATTTCATGAGATAAAAAAGAAAAAGTAACTAACCTAATTCACTACAGCTCTGTATGCCTTTTGATCTTTGTAAAATAATTCTTGCTTCCATCACACCCCAGATAGATTCATATATTGACTTCCATTCTTTAGGCCATAACATCAAAATGGAGAAAATAGTGTGGGCATCAGAATTTCATTTTTAATGTGTATACACAGAAAAAGTGACAATAAAGGTTATCTTATCTCCTAATTGTAATTTCAATCAGTATTAGTTTTCAACAAGAATTTTTTTGCTATGAAAATTTTGCAGCTTGAGTATGGTTTAAATAAATATTGGAAGTTAACAGGGATGTGATAGTTGGTATATATTTAGGTAATATTTCCATTTTAATCTACTCATTTTTGATGTTTTGAAAGTTGGCTTAAAAGTTTCACATACAGCACATCAATTTGTAATTCCCAGGCAGATCTCAGCTTCTTCTTTCTTTAGAAAAAAGGCAGAGGGAAGCACTATGTGCCTTTCAAGAAATCATGAAGCTGTGAATTTCGGAGGAATTATTCCAATCTAGAATCCCATCCCACTAGATCTTGTAGAGCTTCTAACTCAGATAAATGGTTTCAAGAAGGTAGATGATTTCATTTATAACTGGAACTTGCAAGAATATATGAATATTTTCAACTGATCAGGTCATTGTATTTTCTTGAAATCACCAAAAATAACATGCAGACCAAAATAAAGATAAGCAGTTCAACTGGCATTACTTACTACAAGAAGTAATTTGGGATTCTCTATCCATTTTGACTACCTCAGAAAAGAGAATCTGGAACTATAACAATAACTCTATCCATCTTGATCTCTAATCCTATTAGGAAATGTTGAATGAATAAATAATAATTGAGCCATATGTCCTGGATTGATAAAATATATCCTGAATTTGGCCTAGGGATTAGAGCTGCTTTCTCTTCAGCCATGCTTCTTACATGCTTCTATAGTGAATCTTAACTATAAGGGATTCATAATGTTAGCATGAAAGTTCAAGCAACTTTCAACCAGTTATTTGTATGAGAATAAATAGCCTATGACAACTTTACAGTTTTAAAATGCCTGCTGCTACTACTATTACTACTACCACCACCAGTATTTTAAGATTTCTGCTTGGCCACATGAGTCTGGTTTAAGTGGTCTGCACAATCATGATCACAGTTCTTCCCTTTTTCAGGAAAAAAAAGTTTGAAATGTAAGTTACATATTTGTATTGATGGTGACTTTTATACGGGTTCTAATTCTGAGTGATCTTTTCATATTTACACTAGAGCAGTGGGTCCTTTCCTTGCTTTGTTTAACTTGAGGATAGAAGAAATGCTCATTGCTGCTCTTCTGCTCAAGGTCAGAACGGTGGAGAAGACTAAGAAAAAAGTTTCCAATCCCCCTCTCCCAACCCTCTAAACATGGTTTAAAGGTTAATCCTGCTCTATTTGTGTTAGTTTGCATCCTTCTAGTTCTGGGGGGTGCATATTTGTAATTGTGACTACTCAAGGGAAAATTACAATTGCTCCAGCAGGATAGCAGATCCTCACTAACCTTATCCTGGATTTAATGTTACAAGCCATCTCTGTGATTGTAAAGTGTGGTGTAAATATACAGCTGTGGTATAAATATTGGTACTGGAAATGCCTTTAAGCAGTAAAATATTTTCTAATTTCATAATTTACTTGTGTTACATCTAATCATCCCTACCTATGGATTTAAGGGACTTTGTTTGTAATATGATGTCTTTGTTTTGTTATTATTATTATTACTATTATTACTACTATTATTATTACTATTGGAATGGCTGTTTTTAGAATTGTTGTTGAGGCCCATAAGGTTAAATACACCGTATGCTATATTCATTCAGGGGTATATTCATCGACAGAAGAAATAACTTCCTGAAACCTTTCAAATTCAGAGTTCAAGGTCTCACCTCAGAGAGATCTTAAAGAGACATAACTCAAGGAACATATGGGGCTAACTTCTGATATTCTCTCCTAAATGAAGGTTGATTGGTTGGTATATTTGGTTCCTTTTATAACTTGTAAACCCATAAGCAACATTTGCGCAAACTTGAGAAGCCCATTGTAGACAAAGAAGGCTGGAAACTTGTAAATTGAAATGGAAAAATGGAACTTTGTCTTATTAAAATACATTGTTTCTGTTTAACATCCTATGTGTGTGAAGTGTTTTGTTTTGAGATACTCAAACATATTTGTCAATAAGACACAAAAAGAGAGTAGTTTTGTCTAATAAATAGGCTCTTGCAAAGGAAATAGCAACTGATGGCAATAATGTAACAGTCATAGCAGGTGTTAAGTGCTATTACTGACTTGTTAAGTTGTAATCTGTATGAATTCCTAAGTAAAAGTTAAATGGAGGTAAGAGGCATAAGGCACACAAGTTCCACTATTCAGCAGAGCATCTTATGAGAACCATATTAGCATTAGCACATTTTATCTAGATGCTATGATGAACTGAAGACAGAAGAAAAATGAAATTATAGTATTCATAAATACTATAGTGAATTTTGAACTTAAAATGATTGAGTAATTCTTGAGTCCTTCTTGAGCCCTTCATTTGATGTGTTTTCACAGGAAGGTTACAATAAATTTTACTCAAATTCTGTAATATGTAAAACTGAAATATAATTCCAAGAGAGGTATATTATGCATGGTAAAGATAGTTGTAGCAAAATTAGCATATGGAGACAGTTTTAAAATTAACATTGCTCTGGAGAGATTTTCCTTGGGAAGAAAACTGTAGATCTTTTTATATTTACATAAGAATAAGTTCCATTGAATTCAGTTAATTTATAAGGATAAGATTAGGCTCCAAAAGTTCTATGAATAGCAACCACAAAAGATGCTAACAGTATGCCAAAGCAAAGACCAAACTACATCTTCGGACTCAGAAAATAAAATATTAATAGCACAAGCTACTGGCCGTCTCCTGGACATGGACTTGCAGCAGAGATATTTTCTTTTCAGCAAAAAAGAAAAGAAAACCAGTCTCTATAACATTTACATACTTAAGTATTTAAAATTTGAGTTCTAGAAAAGATGATGAGATACTTGGGACATTTAGTACACTAACTTTTGAATAACTGCTATCTTTGGTCTGTAAGAGCAGTGTTTCATGACCAGACAATAACGGTGGGTTCATTTAAAAAAAATATATTTTGCAACATTTTTGCTGAAAGCAGTAAATGTGATATCAGCAATTTGAGGAGTTCGTCCTAGAAGATACCAGTAATAGACACTGAAAAATCTATTCATTTGTCAGCTGATGAAGAAGGTCATCCCTGTGGACAAGTAGACTCTTCATGAAGACATTAGAAAGGATCCGGAAACAGCAAGATTGTGACTAAGTGACAATATATATAAAACTTACTCGGATTATGCTAGTTTATCTGTACTACTTAAAGTCTGACGCACACAAAGTAAGAAAATCAAATCTATAATGTTATTCCCTTCTTTAATAATCCAACAGTTTTGCTCAAAACTTGACTAAACACAAAATTCCACTCAGAAGAATTCGAAAGATTTTGCAAATGTACAAAAGCACTGTTGCACACAAACATATTTCACATAATCGAAACAGATGATTACAGTGCTTTGCAGAAACTCTTAATCCTATTGTGATTGCTCATTGTTCAATAATACTCTGTTGAAAATTAATTATGTTGGTGTTTCAGCTAATAATCGTACAAAAGAAGCAACACTTTTGGAGAAACACTAGAATTTATTTTGTTTTTCATATCACATATACTTTATGTATACTCACAAGTCTATTTGAAACATGCCCAGGAACATCTCTTTCTACTCTGCCTAAATCCAAGAATATGCATCAGCATTGTGCCACTTACTGATAGAAATAATGAATTAAAAGCTGGTACAATAATTCATTTGGACAATGGATGAGTACTACTACGAGTTGCATAATATAGTGCTGCTGTCTTCACTGTATCACATGGAATGTCAGTGCTGATCTCTATATAGGTGCATTCTCTTGCACAAAAAGTGCCACAATAGTGGCAACTTGGCACTAGGTGCAGATGCAATAATATACATGATCTACTTTTGGCAAGAAATTCTTCATCGCCACTTAAACAATGGGATCTTCTATTTGGAACATCTCAGATGTCCTTTAAAATGTTCCTCTGTATTTATAAAATGTGTTTCCATTACTAACTATCTTCCCTATTTTTTGATAGGAAATACAGTTCCAGCAGTGTTTGCCATCCCAGCAGCAAACCGACCTGGGTACACAGGTTATTTCATCCCAGCAACACCTGCAGCATACAGAAATCAGGCTTGGATGTCTTATGCTGAAGACCATGATATCCCAGGACAATGGGCTGACTCGGTAATTGAGCAGATTTTATTTTACTATTTGTATCTCAGAATAAACTGATACATACAGGTAGTCCTCAACGACCACAATTGAGCCCCAAATTAATGTTGCTAAGTGAGAGATTTGTTAAGTGAGTTTTGCCCCGTTTTACGAACTTTCTTGCCACAGTTGTTAAGTGGACCATTGCGGTTGGTTTACCTATTGACTCTGCTTGTCAGAAGGTTGCAAAAGGTGATCACATGATCCCGGCCCACTGCAACTTTCATAAATGTGAATCAGTTGCCAACTGTCTTGACTTTTGATGACGTGACCATGGGGATGCTGCAATGGTCATAAGTGAAAAATGGTCATAACATTACTTTTTTCAGTGATGTTGTAACTTTGAACAGTCACTAAATGAACTATGGCAAGTTGAGGACTACCTGTGTTTCTTTTTTTAAATTCCATTGTTGTTATTATTATTTCAAGGGGGGGGGGGAATAAACCTGATAGAAATACACTAAATAGAAGAAAAAATATTGATCAATGACTTGCAATTAAGTAGCAGATTTAAGATATATGGCCAATATATTCTAGCACATAACGAACAACTGAGAGTAGTATAAGACATATGATACTTCAATTTCTAGTCAAGAGATGAACTATAAAAATACTCAACCATTAAAATTATGCTTAAAAATTGAATTAAAATAAATTTAACCCAATTGAATTAAAATAAACAATTAAAATCAATGAAAGAAAAAACTAAATAGTAAACAATACACTAAGAATAAATAATGTGTAGACTGTGTGACTGATTAAAATACAAAATTCTGGACGCCAAATTTAGGGCTCAGCACAAATGAAAAAGCTGTTGATTTTCAAAGATTTGTGTTCAAATAATAAAAGTGAAGAAAAAAGCAGTTTCACATACATAATGGAATGCGACTGATATTGTATTACTCAAGCTATCTGGCCATTTCCAGAAGGGAACTTAAAGTATGATGTTACAGTTCGACAACAGGAAGCTCACTTTGCTAATGTTCATTAATGTTTCAAGTTCCTTTCATAAAACTTCATTAACGCAAAGTAATAAACAGTTGCTACATACATTGCTCAAATTTTCCATTATGCCTAAACAGGGTTTAAGCTGAGTATTAGAACTATAGAACACATAGCAGAGTAACAGAGTTGGAAGGGACCTTGGGGGCCTTCTAGTCCAACTAACCCTCTGCTCAAGCAGGAAACCTTATACCATTTCAGACAAATGGCTGTCCAATCTGATTGTGATTTCCAAAAGTACTTGGAAAACCACACAAATTGCTAAGAATGATCTGGTTTCAGGGATCAAGTGAGATATACAGTGCCAAAACAGACTTTACATAATTATTAATACATGTTTACTAAATACATATAGTCTTTGACTTATGACTACAATTGAGCCACAAATTTCTGTTGCTAAGTGAGACATTTGTTACATTTGCCTCATTTTATGACCTTCCTTGCCACAGTTGTTAAGTGAATCACTGCAGTTGTTAAATTAGTAAGCTGTTTGTTAAGTGAATCTGGCTTTCCCCTTGATTTTGCTTGTCAGGAGGTTGCAAAAGGTGGTCAAATGACCCTGCGACACGGCAACCGTCATAAATACGAGTCAGTTGCCAAGCGTAGGAATTTTGATCATGTGACAGTTAGGATGCTGCAGCCATCATACGTGTGAAAAATACTCATAAGTCACTTTTTTCAGTGCTGTTGTAACTTTGAACGTCACTAAATGAACTGTTGTAAGTCGAGGACTACCTGTTCTTAGTTCCTCTACTTCACAGTATTGATGAAAATATGGTTTGTGTTGGTTTTATACTGTTCTAATAGAGTTTGTAAATTAAACAATAATGATAATTGATAAACTGGATGCCATACCGACAAATCTTGGGTGGCACTTAGAAAATCCTTGCATTGACTAAATTTCCATCAACCAGTTGCCAAAGGCCACATTGCTTGAATTCACACATTTACTGTGCCTATAGATTACAACATGCTAGTTTCTTCAGAAGAACTTGATGCATATGAAGGCCAATAAAAGCAAAAGAACTGGCAACTGACATTGCCACTCACAACTCAATTTTTGTAAACAGATAGTAATAATAATTTAGATATTATATGTTGCCCAACTCCCATTGAATTGAGCAGTTTACAGATTACTAAAAACATTTAAAAACAAGAAAATGAGAAAAAATCCAACATCAACCAAACATATGGATGGAAACAAAGATTCATTGTGTATAAGATCTTGTATGGAAAAGATTTAGTTTAAGGGTGTGTGTGTGTTTTCTTTTACATGAAAGTGACTAGGAAATCAACATTGAGAGTTCTGCTCTAGTGTTGTGTCCAAATCATTTTGTAAGCTTTTAAATGAAAAGTTGAAATAGATTTTTTTAAAATGAATAAATTGAGAACTCCCTTTTTTTTTTAAACAATGAGTAAAATAGAAAATTCCAGTACTGAAATTTTGGGTGTCGGGATGGTGTTCTAGATCAGAGGTCCCCAACCTTTTGGGCACCAGGGACTGGTTCCGTGGAGAAAGGTTTTTCCACCGACCGGAGAGTGCGTGGTTTTGTGTGCTGCCTGCATCCCACGGATGGGGCTTTGCTTGTTTGTGCGGACTGGTTGCTGGCATGCCGTGGCCTGGTACCGGTCCATGGACCGGGGGTTGGGGACCCCTGTTCTAGATCATTTATTTTTGGAAGAGCATAAAACACCATCTTATATAAATTAGTTTCTTTGTAAAATACAACTGTAAATGGAAATACAAATCAACTATTAAAATAATAGTAAATCCTTTCATTAGAGACCGCCATCTGTTCCTTAAATCAGTAACAAAATGGTCACTAAGCAAAATGGTTGCTGAGTAAACATGTGGCTGAGAAAGAGAGATGCTGTGAAGATCAGTGGTTCCTGCCATCTCATTCAGATAAAATTCTCTTGTCCAGTGTCCTATGTTTGACCCATTTATTCCTGGCTTCTCCTCCCCCCTTCACAGGGTAGAGAGACTGGATAAACAAGTTATCTCTTCCTGCTTTTCTCTGCAGTGCAGCTCTTTTCTAAAAAGTCCTAACTACAAATTAACAAGTGCAGCTTTGTGATCTTAACTATTTGATTAGAACTCTTTGCTCTGCTGGTGCCTGAAACTGACCAGACTTTAATCAGTTTCACGCTGAAGGTTTTGTTTTTAACTTCATGAGATTTAGTTGTAAACGTGCAAATTAGTCAAAAAATTATTTATTATTGTTACCATCATAATAATTTTTGAATGGTTACTAAATGAGTTAGATGCTAAATAAAGAGAGGCTGTAAAAGCAAAAATCAACAAAAAGTGATAAAACAAATGTTATCAATAAAAGTTATTGCAAATTATCTATTTTAAATCTATCTGACATCTGCAAAGAAGAAAACCATATATCCCTCTGTCATCAATTGTTCTCTTTATTTTATATTCCTCTTGGCAGAATTTTAGTATTCACAATATTTTAATTTGTGTTTTGTCTATTATTTCTTGGGTATGGAATGATTCTTATGTTGAGAGCTATAAAGATGTTTTTTGGGCACTCCCTGGATTTGCATTTATTCCATAGTCTCAATATGGCATATATAATATAATTATTTCTGAAGTCAACATTAATTTTATCATACCACAAATATCCAAGCAACCCAAATCTTAATGTTCTTTTAACTCTAAAAGTCTTCTATTTCTCAGCAACACCCCTTCTTTCATCCAAATCAAACAACACGCTGCAAAATACAATTTCAAATCAGGTAATCTTTTCTTTGGAAAATACTGATTGTCCTATGGATGCCATGTTATCTCTACCATTCATATTTAGAAAAAAACAGAAGAATTTTTTGATAATGGCAACAATGATCTTATGAGAGAATACAGATTTGCAGATGGTTTGATTGATAAAAACATTTGAATCTCTGATTTCTCAGCATTGTAGTTCTGGGTTACCATTTTTATGAGCCTGAACTAGAGAAATACTGGCCTCTAGTGCTTTATTCCAAGACATAGGTTTTTAACAAGTTTGACTTAGCATTAGTTGAGTAACAGGAGTGTAGTTGGATTTTTGTCTTTAAAACATTAGGTGCCTAGTAAATTTTGATGTTATATTGCAGTCTTGAGCAGGATTGAACAATAGAATGGCATGATTTTGTATGGTTTAAATAGAAGTAAAATTTGAAAGAATCTTGCAATTGCTTTTCATAGTTTTCAAACTATATTTTAAAGAGTCCCCTAAGTTTCAAATGCTATTTGTTCAGTAAAGCAGAGTCCTAAATTAATGTCCAACACAATACTGCAAACAGAAAGAGGAATATTTTATATTTATTAAAGTATTTATTTTCCACTCACTATCTAGGAGTCTTAGGGAAGATTACAATTCTTAAAATATGTAAGAGAATCCAATAAAATGAAATGAAAATACTTTAAATTTTAATGTTTAGAAAAACGAAACACTTTTAATGCTTAAAAAGTGAAACAACACAATAAACGAAAGAGATATAAATTCTTACATGGAAAGAGAGATAATGTCACCTCAGGCACTTGAAGAGAGCTACTACATCTCCCCTTAGTCTTCTTTTTTGAAGATTAAATATGCTGCTTTTTCAGTCTCTCTTCATAGGATTTCATTTCTGTTCATCTTGCCATCCTTATTGTATCACTAATCCCATTTCAGTTTCTCTCAATCCTTGAAGTGTAATACCAGAACTGGACACACTATTCTGGGTGTGTGTGTGTGTGTGATCAAAGCAGAATCAATTGGAATAGTTACTTACCATTTCCCTTTTCCACAGGCATGTCACAGTTGGGTTGCAATCAGATCCTTTCTCACAACTATTCCCAAACCAAGTTATCTCCCATATTACACCTGTATGTTTGTTCTTGTTTAAGTTAAAAAATATTGCATTAAAGTTAAGTTAAAATCATATATTACTTTCAGCCCATCTTTGTAAATAATCAAGATTGTTTTAATGATATTTATTTTGCTTTCTAAGGTATTAGCTACACCACTCCATTTTGTGTCATTTGTATATTTGTTCATGCCTTCTACTTCCTTATCTGAATCACTATTAAAAACATTGAAATGAGAAAAATCCAGTTGGATGTCTATAGCTTTCTCACAATCAGTTAAGAAAGTTATACAATCAAAAACTAAATAAAGTTAGTCTTTACGATCATGGATGGACGGACAGACAGACAGACAGACAGACAGATAACAGCTGTAAGCATAGTTACCCCGTCTGTGAACATCATGCCTCTAGTTTCAGACATATATGTGCATATATGTTGTAGTTGTTAGTTATACCCTTTTGACTTTCTGCCAACCAAACCTGGTTGTTCTCCCAGACTGCGGGCTAGGATTGTGATTGAACCCCATTGTTTGTTTTCTTTTTGCTACTTGTTTTTTTTGGGGGGAGCTTTGTGTTCACTTAGCTGTCTTCTTCTCTTGACATTTTCTGTTTTTATTTGTAAGCCACACCTCCCCCCCCCCAGTCAGGAGGCCTCAGAATTGAAGTAATAAATAATAAATGAAAGTAAATAAATACTCTTAGTTTCAGCAGTTTTTTTAAAAATAGCAGACTTTGTAGGGCCCTCTTTATGAAATTTCAGGAGGATGCTTATTGTGCTAGGTATCACCAAGAGTACCCCTGGAATAGAGAAGGAACTATAACACATTCACTGCTTCCAATCTGTTTATTGGGGGAGATAATGAAATTTATGCTTTAAATAAGTTGTATAATGGAAAAGGAAGATATCCGGAAAAGATTTGGGAAGCTGAAAAAAATGTTTTGAGAAATGAAGATTGATTGAAATCCTTGCTTAAAATAAAAAGAAATATGCATACAAACTTTTAACGAAAAACCTATCTTGTATATTCTGGCAGACAAAGATTTCTGACATGGATATGAGATAGAAAAGTGAACTACTCTTAAGTTAATGGCTACCACATCTGTGCTGTAAATACCAGGATGACCACTAACTCATAGCAGAGAGATGGAGTTTTCTATATATCATCTAGTAGTTGTCCAGATTTTACAATCCATGTCCAGTAGCCCTATTGTAAGCAATATTTTTTCTCCAAACTAGTGTGAAGATTTCCTTGCATACTTTTTAGATCATGTGAGTAGAAAAATACATCTTTTTTGTTCTATCAATTCTCCCTTTTCTGCAATTTCCTTATCTGAAAAAGCATGTGAGCTAGTTTTTATAGATAATGTGTTTGTCTTTCTACTATTCTCCAAGTCACCTAAAAGGTTTTGAAAAGGTTCAGATTCAGCTTTGGTTGCTGTGAGGAAAAAAGTTATAGAGATCTACAAACTCCAAGTAGAAGCCTAATTTGCCTTGGGCTTTAAACAAATATTATGTCCTCTTTTATGTGTATTGTATCAATTTGAGTGAAACATCAGTTTTGAAAGACAATAATGTTCTATAATTTTTGAGAAAAGGTAAATAAATAAATATCTTTCCAATAAAATATCCTTAAAAATTGTCATGTATAGGAACTATTGACTTCACTAGTAAGATTATTAGGAAAAGAGAGTATGACCAATTATTAGTTTCAATCTTTAGCTTTGGGGTTATTAAATGAGTAGACATTGACTATTATACAAAATTTATACAGAACAAAATGCAAAGCAGTTAAGTTAATCTCTAGATTTTAATGTCTTGTTTTCAGATTCTACTTGAACACAGCTTCTATATAGCATGGAGATTTAAAAAATTAACAACAATCCAATAGAATAATATCCAGAATATCTGTTCTACTACTTCCAAACTAATTCAAAGCCTTATTATCTTATGTAATATGATAGTCTCATATTTTCAGAAAAGATACCTGTTTTAATTTAGCGAATTAGGATTCAAATTGTTGGTAATAAACTGAAATCTTTTCTGTTTTGAAGGTGGGGCATGTACCTTCATGTCCAAGGAGCAGAGAAGTCTCATTCCAATTAGAGAAGTTAGTTCCTCTCTGGGCTGGCTCAGAGTATACTACTCTGTTCTCATCAGATTACTGAGGAATGGAAAAACCATTGATTTGATAAGGAGCTTATTGATTTCCAATGAAAATTATTTCATTCAATAGTTTCTACTCAAAAATTGTGTTTTCTTTGGAGTAATTAAACTCCAAAGTTTTAATCAATTAATTATTTTGCAACTTTCCCCCAAGTGATATATTTATATGAGGCAGGCATTGCAGCTGTTCGGTATTGTTGTTTGAGTGAAAAGAATTCATGTTCTACTTAAAATCTTCTGTAGGTTCCGCTCCCTGGCTACATAGAAGCATATTCACGTCCACCTTATCAGCACAACTGTCTTTCGAGGCTTCACCCTCAGTATAGTGAATCAGCAGATGTGTACCCAACCCTGGAAGAAGCTCTATACCCTGCTACAGCTGGATCTCGGCAAAGCATAATAGAAAATGATGCTTCGGTCAACCCTGTCCCCAATCTTTCTACAACTGCCTTGGTGAAGGCAATAAGAGAAGAAGTAGCAAAGTTAGCCAAGAAGCAGACAGAAATGTTTGAATTTCAGGTCTGATGGGTTTCTGCTCTGTTGGCTTTCATCACTAGGATGCCTCTAGCTTTTAAATGAGACTTGTCAAAAGAATGTCCTGTTTTTCCAATTCTGATAGAGTCAATATTGGACCTTTTAAAGTTATAGCAACTATAACATCAGTGCCATGCCTGTTACAACAAATATTCCCTGGCATTCTTTGTGAAACATTGATATATTATAAGCAAGTGTCCATCACATGCATCTTGTTTGATGACATTTCTACCACTGTAAACATTTGTTAAACCAAATGCCTGCTTATTGTTCCAATATACAAAGTGCTGGGGAAGCACAAATATAGACCACTCTGTAGCAACATGTGCATGTAAAAAGTAAGTTTTATCTTTCTGGGTCAAGAGGAAATTAATACTGTAATAATTAAGGAATATGTTTTCTTTCATTAGTGGTCAAGTAAGTTACATTTTGGAACACACCATAAAGACTGAGTACAACAAAGCAATAGAGCTCAGCTTTTGCTAGAAACTACATTTGGACCACAAGAATCTGATATGTATGAACTTCACAGAGTGCTTTATAAATGTCCTCAAAGGCTTGATCATTGTTTATAACCCAAAAAACCAGGGAAAAAAAGCTGGTAAGAAGTATACCAGTATAATTAGTGTCTAAAGTGCTGGTGTAATGTTACTTTTGAGTTACACAGAAGGTTTTCAATAGTGTCTCTGTTGACTGTGAAAAGGAAAAGAAACTTGACCAAAAAACAGGTGTTAAAAGCTCTTGGAATCTTCCAGTGAAAACAAATCCTCTGTGTGCCCTACATTCAAAAAGGATTTCACTTTGAACAAAGTGAAAAGGGTGAATTTGAGAACCTTGAGTCTGACTCAGTTGGGAATAATGAATGTACTTCTTTTTTACAAAAAAATTCTCTGCTTCAGACAAAGCTCTATTCTTTTTTCTTGAGTAAATAATGACATGGCTATGCAAAACAAGTAAACCTATGGCCAGAGTTTTGGCCCTGTAGTCACTGGGCAGGAATTGAGCATGACTCAAGGGAATGTTAACCTTTGTAGCCTGGCATCAATATTAAGATGAGAATAAGCAAACAAGTTGGCTGGTTGAACAAACTAATACGCTGTAAATATATTGCTGAGGTATTTCAACAAATTGTTCTGTTGAAACTGTTGATATCGAAAATGATTTTGCCAAATCTAGAATTATATATTTTGAAAGATAAATGTAATTCACTGTTTTATTTCAGTGGGATGAAAATAATGTATGGAATGAAAGTTGAATGCAAATATGCTGATTCGTTTAGGATAGCTGCAAAAATGGCAGACTGTTACAGAAAACCATTCATTTATAATGCAATCTTCAGAAGAACTAAGATTGTTTATGGGTGATGAACGGATTTTTTTTTGCTGGAATAAAAAATACCTTTTAGCCAAGTCATTTCTTCAGTTTCCGTTTTGTAGTATTTTGTGATAATTTCTTTTTTTTGTTGTTATTTTCTTAACCTTTACTAAAATAGGTACTTAAATATAAAGTTAATGCAGTTGTACATACATTACAAAGTTAACTATCACACTATTCTTTTTTTGGGGTAGTGCAAAGAACAGAAAAGGAGTAACAAATTGTAAGCCTGAAGGGATAAAAAATAGTAAATCAACAACACTGTGTATTCTTGTTTTAACATTTATTTTTTAAATATCCGATTGCCATTGGAGTGAATTTTTATGAAAATAATAATAATAATAAAGTTGGAAGGGACCTTGGAGGTCATCGAGTCCAACCCCCTGCTCAGGCAGGAAACCCTACATCATTTCAGACAAATGGCTGTCCAGTCTCTTCTTAAAAACTTCCACTGTTGGAGCATTCACCGCTTCTGGAGGCAGGTTGTTCCACTGGTTAATTGTTCTAACTGTCAGGAAGTTTCTCCTCAGTTCCAGGTTGCTTCTCTCCTTGACTAGTTTCCATCCATTACTTCTTGTCCTGCCCTCAGGCGCCTTAGAGAATAGCTTGACTCCCTCTTCTTTGTGGCAACCCCTGAGATATTGGAATACTGCTATCATGTCACCCCTAGTCCTTCTTTTCATTAAACTAGACATACCCAATTCCAGCAAACGTTCCTGATATGCTTTAGCCTCCAGTCCCCTAATCATCTTTGTTGCCCTTCTCTGCACTCTTTCTATGTTTTTTCTAACATATCCAATTGACTTCCATACAATACTCCTAAGCATAGCTGTTTTTATCTGTTTGTTTGTTTTGCTGGGGACAGGGGCAAAGTTTTATTCCTTGCAACAGATCACTTAATATCCATTCTACCAGCATATGCACATCATAAAATGTCTCCATTTCTCCCATCTTTAACATTCAACCAAGATAGTCCTTGTTTAGCAACTGCCTGGAACAGTGATTATTTGCAGTTACTATGGTGATGAAAAAGTAACTGTGTGACTAATGTCTGTATTTATGATCTTTGCAATATTGCTTTCTCGGTGGTGTTCACCATTATACTAAATATGTGCCTGACCCATTTTTCACTTTCACCCAGAGCAGAGAGAACTACATAAGATAACTTTTCCTAAGCGTTTTTTTTTTTCTGCAGTGCAATACTCCCTAAAAAGTGCCAATTAGAAATTAACAAGCTCAGTTCTGTGATCTTAATTAGTTGATTAAAGCTCTCACATGGGTGGCAATTGCCGGCTGAAATTGACCAGATTTTAAATCAATTTCACACTAAAAGCTTTTGTTTGCCTCCTAATTGGTTCACTAGCGAAAGAGCCCTTGATAGGCTATTCCTTGTGATGTGTACTCCCTATTATGTGCCTACTTACTCTGTTGTAATCCCTTCCTCTCCAATGAATGTAAATACAAATCTCAATTATCTTCCAGCTAATTATCCCAGTGCTGGGGTGAACATTCCAAATTTAGCAGCACCAAGTGATTGCAATCATTAAACACGGACTACCTGTAATCTATATGTTCTTTTTGTCGTTTATGCATAACTTTCAACTTTTTATTCTCTCTTGACAGACACCAATACTTTTGGCTCAAATGCCTTCATTTGAGTTGGTCTGTCATAAAATTTATCTATCTATTCATGGCTGAATACTTTCATCATCGTGTTCCCGCTGCTCAGTGAGCAATCCACACATGTTTTACTTCATCATAAACCACTAATCACTTTCAGTAACCATACTCATGCAGAACTCAATAATTCAAAACTATAGACATTATTATAAGTATGCACTAAATGAAAGGGAAAGTGAGCATCATTTTTTTTTACATTCATACAAGCTGCTGAAGGGCAAAGTTGTGATATGTATATCTTGTTTAGCCCTTTTTGCTCATTTTTAAAACACATTTTTAATGAAAACAGTTCAATGAAAATTGCTTTTATTCATCTTCAGTCTCCTTCATTTCCCTACATGTATCGCTCCATCTCCATTCTTTCTCCCCCCCTTCTAGTTTCACAAAGAACACACACCTATTTACTTAAATTTCTTACATTTCAGTGATTAATTCATGTTTTTGAATATTTACGCCTCTTACATTTCAAGAACAGTGTTCTGTGTGCTATTCGCTACACTATCTTATTAGCCATAATTGCATCCATATCACATGCAGAATACTTTGCCAATAGTATGCATAATCTTGGTTTAAACAGATTTTGGTCAATATATCATAAATGTAATCAAATCCCAGTTTTTCTCAACTAGAGATCCCTTGGAAACCAACATGCATTCTTCATTCCACCAACTAGATACTTGCAGTTATTGACACGCAGCTCACAAATACAATTTACAAGTTCAAAAAATAGGTGTACAAGCTAGGGAACCAGGAAACTCAAAATCCGTATCCACATATTTTTCAGTAAAGCAATTAAAAATTAAAAAATATTCTCAAAGTTGCTAATTAATTGTTTATACACATTGTGATCTCATCAAAAGTCTTAGTAATTGCAAACTTTTCACGGTACTTGCTTTTTTATTATCTTACAAATGTAACCAAAACAAAATGTATTTTTCTAATCCCTATGTAAATAACATGTAAATATTCAACCTATGAGAATAGTGGATAATCATAAAGAAACCTCAAAAAATAATTCTATACCAATTTTATGATTGGAGGTTCTGTATAACTAGAAGTATTGCTACTGTTTTTGACTGCAAAATGTTATGTATAGTGTATGTATGAATATTCTATGTATCCACATACATATGTGTGTGTGTGTGTGTAAAAATCCAGCAGTCATCAATATTACATTATAATGTGGAAGTTTAGTGGAAATGCCTGCAGATTCCTAGTATCAGTGCATTTTGAAGCCACTGCCATTCAAAGAAACTGAACAATCAGAGCTGGCGTTTTCTGAAAGACAAAGTAGGTGAAGGCTCTCTTCCTAGGCATGTCTTGGTGCCACAAAAACTCTTTAATTGCTTGCATTTCATCCCATTTCTCTGGGAACCCTAAAGTAAGCATCTCGGGCTGGGACTTTTCAATTGTTCTGTCTTAAATGAATTTTTAGTTAACTGCAAGTAATAGAATGCTTGTAAAAATGCTTCACTATTACATTTTGGGATCTTGAACCTCATGAATGTACCTTTTTAGGTGACAAGTGCTTTTAGCAACAAGTATTTTAACTTTGTGAATTGCATTAGTTGTCAACTAGTACACAATTAGTCAACAGTCTTTAAATCAGAGCTCCCCAACCTTTCTGGCTTGGCGGCCCAGAAGGAAAGGGAGCAGCAGGGAAATGTATGTGTGCATGCACAAATGGGCGCATGCATGACGGGCTAGCGTGTGCCCGCATGCGTAAGCAGGCTGCATGCACCCATGGCATGTGTGCTGACGCTCACGTGCATGCACAAATGATCTGGCACCCGTGTGACGTGGGAGGCAGTGCTAGTGTCCCCGTGCATGTGCAAATGGGGCTGCTAGCACCCGCGTGGTGATGCTACTGCAAGGGGGGGGGCTTGCCAGCTATTCCCAGGGCCCGGTGGCCAACAGGCCATGGCCTGGTACCAGGCCACGGACCATAGGTTGGGGACCCCTGATTTAAATAATATCCATCCTAGGCTTTTTTATGTTGCTTTCCACTGTACCAGTGTTCTGTATCTATCTAATCATTCATACTTAGCTAATTTATGCCTTCAGCTCTCTTGTTTCCAGCCCTTTATATCTTTATGCCTTCCAAGAAAGGGATTTTTCTTTAAACTAAATTTCCACAGCCTTCATAGCAATTGAATTAATTTACATTATTCTCTGAATGGAGAAGAGCTAAGTAATCTTGCAGAAATTGTCAGACCTCCCTAATAAAAAAATATCCTGAGATCTAGGATAGGTTTTAGGGAGAAGTCAAGACAATAATCTTTGATGCAGCTTTTATATATAAGCTGAAATCTACATCCTGGGTTTTTATAACATAGAGATTCTAACACTAAATCCATTCTGGATTTAGGACATAAAACACAAAGACTGTGATAAGCAACTGACAAAATATATCTCTTTTTAGTTATTTAAAAAAACCACCTACATTTGCATTCTTACACTCTTAATTCCGTTTGACAGTTAGAGAACAATAAAGCTCAAAAGATATAAAATTGGTCCATAATTCAGGCTAGGAAATGCATTTTAGCTTTGTATACAACTGAGCTTGTACATCTTTGCTGATATAATGCAGGCCTCTCAAATCTCCTTCCTATTCATATCAGATCTATTCTCTCTCCATAAAAGAGTTGTAGCTCCCTGTATGGTGTGAGTACCTGCTACTGGCTTTTATACACTGCAGCAGTGCAATAAGAAATAAAATCACAGGACTGTAAAATGTATGGCCTTTGAACTGTGCACATGACTGCACATCCTTGCTGATGCTAGTCACTCAGCCCTCCGAGTAATTTTTCTGTGCAGTATGTGCATGTCAGAATCTTTGAGAGACTCATAAAGAAAATGGGCACATGCGCATGTATGAGCTCAGGGAGGCCCGGGGAAGGAAGGCACTGGTGAGCATATGTAAGCGAGGGAAGGAACATGTAGCGTGTCCAAAGGGGGGAAGTAGGGAATGATGTGTCTGTAAGAGCGAGGGAAGGGAGCAAAGAAGGTGTACACACAAGCAAACAAAGGTGATGGCAGTAGGGGGAGAGACACTTTCAAGGGACTTGTGACATTCCCTGTTGGCTTCCCCATTAACTTTGTTTGTGGGAAGCTGGCAAGGAAGGTCACAAATGACAATCGCGACTGGTACAACTGATTCATCATCACTTCAGATGGTTGCTGAATGAATGGTTGTCACTCGAAAGAACAACCTGTATAGAAATTCAGATCACTTCATTTTACCATCTTACAAAAGAAAGGCATAAATTATACTAATATGTTACATATCTACACATAAATTAGTCAATTTATGATTTTTATATAATATACATAAAAATCCTTATTTTCTTAAACTGATATCAATATGTAGTTTAATGTAAGACCGTATATCCTGCTTTAGCATATCAATTTGTTCTTAGATGCTCTTTCTAAATATTTTGCTATTACTAAACTAATAAATAACAACAACAATAATAATAATAATCAAGCAATAGTGCCTTTTCAAATTTCAATTCTTACCAGAAAATTGCAAAGGACCTAAATATGATATTTCTATATTTTTGATTAGTAATTAATAAAATTCCCTGGAATACTATATTCCATAATTTATTAATTTGGGTGCATGGTCAGCAAGTATGTAAAAAGATACTGTTGTCCTGACAACCTCTCCAATATTCATTTGTACTTGTATTTATTATGCATAAAATTTTTACTGGGGTAAGATCCCAATGATGTAACATCTTTAAATATGTTTTAAAACTGTGCAGAGGGATCTAGGAATTGTGTTTTCTATACATATTTCCAGTAATCTTATATTTCTCAAAATCTAATTCCCCTATTTCATTCAAAGACTGTGTATCTCCGTCTGTTTGGTTATATTAATACTTTATATGTTTTCAAGAATGTCCCTTTTTACCATTAAAGCATATATTAAAAAGGGGTTCAATTTCTGTAAATGGTCTATTGGATTAGGAAAAAATCTGATTCTCCAAAAACAGTGTTAGTCTGCATCCATTGAAATCAATTTCATTTAGCTTTTTCTACCATCTGCGTTAGCTTACAATACGATTTATACAAATTATATTTTAGCTCACAATAGAATGCAATTTATATAAAAATCTTTTACACGATGTAGCCTTTTCTTTCCAGCCAGCATATGTTTAATCTTGTCTCTGTTAAAAATATAGGATTTACATTCAATATTAAAAGATCCATATTTGACTTATTTGTCTTAAACTTAGCTTTTTGTTTTAAAGATTGCAAATCTTTTCTAAAAATACTGCTTTACTTAAAAATGTACAATCTACATAAATATTTTTTTATATCCAGCATCTATTTGGGTTCTCCTTTGTTAAAATCATGATTGGCTGTTGACACTGGAATGAATAACAATACAATTTCAAATTTTGAACACTGTATCCTCTCTAATATTAATATATTAATTGAGATTGCTTGAACAAACACAGAACAGAAAACCATCCTTAGAGTTTTGCAACAGAGAAGAATTTCCCAGAGAATTTGGCAAGTATTGTTTTCAATTTACAAGGTCAGCCTGTCTTTCCTCTCTTCTATACCTTATTTAGGCCTTGTGCTTAAATATAGTTTATTTACTTTGTCTCTATTTGCATTTATTTCATCAGAAATGAATGCATTTTTTTTTTTAAAGTAGCAGGTTGTGCTTTTAAACAATTACAGCTTCAATACATACAATTCAATTTCAAATTTTGCAAAACCGCCCTGGGGACAGGTTTTCATCATGCCACAAGCACGATTCAGTCTATAAACAGTATAGTTGGCTATTCTTTCAATGGCAGGCTTGCAGAACTGTACATATGACAAAAGTATTATGCAGAAGATTCCATTCATGTCCGTCCTTACAGCATAGGATGCAGTATCCCAAGGGTTGTGATTGGGATTCCCTCAGTTGAAATTCCATCCCGGCCCAAGGTACACAAGGTGGAAAGCACACACTGCACTCAGGTTACTCCATGCACTGCATTTGTGTTTTCCCTATACTTATCCACTGACTATTTACAATTCCCTGTACCCGTGCGTTGATTGTTCAACTTTCCAAATATCAGGTGGTAGCAAAAATTTATTATTCTTTGCGCTGCTTGGCTGCCAAATAGTAGCCATCCATCCATGCAAATGAGATGCAGCTGCTGGATAAATGTTGGAGTCTGAAAAATGGGTTTTGCTATGGTGATCAATATGGGCAATGCAAACTACCCTAAGAATATAATGTGTGAACAGGAAGTAAGCCCTGGCCACTGAGAAGGTAATTCCCCACCCCACCAACTACAGAGGTGCAACAACTGAATCTTTTCAATTATACTTTCATTTACAAAATGGACGAGGTTCTCAATTTCAAGGGTGTGGACTCTGTTATATAGGTTGACAGGTTGACTTTCTCAATATTAAATGGTATCTGGATGTCTATTGAGATTCTCAGTCATCCAGTCATCATGGTTGTCCCAAAGGTGCTTTTTTAAAAAGGCAACTGGACTTTTTTTCCTTAAAGACATTTCACTTCTCATCCAAGAAATTTCTTCAAGGAACATCTTCAAGGAACAACAATGTCCAGTTGTCTTTTGAAAAGCACCTTTGGGACAATGGCATCTGGAGTTTTGTATCTCTTGATTGCTTGCTTGACTGCTTATTGGTTGAATGAATCACCTGCACAGCGAAACAAAAGAAGATATGGAGGACCTTAAAGAATTACATTTTGTGTAGACTGTGTAGTCACTGCCAAAGGTGTGAGCTCTGCATTTTAAATGGATAACTCCCTGAATTTATTTACAAGTGGGGGAGGGGGGAGGCAGGCTGTAAACATCAGGGATCCATCTTATGGAGCTACATGATTTCTGGCATAAAGCATGTTATTTCACTTCTCTGATATTCACCAGTATGCACTATATTGATTGCAACTATCTTCTTGAAGTAGGATATTAAAGAAAAAGACCACCTCTAAGCACAGGACCTTAGTTCTCAGTTTGTCTCAGCCATAGCAGACATAGCAGAGGCAGAAGGATAGGCTGGTGTCCTCTGATTCAGCACCAAGCAACCCAAGCACGGTTGAGGACATCAGGTTACCCACTGCTGAAATCTTAAATAATACATAGAGCAAATATAATTGGCTTCACTGGAGGTAGGTTTTTTTCTATTTTGGGGTTTTGTTGCATCTGAAAAAAATTATTTATAAAGTCTTGCACCTTCAAAGGCACTGAATTTTTCATTTACCTGGAAGTGAATTCAGAATTATATAAAAATGAATAGCCTGTCCAACATGTTTACATTAAATGATATTTCAGAAGAAATGGTGCAAGATCCAGTAGATCCCAAGTGCTTGTAAAGAAAAAAAGAAGTTAGATTCATTGTTATTATTCCTTCCAGACACACTTAAAAAGAGAGAGCAGGTGAGAGAGAGAGAAAGCATTTTCTTTTTTTGATGCTCAAAAGACTATTATTTAAAAATATTGGACATAATGAAGACTGCATGTTAATTTTTCTAAAATATATTTGTGGTAGTTTTTGACTATGAATTAACCCCAAATGTCAGGCTATTACCTTTACAGTAGGGGAATAATCATAACAGCTATTAAACTAGGAAGTAGTGGAACAATTTTTCTCCTGGAGTCATGAAGGTTTTCAGTTAGGGGTTGGACAGCCATTTCTCTAGGATGGTCTGAGAATTCTTGTCCTGGTCTATGGGGTGGAAATAATGACCTTGAGGGACAGAAGGAAGAACGGCTACCAAGGCAACAGTCACAGAAAAGAGTCCTGGTGGCGCAGTGGTTAGAATGCAGTATTGCAGGCTAACTCTGCCCACAGCCTGGAGTTAGATCCTAATGGGGCTGAAGGTTGCCTCAGTCTTCCATCCTTCCAAGGTCAGTAAAATGAGGCCTCAGATTGTTAGAGGCATTGTAAACCACTCAGAGAGTGTTGTAAAGCACTATGGGGCAACATATTAGTCTAAGTGCTATTGCTAAAAGGGGACAGGTTAACGATAAAAAAGTAAGTAAATGTCTCAGACAAATCCCCTCCTAATTCAAGTGAAGATAAAGGAAGGAGGGAGAATCAAGATTTTGTTACTATCACTTTACAATACTATAAAAGTAGTTCTGACTTACATGGCGTTTTTTAGTTTGATGTATCTTGAAAGTCTGACATCTGGATAGAGTGTTGGATTAGATTAGAACAGGGGTCCTCAATCTGTGGGCAGCGGCCCGGTAGTGGGCTGCGGGACAGGCTGGCTAGCCACACCCCCCACTTGTGCTAGTGTGACGGCCATGGGGTGTGAAAACAGGATGCCGCACCGTGTGGTGCAAAAACGGGCTGATGCCATGCCTCGGTGCAAAAATGAGATGCTGCACCACCGCACTGCGCAAAAACAGGCCAACGCTGCACCTCGGGGTGCGAAAATGGGATGCTGCCGCACCTTGGTGCACGAAAACGGGCCGATGCCGTGCCTCAGGGCGCAGAAACGGTGCTGTTCACAAGAACGGGGCAGGGCTAGCGAGTATCATGTAAGCACTAGCCCTGCCCCATTTGCATCATGTGCATGCTTGTGGCCCCGTGTGCAGGCGTGCATGCGCACAAGCATAAAATGCTTCCCCCTTCCTTTCCCTCCGGTCTGCCAACCAAGAAAGGTTGGTGACCTCTGGATTAGAAGACCTCAAAGATCCCTTCCAGTGCTATGATTCTGTGATTCATTGGGGGTTTCATCTGGGCTTAAACAGATTAGTCCCAGTTTAGATTCAGGGCCAAAGCATTTGGTTGCTTGAGGTAAAGCGTAAAAAACCCCATGCATTTCTATTCTAATATCCAAGAAATTCCAATAAGATCTAAAAGTGAAACAGTCTACTCAACCAGAAATGGGAAAGTAATACCTTATCATGAGCCAGTTTGCTGAAGTGGTTAAGGCACCAGGCTAGAAATTGGAAAACCATGAATTCTAATTCCACGTTAGGTATGAATCTAGCTGGGTGACTTTGGGCCTGTCACTCTTAATCCTAGAAAGAAGGTGGCAATGGTAACCACTCCCAAAAACCTTGCCAAGAAAACTGCAGATTAGAAAACTAATCCAGGCAGTTGCCAGGAATCAACACTAACTTGAACACACACACATAAACATTCGCCCCCACCATTTATTTAACCTAATAATAACAGTTTAGTTTCTGCGATAAAGGCAATCCATGAAGTCCTCAACAATTAGCCTGACCTTATCTAACAGTACAATTAGAATTCTTAATATGAGTCTGAAATTGGATACTTATTGCGCTGAACCCAGTGGTGGGATTCAGCCAGTTCGCACCAGTTCGGCAGAACCGGTAGCTAATTTTTTGTTGCCCAGACCCAGAATGGACTTCCGGAAGCGGCATCCACACAGAGAACTGGTTGTTCACATATTTGAATCCCACCAATGAAAACTATGGTGCAGAGAGCTGCTGATGTAACTGAAGCCTCTAATTCCAATGATTTGGCAGATGGTAAGCAGCCAATGAAGAAAATAGCAAGGTATGTCAAATATTTGTGCCAAATGAGTCCTAACTTCAGTGGCTGGGTAGGAAAGGTTTTTTTTTTTTTTAAGTGAATTTAGAAGTTTTGTTGCATACTGACATCTTGTGGACAAAATTATTTTTAAAATGTAATTGTAATTCTCTACAAGCATTATTTTTCTGAACCGCACAATGTATTTGCAGTTCTTCCATAAAGCAGAAAATTGGAGGAGGATTCACAATTTCCTGTGGAAGAAAGAGAAACATGTCATGGGAATATGTGAGAACTCCAAGGAAATTTCCTTTGTAATAATAGTGATAACTGATCCATACAGGATACAGGGAAGAAGGTTTAGATTAGGTATCAAGATGAATACTGGAGAAAAGTTGAAAGGAGCTGGGGAATTCCAGTTCACGATTAACCACCTCCAAGAAGCGTGGATGAAAATAACTTTATTGTCAAAATGAGAATATTGTAGAAACCGTCCACAAGGAGGTCATCGGCAGTCTATGGGCCCCATGACTCACTTTGGCTTTGCCATACTAACAAATTTCCCAGCTCAGATGTAAATAGCTTTCATGATATAGGTGAATGTTTCTTCAGGGTCAGTCTTGTCATTTCATCATGTGACTTTTCATCTTTTAGTGCCTTCAGAAGCTTATCTGAAAAGTGTAGAATTTAACATTAGCCATGTTACAGATACTATTGCAAAGAGATATGATTCTCTAGTAACAGCAAATAAAAAAAAAGTCCCAACGACATTGGGAATGGTTTTGGAGCTTATTCTAAAGTTAATATTTGGAAAAATGGCTTGCCTGCTGGTGTATTTTGCAAGCCACACAAGACTTGTGACAGAGCAAATTCTAGATCCCTTGTACCATTGTCAGGGGTTGTTGTTGGGGACTGTGTTGTTGTTCTATAGCTCATTTGCCCAGTGATTGTGTGATGCTTTTATATGATATGATCAAAATTGCACAGTATTTCCCTTCCCCCTAGCTATTCTTATGATTGATGATCTTTTCTGGAGCTTTTTGCAGTTCATATTTTTCCAAGATGAGTGATTATATCCAGCTTTTCTTTTTGTTACAGATGGAATACGATTGACTTTAGGCATATTGGTTAACAGCTTAAATCTCCCAAAGGATCACCAATTAGTACACACAAACACACAAAAAAACAGCTTTCTAAATTTTCTTCTCTAAATTTTCTGGCAGAAGTATACACTTATAGCTGCCCACTCAGTATGCAATCTTCAGTTGATACAAATACTTCTCTTTTTCAAATAATCTGACTGCAATTACTTTGATGAAGATTTACTTTGTAAAATGTTATTTTTTACCCATCGATTTAGGAATTGGTATTTTATATCAGCTGGACATCAAAATGATTGACTCAAAATTCTTGGAGTAAGCTTCTTATCTATTTGCATTAAGAATCATAAAAATAGCCTGGCCCAGCATTATGCTCACCAGGCCTGCTGACTTAGCCAGGACAGATGCGAGAAGCATTGTAACACTTCTGGAATATATCAGATGAAAAAAGGCTGATTGAAAAGATCACAAAGAATAGAAGTTGTTTTAGAAGTTCTTTCCCACCATAGCAACATACCTTTTATAAATCACTTTAATAAACATTTCTTTCATCTTTGGTTTCAGAGTACATTGGTCTGGATTCTAAGCAAGCTATTTTTATGAATTGGCCAAGATCCAGCAGAAGATCTTGTTAATGGAAGGGGGGATTTTTTATTCCTGATGTCTGTTTCCTGTATGGCCTTCTAGCTGTCTAAAACAAATATGTAAGATCACAAAAATCTGCAAAGGGAAAGAGACATAATGAAAATTGCCTCTCCCCCATTACACATGGGCCGACATGCTTGGCTTGCGCGAGTGGCAGGCCGGTGCGCGTGCACACTTGTGCGCAGCTCAACTTGCACAAGTTGAGCTGTGCAAGTTGAGCTGTGCACAAGTGCACACGCACCAACCTGGCCACTGCTCATGCAGTCTGATTCCCCTCTCCCCTCCCCGCTGGGCTGCCAAGCCGCAGAGGTTGGGAACCACTGGTTTAAATAATGTTAGGCAGGAAGGAAAAATATAAACATTCAGCCTGGATATTCATTTATAGTTCCATAGGCATAGGAACAAAAAAAGAGGACAAGATGTTATTTGTAAAATCCTCAAAGATTCAAATAAACTTGGATATTGGAGACTCTAGAGTGGTGAAATATATTCAGGATAGAATGATTCTAGATTTCAGACCTTGACTCAATTGCTGAAAGGATTACTAGGTCACAAACCAGAGAACTGCCCGATGTTTTCAAAATCTTTGGACCAGTAGTAGAAATTAGCTATCATGTTAATTCTTCATTATCTTATTACTGAGCTTTAAACATTCTATTCTCTTGGGATAAACTTTGGGGGCAAGCTTAGTGTTCTGTGACAATTATGAATGACAGGACAGAACTTGGAAAATAATAGCCAGGAGAATCTGTGTGGCTGGAGGGAGAGTCACCTTCCTCATCACCTTGTACTCAAAACTAATTTCGGATTACAACCGGGTAGATTTGGGGCTGGCAGATTAACTATATTTTTTTAATGGAAATGATTTGAAAAATTCATTAAGTTGTTATGTGAATGTACTGGGATTGGAACTGCCAGTTTTCTTGAATAAAAAAGTTGGACTTTTAATAATTTATGCAGGGCAGAAAATGTAGATAGTTGCTTCTCCTCTTCAAATGGTATTGCTTTTGAACAAGAAAGTTTTCGTATCTGCGCAAAAGAAAGGGCACAGGTATAATCTAGTAATCTTGTTGGGAAGGCTTTCTGGTAGTGATAGGACAAATACAGAAATTTTCAAGTCAAAGCATTGGGTTTGGGAAAGAGATACTAAATATAAAGTTGTCCTATTAGACTGTTTGGAAGACAAAGATCCTCTGTTTTTGGTAGATGGCAGAGCCTTTTCAACTGCACCTTTCCATACTTTGAGGTGGCAAAGGTGTTAACAAGCAAGATTATGAGGAGCCAGCATTCAGTTACTCACACTGCTGTGGGTCAGAGCCATCTCCTGTGAGGGCCAGCAGTTCCAACTCCTTCAGACGGATGCCAAGCTCACAGATTTCCCCATCTGGGTGTTGTTGCTGGTGTGCCTCATTGCTCTCTGAAGCAGGGCAGAAGAAGCGCAAAGGCTCATAGGGAATGGGAGCCAGGCCAGCTGGCCAGGGAGGGGGGCAACAACGCTCGCTTGTGAGTGGAAATAACCCAAGTCCAGGTGGAGGGCGCTGAGGCCCAGTTGGTGCTGTTTCCCCTCCTCGCAACGGGACAAAAAGTTTCCGCCAGAGAGCACAATCGGTTAGGTTAGTGCTTTGGGTAGTTCGGTCATAGAGGGAGGGGAAGAATACAGGGGGTGGTGGCTGAGGGGGTGGAGGAGGCTGTTGCTGGTGGCTCATGGAGTTGCTCCTGATGGGTCAGCAACTGCACTGCTACTGCCATGGAAACCCCAGAATCTAGAAAAGTGTCATGGAGTTTTAAAGTTCTAGAGCAGTGTTTCTCCTCCTCAGCAGCCTTAAGACGTGTAGACTTCAGCTCCCAGAAATCACCTACACCACTTTTGCCTTAGGGGCAGGCATCTTTCATCTTTCTGCATCTTTCATTTTCATAACAGCCTTGAACAATTAAAATTTAAACTAGAAGATGAACTATATTAACTTTTTTTTTTTTTAAAGTTGATTTGTTATATTCCTTTTCTCTATCTGCATCCATGTCATCTTCTCTGTTGGACCATTCTGGGATTTTGTGCCTCTCTTGAAGCACTAAGGAAGGAACAGGAGTCCCTGGATAAAAGGAGCAGACATACACTACCAAACATTTATCTCCCATATCTTCCTCTTTACTTCCTTTTAAAACAAAACAAAACAAAAGGAAACTGAAATATATCTTTTAGACAGTGGTTAATTACAAAGGAGGGGATCTCAGCTCACCACCAATCTTTTTCCAATTCTTTTAAAGGGGATGGATTTCAGAGCAGTCTGTATGATAAGCACGTTGTTGTTAAACTTATTGACGAACCAGGCCTGAGCATTATGTTTTTTAAAAATTGTACATACTTTTCTTCCATATTTTTTACTTTTACTATTAAACTAAAACCTGTCCTACTTTTTATTGAGAAGACAGTGTTAGTATGCAAATCATGTAGAAATAATGTGTCACTCACACAAGAAGGCCATGAAATATATAAGACATCTTTTTAAGCACTCTCTATCCAGCATAGTTACCAATGTTAGTTTTCTTAGCATTCTTGTGAGCAATTTTTTTTTATTGCAGAAAAAAGTACTTTTAGATAATACAGATTTGGGATGATTCAGAGTAACCTGCAGAACTGATTTTCATCCAGCAGAGGGAATCAAATACTTACAGTATAGCTGCCTGTATAGGTATTTATATCTGCGCTTGTTCATTGTATTTAATATGCTACTTAATATCCTACCTATATTCCCTCACTAGTACATATTCTCCATTGTAAGAAAACTATGGGCATAACCCACCTGAAGAATATTCATTTTGTTTCTCAAACTGATTTTTTGAGGGGAAAAATAATATGTGAAGCAGGGCAATAACTTTTTCATCAGGTAATTAAGTAACAAAACTTTCACTGGTTAATCATTGTTTTAACCAACTGAGAAACTAAGTATAATTGTTTGTGGAAAATGAGGCAGTTAGGCTATTTTGACACTAATGTGCTACTGGAATTTAAAAAATATATCGCTTGGGGAATTGTATGGTACTGCATTAAATGAAAAATTGTCAATTGCTTAGGTTTTTACATAGTTTTCGGTAGCTCTTGCAGGCACTGTGTAATTACACTATGGAATTCACTTTGGGGAAATTCATGGAGGATCAAGCTATTAATCACAATGGTTATTGTGGTTATATCCTGCCTCTATTTTCAGAGAAATGTTCATTTTTATTTATTTACCTGTAGAGAGAAGTTACTGTCATTATTCTGCTTGTAGACTTCCCATTGTTTGGTAAGAGTCAGTCCGCATTCTTCAGAAAATAATGAGTGATGGGCTTGTAAATAAACATCTTGTTTATTTACAAGCTACGGTGACTCCCAGTGACTCTGAGCAGCTTACTATTAAAAACAAAAAAAGCATAAAAACATCCGTAAATGGTCCCCAAAACAACATGTAAACATAGAAAATCCATCCAACAGCAGCTCAATCTTTACCAACAAAGGAGAATATTTGTAGCTCATGATTGGAAATGAGGGGTCCTTGGTGCTTTCTGAGCCTGGTTGTTTTTTTTGCAGACCTTTCATTACCCAAACTAGGTGACATCAGTGCTAGTAAGGAAGGGCTTTATATTCTAGTGGCTTGCCCCGTTAATGCTGGTGTAAGTGGTCTTGGAGATCCTTTGGTTGGGCTGTTTACTGTTAGCTTGTTTAGCAGTTCTTTGATTGGAGCATTGTTTACTTCTTGACTGTTGGTCTGTGTCACCAAAGACTCTTCAGCCCAGCTTGATTTCAACTAGAAACGAGTTGTGGTGGCACAGTGGTTATAATGCAGTATTGCAGGCTAACTCTGCTCACACTGCCAGGAGTTGGATTCCTTTGATCCTGATCGGCTCAAGATTGACTCAACCTTCCATCCTTCCGAGATTGATAAAATGAGCACCCAGATTGTTGGGGGCAATATGCTGACTCTATAAACTGCTTAGAGAATGCTGTAAAGCACTGTGAAATGGTATATAAATCTAAGTGTGATTGTTATTGCTATATGCTGTTGGACTGCATCAACTATCACACCAATCAGCAATTTGAAAGTTGTTGATAGGCAGGTAATTGGCCTGCCTGGTGCTGCCCATTTTGTTGCCTGGTGCTCCCCTTTTTGTTGGATCTTCCATTATCAGTTAGGTTTTGCCAGATGTTACCCAATCTTCAATTTTATCTCCTTGTAGTGTATTGATAAATTGCTTGGCAGTGAGTTGTTAATAGATCAGTCAGATGCTTCAATCAAAAATCATGCACTTCATTTTCACCTGGTCCTGACCAATTCTTGATTTTCCTTGTCATTTTTTTCTCCACCATTTCTGCTGTTATTACAAGTTCTTTCATTTCAATTTATTTTTTATTCTTTTCCATCTCCCTAATCCATGCTATCTTCTTGTCATATTTCTTTGGGTTATCCCATATCTTTGTCAAGAAATTCTTTCTTCTTAGTCAGGTGTTGACTGGTTCATTGCAATCTCTCCATTGGTGAATTAATAGAAACATTTCTTATTTGACTGAAATTGGAGAGTTTGTCTAGTGTGCAATTCGGGCTGTGTATTTCTTGGCTATAGCTCTTATTTGCTATAAAAAGGTGCATCAAAACACATCATACACATATCATCCCCTCTAGTTGAATACTAATTAATATATTACTACAACATTAGTTCTCATCCCTTGCTAAACAGGCCCTCCCAAAATTTTTAAACTACTAAATCTATTAACAACTTGTTGACCCGTCTTCTATATGTTATATTAGTGACAAAGTAGTTAACAGGAAAAATAATAATAGTAAAATAGAACAAAATTAAAATTTCAAAACTCTTGTCAACAAACTGTTATTGGAATCCATTCCACAGAAAATTTACCGTGGGATCTTAACTACCCTGGATCATCCCAAAAGTTATAAATAGATCATCCAGTACCAAAAATCAATGTTTGTTTCTTAATATCCTCTCTTGTTATTTGTTGTTTAATTAAATGTAGTAAATTCAGTCTCCGGAATATGTCTATTGTCAAGTCAGAATGCAAGCAGAAGTAGTTACCAATTAACTGTAATAAATCTATCCAGTCTCCCTCCGTCTTTATAAAGGAATATATATATATATATATATATATATATATATATATATATATATAAAAACAGGGGGTGTCATCAATATTACGTCCAGGGGGTGTCAGAGGCAACGGCTCGCATATTACCGCCGCATAACGTCAGGGTGGCTCACCGATCCGACCAAACACTCCGTATGAAAACGATGCGCCCTAAGGAACCACTGCCAGAGGAGGAAAAATCATCGGTGGTCTATAGGGTGCACTGGAAGGATTGCCAGTGTAATTACACGGGAGAGACGGCCAAACGGATAAAAACCAGGATACATGAACACAAATTGGCCGTCAAAAGGCAGGAGCAGTACTCCCAAATATGGACACATATGGTGAATAATGGACACTCATTTGACTTCATGGGGGCAAAAGCCATCACCCAGGATATCTCCAAAGGAGGGCGCCTATTGAAGGAGGCCTGGTTCTCAGATGCGGGCTCGATTAACCGACACGTAGAATTGCCCCCGGCATACCAGACATTAAAAGCATATGAGGAACAAGCCAGGATGCGGACGGCGTTCGCAAGGGGCAGAATTAAAGAAGGCAATCATCATATGGAAAGGGAATTGGACCCACGACGAGCTGCTGGAACCAAGGAGGAGAAAGAATGACGATCGGAGATGGTCCGCAAAAAGGAGGAGAGGAGAGATGATCCAGCTGAACGAATGTGTTTGCAGGACAAAAAGGGGGAGGGTGGCGATGGAGAATCACCGATGGTGCTAGATCCGGACGTGCGGCCGGGAACGGTCACGGGGGGACGGTTGGGAGATACACCAATGGCAGGGGCATTAGGAAGGATAGGGTTGGTAAGGATGAGAGGGAGTGAATCCGGGAGTGAGTCAGCAGGCAGCCTGGCTCCCTCCAATTGCTACTCAGGTCCAGCCTCCCATTCTTTCCAAGCTCAGAAAAGTCTGGTCTATTGCTGCCACCAGCTGAGACATTTCAAAACCATAATTCCTTATGAAAATGGTAAAGATCATTCTCCTGGCCACGGAAAGAGCTAACAATAACTAATCTAGGTTGCAATATCTTTTCTTCAGAAACCTGTAGTAATGCATTTTGATGCAATTTCAAAAGAAGGAATTTTTACAGAATGGCCCTAATGCACGTGTTTAAATGCTGGATGACTTTCTTTGATCAGAAGATATGGCTTGACAATCCCAGCTTTGGTTACCCTAGACCAGTTTTTTTTTTTTCCTGCCTGATGCTTTCTAGATGTACTGGAACAACAATTCCCAAAATCTCCAGGAAGCTGTGCTTGCCTTTTACTTTTCTGCAAGCATCAGCTCCAGTTCTGCTAGAACATGACTACATTCCAGCTGTACTGTCATGTGCAATGGTGTGTTGTGGCACATGAAATGCATTCATGTTCCTGTCATTTTCATTGGAACTAAGCTGCTTCTGGAATCTTTGAGTTGAGGTCTGCTACCCTTGTATGTTAATTTTATAATTGTAATAGAATGATGTGGAACAATGTAGTTGAGGCTGTTTACAGAGTCTCTCAGCACAATACTAGTGAACTTAAATTCAGCAGTGAGGAACTAATTAAAACTACGCTGGTTAAAGGGAAAGCTAATTAAAATCAGTTTAAAAGACATATCTTTATTTGAAATGTAGATCTAGCTGGAGAACCTGTTGTGCAAGCAGATGACAGGAAATAATAATACTTTTTTATATAAAAAAAATCACCAAAAGCTTTGGTTCTCTTTCTTTTTTAATCAAGTCATTCACAGGAAATGAGAATAGTTAGAATTAAAGTATGCCAGCCCAAGGGAATCCTGAATTCAACTTTGCAGGCAGATTTGAAGTAACACCTAGAGGTATCACATTGTAATGGAAGCGGAAAATATTAGATGAAGTAGATGGGTTCAAGTAACAGCTCCACTTCTGTTTTCCAGAAAAAATGGGACTCAACTATATTTGTCCACCTGGGCAACCCTGGTGAAGAAACCTAAGATGACCTAAAGTCATCTTAGCATATGCCAGAAAGTAAACTAAATGCTGCAACAATTTTTCCCATTTAATCAAGACTTTAACATTATTGTCTCCTGTTTAAGCTTGCTTACCATCTTAGCTGATGAGGAATTCAGGGAAATCCTAAAGACTAGCATTAATAGATACCTTTTGCCATGTCTGGGGAATATAGCAAAGTGTAAAAAGCATGATCTAGTATTGCTTGGCAGCCCCTTCCCTCTCTAAGTCATATTAGTGACATACATACTCTATAGATGTGGAGCAGTTTCCACTTGTGGACAAGTTTTTGGCTGAGAGGTTGTACAGTGTTCTAGCTGATGTAGATGGTTTGTCTTTGCACGGGGAGCACTCAGAATTAGGGAGCTGGGTAAGGACTTCAAAAAAAGGATCTGTTTGAAAAATATGCTATAACTATTTTAGATTATTAGATATTACAATACACCTACATATTGTTAACTGGTTGTAATAATTATCCAGCATCTTGTTTTAGAGTTCACCTATAATTAAGTTTTATTTTTCCTTCCTTTCTTAGCTAGCTCTAAACTTTGATTTTAGTTGTTAATCTTAGTTTTAATAGAGTTTAATGCTTTATTGTTTATTGGCCAACAGGTCTCAATGGTAGGTGATACAATAAAGGCAGTTGAATGGCGTGTTAAATGTGGTTGGCAGGCATGCGGCAAGCTAAGCGTAATTTTCAAGAACAGCTTCCCCCTATGTCTGAAGAGAAAAGTTTTTGATCAGCATGTGCTACCTGCTCTAACATATGACAGTGAAACATGGACACTAACCTCACAATCGATACAAAAGCTATGAGTGGCGCAAAGAGCCATGGAAAAATACATGCTCAGCATTACAAGACAAGATAGAAAGACCTGCACATGGATTAGAGAATAAACGAAAGTATACGATATCATCAAGAGACTGAAAGGACTGAAATGGAAACAGGCTGGTCACATAGCAAGAAGAACTGATGGCAGGTGGACCAAGGCAGTCATTGAATGGATCCCACTTGATAAAAAGAGACCTAAAACAAGATGGATTGACAACATCAGCAAGCATTGCAGGCCCAATTGGCAAAAGAAAGCTCAGGACTGTATTAGTTGGAAACATGCGGGAGAGGCCTTCATCCTGCAGTGGATAGACAATGGCTAAAATGATGAAGATGATGACTTAAGCACGTTATTTCATTCTGGTTGATCTTCTTACATCTTGTTTCAAGGTGGTAATTATCTGAAATAAAATTATAAATTGACATGACATCAGCAGATGACCTTAACACTCATCCTATCTAACAAGTGTGTTGTGATAACAAGTGAAGAAAGAGAATATCTATCTATGCTTCCCTGAGCGCCTTGGAAGAAAGAAGGGATGTAAATATAAAGAAATAAGTAGTCCTTACTAAGTAAATAAAGACTCACATTGCTGATCAGTTACTGCTTGAATTTTTAATAAATGAAAATGTGCCAGTGTGCCTAAATTAAGAAATGAATTGCCTGGGGACTCCCCTCTTTTTACTTTTTAGAATATGTCAAGCTCTTCTCATCATCTAGGCATTTTGAGATGGACTAAGGATGAATTGAGTTGGTGTTTAATTTCTTCATATTCTGTTTTACTTTTGTTTGTTCTTCACCTTTACTGCTCTAAGGAGAAAGGCATCGGATATAAACAGACAAATAATTAAAGCACATAGAGTAAGTGCATTTTTTTAAAAAAAGCAGTGAAAAAGAACCATTATAGGAACAATGGGCCATGACAGCTATATTAAACACCCATGGACAGGAAGCCTCCCCCCATGAATACCAGGTGCCGAGGACAAACATGGTAGAAGTCAATATCTTTTGTGCTGTGCTTATGCATATCCACAAACACCTGGCTTGCTGTTTTAGGGAAAAAAATATAAGATAGAAAAAAACCTACATGGTGTCAAGAATTCTTTCCAGCAGTGGCCATAGCACTGTAATTTCTTCTATGTGGTTAAGCCATAATTTGCATCCCTGTATATGTAACGTGTGTATGCATATAAGGGGTCCATGTTCTGTTCCTGGTCACAGGAGCATGTGAGGTGAGGCTTTCTCATAGGAATCCAGTGGGATAGATCCTTCTGGATTTTTATCTTCCCAATTTCCAATCTAATCTGGCCTATTTTCAAACTTAATCTTTTTTTTTGTTGGTTTCTTACCCCACACCAACATTTGGTTCAGTTTTTAGACAATTGTTTTTTTAATGAAAGAATCTTGAGTCCCTGTAGATGATTTGTTTTCATCTTGCTGTCAGGTTGCAAAGAATAAAATGGTAAAGACAGATCTATCTTGTTTTCTTGGCAACAGTATAGAAGTGATTTGCTCTTGTTTTTGTCTTCACCCTTCCAATCTGGTTTATAGCACTAATAATTATTCAGAGTCTCCCTTCCAAGTATCAACAAAGTTCTAACCTGCTTCACTTTTTGAGACCACCCAAGATTGCCCATGATCTGCCACCATGTTGGGTGCTGTTTTTTGGAAAGAGGATACTAAATAAGAAGGACCCTTAACCTAATCCAGATTTTTTTTAAACCAAATTTACAATAATAGTTTACAAGATTTATATTCTGATATAATGTTCAACACTATATCTTATTACTGTGCAAGGCTCTGTCTGAAGTCCTAACAATCATTTTGAATGAAGGGGGAGAGAGAAGGTTTGCTTGCAAATCCCTCAGGGTCTCCTGTCAATATGATGGGAATTGTGCAAGTAGGCTCCCATTTATCAAAAGGAAAATTAAGGTTCTAGACTTCAGAAATTAATTCAGCTGTCCTGAAAAGAGACATCAAGGTCAAGCTGACTTTATTTTCTATGTGCATTTGCTGACATTTGTCAATTAGATGTTATTAAAAAGGCTTGAAAGGTGTCCAGGGAGTTTGCTTGCTTTGACAATATACAAAAGGGTCCAAGGCCTTATGACAACCAGAAGGAAGTTTTTCCAATGCTTGTCATCATATATGAAGCCTTAATCTCCTCAAATCATTGAAAAAAATTACAAAATTCCTTACAAAAAAGAAAATGTATGTATTTATATATTTATATAGATGACTGATTTGTCATTAAAATAAAATTATTAAAATATTTTGCAGTGGTTTTTTCAAGGGTTGGGGACAGACCGACAAAGGCAACATTGTGCCATCACAACCACCAGGCTACTCTTTTCTGCGTGCATTGAAATGTCACATGGCTCCCCAAATGGACAGGGCCTGTGCGGTAATGCTGAAATGCTGCTTTTTTTATTTTGACAAAAGCAAGCAGAGCCTGCTGAATAATATCCAGTTGTAAACAGGAGAAGATGAGAAAGTTATTTCTAGTCCTATTTTATAGGTTCATTTTCTACCATCTATGGAGCACCTCATTTTTATTCTCTAAGTCAATGTTTCTCCACCTTGGCAACTTAAGTTGACATCACCTCCCAGAATTCTCCAGCCATCATGGGAATTGAACTCTAGGAGTTGAAGTCCACATATCTTAAAGTTGCCAAGGTTGAGAAACATTGCTCTAATCCCCTCCAAGCATTTTGAAACCAGCTGAATAATTGTCTCACAACTCAGAGAACAGGAAGGGAACCCCATTGATTGGTCATTGCTCTCTCCAGCTGACCAATAAAAAAGGGCAAACTCACCATTCAATCAGTGCTTCATCTGATACTGACAAAAAATTCTTCCCTCCAATACCACACAGAAAAGGAGAAAATAGCTCTTCCCCTGTCCCAACAGCACTGATCGGGCTGTTTTCCCAAAAAACCAAAACACATTAAAATTGCCTGGTTGCAAGAAGTTGTTCTTATTCAATACGATTGAGAAATATATTGTGTTATTGAGCTTGCCTGTATATGTTGTATATGTTGTAATTCTTGCAGACTTGCTAGAATTAATTCTTCTAAAAATTTCATTGAGGAGCCAGCTTGAAACCCTAATCCTAATTGCTTTTGTTTGATCACTAGAAAAGGGAAAAGCAGAATTTACTCTGAAAGCTGTGATGAGACACGATGACATTAATTTTGCAGCCAGCCTTTTCCCTCCCAAACAGTTGTTGTCATGGATGTAGGTTACAGTGCAGAACCTCTATTTATATGTCTAGGAATAATGGCTTGACTGAACTCAGAAAAGATGAAAGCAGAGTGAAGCAGGAAATCCCATAAATGGAAAATGGCTGTCCAAGAGCTTCAGAATTGAAAAATGGAAATTTTGTCATTTGAGCTGCACCATGGCTGAGCCTAAAAAAAAACAGTTTGGCTGTTCCAGAAGAATAACACTGTAGAAACAGAATATTGATGCTGGAGTAGCACAAGTTGTACATGGACAAGGGTCCAGTATCTCTTGGCTGAAAAGCATTTCCTGCTAGAGTTGGATACAAACCACTTTCCAAATCCTTTACAGATATTTGGGTGGATAATTTCTTTTAACCCTAAACTTGCTGTAGGAAAAGAAGAAAGTCTTCAATATTTTATCAAGAGATGGATTCTTCTTTAATGGTAACAGTAATGATGTGTCGTAAAGTGAGCTCTGTTGTGAAAAATTTTTTTAGTTACAACAAGTGAAAAGTGCTCAGAAAAATGGGAAACTCAGAAAGTCTCACTGTCCTCATGAGAAACCTATATATCTATATAGGTCAGGAAGCCACAGTATGGACAGAACATGGTGAAACAGACTGGCTACAAGTTGACAAAGGAGTGCAGCAAAGCTGCATGCTCTTTCTTTCTGTATTCTATTTATTTGTTAAGGAATATATGTTAAGGAATCCTGGATTGAAAGAAGATAAATGTGTTTTTAAAATTGGAGAAACATCAATAACCCTTATGCTGACGACACGTTGATAGCCAAAAATGAAAAGAATCTGTTAGCCCAAGTACTAAGAGTGAAAGAGTACTGTGAACAAATGGGACTAAAAATTAAATATAAAGAAGTTCAAGCTAATGACAACATGTAGAACAAACAGCCTTAGAATTGGCAATGAGGTGAGTAGAAATGCTGGTTGGGTAGAAATGGTGAGGAAAATATGCAGCAGATTAGCACTTGGAAAAGCAGCCGTGAAGACCTTGGAAAAAGATATTCAAATTCTGTGATATGTGATTTCTATCTGCAAAGATCAGAATCATACAAACCATGATATTCTCTGTGACATTCTATAAAAGTGAAAGTTGGATTTTAAAGAAGCAGGATAGGAAGACTATCAACTCCTTTGAACTTTGGTGTTGGAGAAGACTCCCGATTTATACCATGGACAGCCACAAAAACAAACTGATAGATCATTGAAGAAATCAATCCAGAGTTCTCACTTGAGTCACAAATGACTCAAATGATTCCTTGTTACCTTCTGGGAGGAGGCTCCGTGGTATCCAAAGCCGTGGTATCCAGATTCAATCAGTTTTGTGCCATACAGTGTTAACCTGGTGAACTCTAAAGCTTCCTCCTTCCATTATGTATTCAAGATGGACAGTGATTAATAGTTATATGTTACTTATATGTAAGGGTGTAGGTCTATACATATGTTGTATATAGTATGTTTAAATGTGTGTTATCTATGTGTGTTATGTATGTAATTTGAGAGCAAGCAACTAAATTTCATTTTTAATGTGTGCCGTTGTGCCCACAGTAAAACATGACAATAAAGGTTTTTTAGATATCTAATATCTAAAAAAATGATCAGGCTTAAATTATCCTATTTGGGACACATGATACAAAGACCTAGCTTTCTGGAAAAGATTTTAATGCTGAGAAGAGTGGAAGGAAAGTTAAAAAGAGGAAAACTAGCAGCAAGGTAGATGAACTGTAAATAACAGTAAGTGCACTGCTGGGAGACTTGAAAGAGCAGGCCAGGGATACTCATCATGTAGAGAAGATATCTATGTAGTTCTAAGAATGGAAAACAACTTGATGGCATATAATCAACCAACCAACCAACCAACCAACCAATAGAGAAAGGGTTCAAACACAAGAAGCAATAAAAACAAAGTCTTCCAGCCCCCACCCAGTGTCATTTCTAGTATGAAAGTGATATACAGTGGCTTATTAGCTCATAGGGCATTTCATTATAGCCCAACAAGATATAATTCAGCACCATCTGGAGAATCAAGGTTAATCACTCCTGTTTTATATAAATCACAAGTACAGATATTCCTGTATTATTAATTACTAACATTAAGAAGTTTAGTTGCTGATGTGCATGGTTTCCTTGCTCAATCTCCCAATTTGGCAAAATCAAGAAGGCAATTCAGAATCTGCCATATTGCCACTTCTCAAAGACTGTGGTATCAGTAATTAGGAACTAAGTCTACATCGGAGAGGATTTACCTTTTTAAAGAATGGTAAAATGAAATTAAAATGTAATGTTTGGATGCATTCATCAATATGGCCAATTGAGTCTCATTTATCAGTATTTTTATACAATTAAAAACACAGATAAAGTTAATATTAATAAAAGAACCAACAGGATCTCTTCCTCTCTTTCTCCCTTTCAACCAACATTCTTGGTTATCTAACTGCTTAATGAGATGGGTGGCATATACATTTAATATACAAAGAAAAAACAAAGCTATATTTTTCCTGTTCTGTGCATTGCATTATCTAATAAACTAGGGTCCATAAAATTGGATCTTTTAAAATATATTTTTATTAACACATAATAAGAAAGGAACACATAAATGTGCTAAAGATTTGACACAGGAAAGGATATTTTTAGATGGATAAATTGAATCAATTACTTTAAGATCCTTGCAAGAATCTCATATTTTGCAGGATTAAATAGCACTAAGAAATCCTTTGAGATACAAATTTGCATAGTATCCAAAGATAAAAATATCTGTTTGCTAGATCTACATTAATAAGAGAGAGAAGATCTATAGTTTCAAACTTTAGCTTAAGTTTTACTTAAGTGTGGTCAGGTTTCAAGTAAAAATACTCAGCATGATAAAACAATGAAATTAGTTAGAAAGGCAAAGAAAGCAGATCTCCAAAGTTATTGAAAAGTATAATGCACTTTAGCAAAGATAGTAAATCAATCATTTTTGGTGGTAGAATTTGAGGCATCAGAAGACAGGCACATCAGACAGGAATGATAAAATTAGATAATGGTATTTGGAGAAGTGACTCTGTAAATGTTCCATTTTCTAGAAGACTACTAGTCTAGATAATAAGTATACATAGTTAATACCATACTCGTTTAAATATTAACTGTTAAAGTAGAAAATAAATCTATACCTGTATAATAACTATACTATACAAATATACTTTGTATGTTCATTAAAAGATAATGGATTTTATATTTTTATATTTATTGTTTTATTTGTTTGTTGTATGCCACCCGAGTGATTTTTTTTGTGAGATAGGCAGTTAGGCAAAAAGGATAGATATGTAAGTAAGTAGCTTACTGTAAGTAAGTAAGTAAGTAAGTTACTAATAGTAGTGATAACAATAATATATATAAGCCTGATATTTAGTAAAGTTTTCTAAAACCTCAGTCCTTGTTGTTGTTGTCTAGCTATGTATATACTGAGCATTATTATGATTGCTTTTCATAGAATTTTTCTTATTTGTTTGTGATAAGATATTATGTGTTAATGGTAATGTATTTGCAATATAGTAAAAACAAAGTTATTTTAGATTCAGATAATAACTTTTAGTTCAAGTAAATAACTTGCCCATCAAAACATATTATTGTGATGGGATAAAAGTAGAGTACTGCTCAAATATTTGTTGGAATATAATAATAGCAGCAACAAGAGCAACAAAATCACAAAGATGGAATCTAACACCTAAAAAGGGTCCATAGATAATATAATATATAATTGTTACCTTTCTGGATTTAAAAATTACAGTAAGTTAGAAGAGGAGTATATTGCAGTTTATTGTTTTAACAAAAACCAATAAAATATGTGATGTCTCTAGCAGCCTATTTTGGATGAAGTATGTCTTCTTTTGTGGCCTCTCAAGCAGAACATTTAACATAATATTTGTTACAGAATCATAGCACTGTTTCTGAAGTTATCAATAATGTAAAAAATTGGCAAAAGGATTTTTGGTAAACCTTATTGGTAAACCTTGAAAAATCATGGCAAAGAGTACTGGGTAAATGTCTGCTTCAATTTCTAATATTTGATTTTGCATTTTTTAAAAAACTTAGATAAGGATCTAATTTCATATGATTAATCTAACAAATATTGTCTGGTGCACTCTATAAACATTAAATTATTGGCACATTATATAATAGAATGTCTCTCTCTCTCTAATAGTATAGATCCATTTATATTCTGTTTCTATAGTTTTACTATTTCAGTTAACAAGAGATTCTTGAGATTAATTATGTTAAGATACTTTCTGGTTGCATAACATTTGTAAAGCATAATGTAACAAATTGAAGGGTATATGAACAGATGCTACACATTATAAAGGGAATAAAATGCATCTGGAAAATTTCAGAATCAAGTTAAACATAAGATTTTAGCAGATTGGGTATTCATAATTAGCCCCGAATAGTTCATTTTCATGGGTAAATAGCTATTGGTGTAATTAAATGTATGAAGCTTATACAATGGCTCAGGTTGCTGTCTTTCATTGTCCTGCCGGCAGATGTCTGTCTTGAATACTGCATAACATCACAATGAGTTAATCTATGCTATTTAAAAATAATAATAGCACCTCTTTCTGATTAAGTAAGCTGTATACATGCTATATGGGCAGGAAGGCCCTTAAACAGAAAATAGGGGGGGGGGAGCTGTAAACACCGAAAGATGTCAAGATATGAGCATGCAAAGTGCTTCTAATTGATTTTTAAAAATAAGAACTGACATGATATGGTAAGACTGGTGGAAAATAAATCAAGATTCTTAGACATCTATCAAAGCAAAAACTCTCGATAAAACCATAATCAATCCTAGTTAATATTAGAGAATGGATCTATCAAGTTATAGAGGAGTACGGAGCTAATAATAAAGGAATGCAAGAATGATTAGGAAAACATCTACTTAGCCCTGGGAAAGATGAGAAGGTGAGAAAGAAACTCACGTTTTCCCTGCTTTGATTCTCTTTGATACAGGAGGCAGAAAGAAACTGCCAGGCTTTAAAGATTCCATTATTGTGTCCTACACCAAATAGAGTTTCAATGGTAATATTTGTTTCTGACCTGGCCTACTGCAAAGGCCTGGCATAATTGGCTATTTTCAGTTACCTGAATGTCTATACACACTATTTGTCAGCTAGAAAGCACAAAGAAGGTAAAACAGGCTTGTATTGACCAGTTGGCATAGGGACTAAAATGGATGTGCTGTAATTGAAGGCTGTTGTGGGGGGCGGATCATTCTTTCAAATATCATAATTGTGAGTAGAGCACTAAGGTTAGTGTGACCTAAAACATGAAAATAGCTAAGGTTGAGGTGGGAGTGAAAAATCAGCCCAGGACCTTATGAAGCTGTTCTTTTATCAATACAGGTAATCTTTTCTTAACCATGGTAATTGGGACCAGAATTTCCCTTGCATGTGGTCATAAAGTGTGATATCATGTAACCAAATTGCTTAGCAATGGCAATCCCGGCAATCTCCATTGCTGTCATTAAGTCAGGTTTGAGAATCACTAGGCAGGGACTTCCTCACAACTTCCTGCTGGTTTCCAATTACCAAAGTCAATGGGTAAGCCAGAAGGAAGTTGCACATTTCAGATGACTTGCAAGTGGCCAGAGGACAGCTGTTGGCTGCTGTTGGGTTAATGGACAGTGCACAAGGGTCTGGTGTGGTGCAGTGTGAGTGCAGCGAGGATATACAAGGGTCTGGTGTGGTGCACTCACAAGTGTTGGAGTGACTGTTGCTGTCCAGTGAAGATCTCATGAGGGTGTGCTTGGGGCCAGTGTGGCATGGCTTTAGCATAGTGTGGCCCAGGGTGGTGCTATTAGGTGCGAGAGGAACTGACACTAGAAAGTTTCAATTGTCCATGGTTTTCGTATTTGTAACTCATGGAGAGAGTTAAAGCTGATAAGAAACTGTATGATCTTGAACATGAAATGAAACTGTGCGCAAACAATGTACGCATTATTAGAATAAGGTATAGATTTTGTTAAAACTGGAAATAGAAGATAAGTCAGTTAAAAACTGTATGATCAGTTGGTGCAAAAAAAATTTCAATATAACATACTAATTGATTAGTGTGAAAACATGTGGATGAAGGGACTAAAATTTATGTTATGTTGTAATCTCAAAAATAATTTTTACAAAAATGATATAACACAGGGTATCTATCGCCAGATAAATTGGCTAAAATGTATAAAGGATCACCAAACAATTGCTGGAAATGTGAAACTCTAATAGGAACCTTTGTTGGACTTGCAAAAGGGTTAAGCAATATTGGATTGAAATTAGTAATATAATTCAAAAAGCAGGGAAGATCACAAATGGTGATCATGTGGCTGCAGTGAGAAAACAGTGACTAATATTGGCAAGATAAGCTTGGAATGGAAGTATAAATAAACATTATAGCTCTGGAGAGTCTTAGTCAGCAGGACTGAGTACTTGAGAGTACAAAGTAGATAGCTATATCACACTTTTAAAGCACCAATTTAATTTTAACACTGCCTTTTCTACACAACACATATCATTTGAAAGAAGTTTGTAGAGTTCATCTAACATAGGATGCGACAACCAAGTATTTGAAGAAAGAAGGAAGGGGGGGGGGTCAACCTATTCTCCAAAGCACCTGAAAGCAGAACAAGAAGCAATGGACAGAAACTAATCAAGGAGAAACCAACCTAGAACTAAGGAGAAATTTCCTTAGAAGAATCAACCAGTAGAACGACTTGCCTCCAGAAGTTGTGGGTGCTCCATCACTAGAGGTTTTTAAGAAGAGATTGGACAGCCATTTGTCTGACATGGTTTGGGTTTTCTGCTTGAGCAGGGGGTTGGACTAGGAGACCTCCAAGGTCTCTTCCAACTCAGAAATAGAAATAGAAATAGAAATAGAAATAGAAATAGAAATAGAAATAGAAATAGAAATAGAAATAGAAATAGAAATAGAAATAGAATAATAACTTTATTGTCACTTTGAATGTACACTAATCGGCATACATTAAAATGAAATTTCATTGCATACAGCTCTCAAAGGGTCACCACCTCCAATATACGCTACATAAATACAACAAAAATAAATAAATAAATACAGAATTATGCATATACCCACATATATTATGTGACACAGAGAAACAACAGTCTACTTCGGGTTATGTATTCTGTGCATAGTGAGAAAAACGAATCTTGCGAGTTTACCAGACGGATGGCATAGGGAAGAAAGCTATTACAGAATCGGATAGTCCTGCTAGAAATACTCCCAGAGGGGAGCCACAGGAACAGACCATAAAGTGGGTGTGTGGGGTCTCCAACAATGCTTTGAGCTCTAAGCACATAGCGCTTATAAGCAGCATCCTGAATACCAGGAAGTGAGTTTCCTATTATCTTCTTGGCTGTCCTTACCAATCTCTATATGGATTTTCTATCTGAGGCGCTGCTGCCATCAAACCAGACAGTGATGCAGTTTGTTAAAATGCTCCCATTCGTGCCTCTGTAAAAAGTGGCCAGGACAGAAGGAGAGAGATGTGCTCTCCTCATCCGATGCAGGAAATGCAGACACTGGTTTGCACGCTTCACTAAGGATAAGGTGTGGAGAGACCAATTCAGATTGTTAGTTATCTGCACCCCCAGCTACTTAATACTTATTCTGTTATTCAGTTGACTAAAGCATGAGATTTCCTTATTAAAACAATGTTCCTGGTTTCTGGCCTACTTTAGAGTAATTCAATGACCACCTTCAAAGTCCTAATGTAGGACCAGGCTATCTAAGACTGTATCACCCTTATCAAGCTGCTCGGGCTTGAAAATATTTTTTCCCCAGTCCTGCCAGCATTCTAAGGAATGACCAATGTGTTGACGAGAGCTTCTGACTGGCAGCTCTCAAATTTTACAACCAGATGCCAAGAGAAATCAGACTGGTTTCCATTCTGTTCTCCTAATGGGGAGAAAATCAATTTATCTAGGTAGCCCTTTGCGGTAGATGCTATTTTTTACTGTTGAAATCAAAGGAAAGGGTGATGGTTTTTATTATTATTAAGAACAAGTTATTATTATTGCATATTTATTAATTACAGTATTAATATATACAGTATATATTAATTTTGTATTTAAACTAATGATTTCATATTTATAATTATATTACTTTACAGAATTTAGAGTATACATGGAATAGATAGTTGAATAATCCTGTTTATTGAATAGGAGTAAAATAGAACGTAAGTTGATAGCAAAAATATGATACCTTCTCCTAAATAAAATAATTTAAATAATATTTAAAGCCTATTAATTGCATTTATAGCCTGGTTTTCCTCTGGAAGCTCAGAGCTTTCAGTGGGGTTTCCCTCTCATCAGTCCCTACAACAATAATCCTATGAGTTATGTTAACCCTAACCCTACATAGCAATTATCCCAAAGTCACCTCTAAGCTCTTTTAGCTCTGGGGTTCCACAAAGAAGAGGGAGTCAAGCTATTCTCTGTAGGCAGAACAAGAAGCAACAGATGGAAACTAATCAAAGACAGAAGCAACCTAGAACTAAGGAGAAATTTCCTGACAGAACAATTAATCAGTGGAACAACCTGCCTCCAGAAGCTGTGAATGCTCCAACATTGGAAGTTTTTAAGAAGAGACTGGACAACCATTTGTCTGAAATGGTATAGGGGGTTGGACTAGAAGACTTCCAAGGTCCCTTCCAACTCCGTTGTTGTTGTTGTTGTTGTTGTTGTTGTTGTTGTTGTTGTTGTTGTTGTTGTTATTATTATTATTATTATTATTATTATTATTATTATTATTATAGAAATAGAAATAGAAAGAAATAGAAATAGAAATAGAAATAGAAATAGAAATAGAAATAGAAATAGAAATAGAAATAGAAATAGAAATAGTGAGGTAATAACCTCCATACTACATTAGCTTTGTTGGCAAAAGTGAACAAATATCATCTCAAGAGGGTTCACCCCCAGCCTGAAGAAAATGTTCTGCTAATATAATCAAGTTTTTTGGGAGACACATTTCTGAGATTGTGAATGGAAAGGAGCAAGTTACAATAGTAGAATGTAGCTATGTAACAGTATCAGAAGGAATTAATGATTAAAATAGTGTACAGCTAGCCAGGGTTTTCTTGCATTTGTAATAACACCAATTTAATTTGGTAAGCTACAATACACCTGCACAAGTTGAGCTGTTTTATCTTCCAAAGAAAATGCAATTCAGAATTGGTCTCAGTGGGAAGACAAAAGTTAAAGAACTATAAAAGAGTTAAAGCCATGAGCCAAATCTGCAACTCTGAGCAGCTGGAAGAAATAATATAGTTTCTGAGATTTAAAATAATAAAATCGTTTATTCTTTAAAGTTTTATCATGCTGGTTGGGAAATTCTGGAAGTTGAAGTCCACACATTTTAAAGTTGCTAAGGTTGAGAAATACTGACTTAGACAAAGCCCTCAGGTTATGCCAGATGGGTGTAGTAGATATAACCATGAAATGCTCCTCCGTGGCCCTTGAGCTATGCAGAAGTGGTTCATCATCTAAAGCAACATTAGATGCACAGTAACAAATATGTGTCTACTTCAGATGTTGAATGGTTGTCATGTTTACAGGGAAGAGAGCCTATCGAAGAGATGCACTGGCCATTTTTATCACTACTTCAGTTGAGGGGGCAATGTCTACGTTGACGTCAACATGGGAGAATCAAGGAGCAATGCCTTCCCTTTTTTGCACCGGTCATTAAGCGAACACAGCAGTTGTTAAGCAGTTTTTAGGATTAGGGCATGGTAGTTAAGAGAATCAATTTTCCACAATGGGCGTTTTTTTGCTAGAAACCAAAACTAACCTGACAATTTTCTTTTTGCAAATGATGATCATATGACTGTGGGATGCTGCAAATGGCCATAAAGGTAAGCCAGCTGTCAAGCATCCAAATGCAATCACATGACTGTGGTGTATATGTGTGTGTGTCTATGTGTATGTGTCTCTGTGTTATGTGTATGTAACCATCATAAATTTGGGACATAATGTCCCTGCAGAAGAGAACTGGATGAAGAGTTAGTTAAAAGATTTGGAAGCAGAATACATGGATTGCCTTTACCATTATAAATCCAATTAGTCCTCAATACTGTTGGAAGAGATTCTTCCATGTTACGGTCACATGTGAGTGGGCTTTTGGTGTGATATTGTGGAACCAGACTGCTTTTTCCCATGATTTTCAAGAGCACTTATTTTTACTCCTAACACTTCATCCAGTTCTCTTCTGCAGAAGTATTTAAAGAATAGACGTTGTTCCCTTGATTTTATTGTATTTCAACATAGTTTTTAATCATAACAAGGAAAAGAAAAGATCATATCATACATGTGAAAAAACAGCTGGTTTTTCTTTCTTTAGAAATCTTCTGGCTATTCTTTAGATTATATAGCTATTTTGCTTCCCATTTTACTTAATGCTTTTACGTTGTTTTAATCATACTATTATTATATTCTAATCACGTCATTTTTGACATTCCTTCTTGCAATAGATAGGGCAATAATGTTCACTCTTTCTCTTTTAATTAATATGGTTACCTCTAAACTCCTTTTGTAGGTTGGAGGTTTTCTATAGCAAAGTGGGATATGACATGAAAGGTTAAGGGTGAGCGATGAAAAATTGATCTTCCATCAAAAATCTGACGTTCCATCAAACACTTTCCTGCCAACAAAGCTCTGTATTTCCAACAATTTGCAGTAGATGACAGTGCTTAATTTCTGAAAGATGGTGTTATTTCAGGTTTGTTTTACTCTGTACTTAATTCTTCATTTGGGACTTTTCTTAGAGTTTCCTTGTTTTTCTTCTTCTGTTCAAAAGTTCCATTCATAATGTAACAGACCATAGCCTTTCATGATTTGAGGCTTTGGAACCTGCACTTTCATGTATTCATTTATAAGATTTCCTCTGTTGGCAAAATTTGCTAGGGAATAAGAGCTCCTCTAATGACAAAAGAGTGGGAAGGAAAGCTTCAGAAATAAAATTCAGTAAAATAAAAACGATCAAATGACAGCAGGATTTTAAAAACGTTCTGACTACAAGTTTTTTTTTAAAAAAAATTTCTTTGCAATAAGAATTTTCTGTGCCAAACTTCTAAGGCAGAGAAAATTTGCTGTTTCTAGTACTACATGAGACTCGTAGGTCTCAAATGATCAATAATAAACAAATGTTTATAGTCAGTGCTAGCCGTTTTGTTTTGAGAAGAAATTCTTTGGTGTGTGGGGAAAGACACTTTGCTATTTGATTTGATATTTTTTGTTTTGTTGTCTGCCTTTCTTTCCCTTTTGGTGAAATTAAGAACAATATGTTTTACTGAGCACTCATCTTTCCCAAAAGCCTTCAAGGTACCTTTTAAGAAAACTGCATACAGGAGAGAGAGAGAGAGAGAGAGAGAGAGAGAGAGAGAGAGAGAGAGAGAGAGAGAGAGAGAGAGAGAGAGAGAATACATAAATCATGCCAGCTGAAGCATTGTCAGGAAAAAAAAGGAAAATTTGAACCCAACTCAATTCAATCTCTTCCATAATCATGGCTTAGTCTAGAAGAAGGATTGGACTCAAAGTGTAATCCAGCATCAGCTACAGGGCAATCCAGCTGTCTTTGGAAGCTAAAAAGCAGGTAAAACAGGACACGCCTATCCCGCATTGTGTATTGTTCCTCAACCATTGGAAACATGCTTCATTTTGGTTCAGAATTCTAGGAATTAAGGAAAACTATAAGGAAACCTGCCAATAGATTTGCCGTAATATTTGTATATAGTATTCCATTGATGATTCTTCTTCACCTTATGCTAAATAAATAAATACATTTATGGGATTTTGTTTTTCTTAGCTGGCAGTTAATGTTTTTTTCACCACTGAGCCTTGGGTATATGTGGGTACTTTCCAAATCCTGAAACCTCTTTTCCAACAAGAAAGGCCGACTTTTGTGAGTGATCACAGCCAGCTTTATTCAATGGAGGAAATAAATGATAAATAAATAAGATAGAAGGCGTCAGTTTCATTCTGAAAGAAATCGCTGTTAGTATTACCATGTTTGCTTAAGTATTTTAATGAATATTAAATAGAAGTGTGGCAAAGCATCTATTATAGAATCAAAAAATAGCAATTGTTTGGAAATTTCTCCTTCCTATACAAATCAGTGTTGACCTGTTATTGATAAATATATTGGTAACATTTTGGATCTTTAAATTTAAATAAAGTTGGAGAAAGGATGATTTGGAAAGATTGATTATTAATAGATGCATTGATAATAGATAGATAGATAGATAGATAGATAGATAGATAGATAGATAGATAGATAGATAGATAGATAGATAGATAGATAGATAGATAGATAGATAGATAGATAGATAGATGCACAGCTCAGGTACTGGCTCCCTTCTTCCTAAGGGACAAACTTAAATTAAATGTAATGTTTATACAAAGATTTTACATACTTATCCTTTGTTTTTGAAGTATCAAGCCATTGAGGGGTAGAGGGGAACAATGATTGGACCTGCAGTGTATGGAAACTGGATTGAACCAATGGCAATTTTGAGATATAGCATTTTTGTCAGAACTTTAACTGCGGGGGGGGGGGGGAGACCCCATGCCAAAGCAGCAGTTTCAAAATCAAAAGCCTGGCATATAAAATCATCTTCTTCAACCATAGTACCTATCAGGGAGGTATAATGGAAGTCTGTATTCCAAGTATGAATCTACTAAGTCTATCACCCAATTTACCAGAGGTGTTGATTTCTGTTTCTCTTTGGGGGAAAAAAGGAGATGAACATTTAGTAATTTTTTGGGCGAGGCAAAGTCTTTGTTAATGAAGCTCTTCTTTTCCTCTCACTTGTGATCCAGGGCAATCCACAGTTGCCCTAGAAAAACTACATCTCAAAGGACAATGCTCTTGAAGCAAGGTTGAGAGAAAAAGAAAAATGGAAAATTAGCCTGTCACTTTCTTTGGTGCTACTGTAGAATACCAAACATTTTAACACAGGTACTAAGTGAGTTGAGATAGACTTTTGATATATCTGTAGGGCCTATTTGTCCTTAACTAATATCTCTAATACATTTGCACATTTAATGTATTATCTGCCTTGGCCTTAAGCCATCAAGTTATTGGCCATAGAACAGAACTAATTAGTACAACCTGGGAACATTGTATGATAATCCAGAATATCTGGAATTTAGTCCCAGAGAGTTAATCCTCTGATATTGCCTGTTATGAAACTCCCAAACATGATGCATTTCTTTCATTTTGCCAAGGGAAATAATTTAGCTCTGCTTTTGCTTTGACTCAGCCTGCTAATGTGCCATTTAGCCATCCAAATATTTTGCTTTATGTAGTTCACAGCCTTTGCTTAAACCCTATTTCTATATAACTCTTGAAGAGTTCAAAAAGGCAAGAAATAATACTATAAATCTTTATAATATGTTAATATGCTAGGATTCTTCATCTGGTTTCATAGCTGGATGTCAGCTATGCAGCTTAAGTTGTAATTGATCACATTTGACTCACAAATTTTCGTATTTCATTTTCTGTATTTTTAGAACAAGCCAAATTGGCTGTACAATTCTCCCCCCCCCCCAGTTTTTGCATACTATTGTGCAGCATTTGCTGTTAGTTGTAGTATAATAAGTGAGTGAGGGGGAAGCTCTAAATTGAGACTAAAAGTTTGGGCTCAGATTCATGATTTATCCGCTGACATTTTATAATAAAGCAGATGTGCCTTTTATTCATTAAAAAAAGTCAACAATACAAATGGTTCCTCATTAACACTTAAATGAACTAGTCACTGCATTCATTTAAAAGATACCGGTGCTTTTTTCACTTGGACTTTAAAAATGAATAAATAATGAATTATATTGCTGATGACACCTATGCCTTTGGATTTTTAGAAGGGAATGTTTCATAAAACCATGCTGTGAATAGATGCAAAAGCTTATCTTTGCATAATGTAGACTTTTGGAATTAATGTGAAAAGCAGACATAATTAAACACAAAACTGACACATCATTTTTGTATGCTAAATTGAGTGTGTATGTATGTGTGAGTGTATATGTGTGTGACATGGAGTATATGTGTGATATATATCAGAGTCCAAAGAAGTCAGTTTTTACAATTTTTTTTCTATCTGAAGTACTAGGCGAACTCTATACTACCTCATTTAGCTTTCTCTATGTTTACAGTGGTACCTCGGTACTCTTCATTAATTGTTCTGGGAGGTGCAATGACTACCAAAAACAATGAGTTGAGTACCAAGCAAATTTTTCCCATAAATAGTAATATAGTGAGTTACGAGGCAGCCCACACCAAGTTCTAGTTTGTGCATTGAGTATCAAATAAATGATACCAGGTCACAGTTTTCACATCAGAATGTGTTGTCTACCAAATTCAATGAGTTTCAAAGCAGTTTAGTACCAAGGTACTACTGTATTTGGATATTATCAAGGGCAAATCTGAAGATGACCCAGTGAAATCCAATTAAGTCCAATTCTTTATTTGCTTACATCTAATGAACAGAATCTTGCCAGGCTAAAGCTATAATTTCTAGTTAGAGATGCTCTATGGGGGAGATAGGCATTTTTAAAAATATGATACATAAAAAAAAATAACCTTCTAACCTGATAGGTATAACCCGAGTGATTCTAAGTCATGCCTACTCTGACCCTTTTCCTTCCTCCCTACAACTAGGGACTGCACAGCCTCTTAATGTGGGATACTCTCTGGAATGGTCTGCTTCCTCCCTGGGAAAACATGATGCTACCAAGATCGCCCCCCCCCCCCACTCCTTCCCCGGGTCCACATTCCATCACCACTTTTTAAGAACAGATCCTTACTATTCAATACTATCCTTGGCTGGCAAAAGCTTTCCAATTTTCTGATAACAGATGGTTCAAGAAACTAAGACTATGATGAGACTTTTCAACTTCGGGTTGCCAGAACATTTGACAAAGCACAAGAGAACAATTTGCAAAAGCTAAAGTTATAGACTTGAGGTCAAGAGTTGAGTAACTGTTTCCATCTGTTCTGTAGTATGTCCAAAGAAGAATGTTACTGTTATTTTAATAGATCATAGCAGCCGAATTGGCCATCTTGCTACTAGCATTGCCAGCAAAGTTATGCTGAAAGAACATCTTGCATCAGTACCATAATTAGAAAAGATTGCATCTTGTTTATTTTGTTGGAGAGTTTCAGGCATCCCTGATTTAGATTCAGCAGTAAATTACAGATCTCCAGAGGTTTCACCTCACTTGACTGCTTTGCAAGATTTGGAAGAATACTCGTAGACAAGGCTTAGGTAACTTGACATGAATGTAGCTATATACTACAGTTGATTGTCCATTGCCATTCAGAAGATAGGATGTTAATAGAGATATAAATATAATAGAGATATAAATTTGAGCCTTCTTCCTTGTGTCTTTCAGAATTAATGAGAACTAAGCTTGAGCAGTTATTGTATGTTTATTTCATCTGGGAGTCACTGATTCTTAATTCAATGTTCAAAGGAAGATCTATGAGCCTACCAGGCACGGCTTAATTTGAGCACCAATCTTCCAGAGGCACCATCTGACCCAAGTTGTGTTTTGTTGACCTACCAATGGACCTGGACCAGAAGCCACAATTTTCCCAAGATAAGAATCTAGAAGTCTAAGTAATATAGTCTGACTATAAAAAGTAATAACAACTGGTGGGGAAGTAAAAATGGAGGCATAAGCTAAATCTTTCAGAACTGTGTGTAACAACAATGTTGAAATGGTTTTAGCAAATAAACATGCAAATGCTGAAAATATTTACCACAGGAATTACATTGCCAAGTTGGCTGAATATTAAACTATGAATTTAAAAGAAAACTCAAAGATATTCATTTTTTGAATGTTTCTTATTTAAGAAGATGTATGCTTTTGTAAAATTAGGTTGATTGATTAGCATGACAGTGTGAACTCAATATTTTCAAACAAATGTAATGATAGAGCTGGACTGTGCAAATAGTCTTCAAAGCATCCTCAAAAATGTCTTTTTCTTCAGCATGTTGATATTTGTAGATTATAGATTGTGTTTATGATTATTGCACAAAGAATTTATTTTATTTCCTTCATTTACCCAAAACCTTATTTATCACAGAAGGACATATGGAAAATATAACATGATTTTGTTCACATGAGACCAGCTGGTTGGTACATTGCTAATACTGCCTCTATGAAATATATCTGATTTATATAATCTAGCCCACAAATTCCACTTTATCAGAAAAAAGAAAATAAATGAGGAATTTTAAATGATAGGAAAGATTTAATAATGATTTAAATTAGCTTTATTTATAATACTGTCATAACAATGAAATTCACATTTTTTTGTTTACTATGTACCCAGAGATTAATATATACTAAAAACTAAACTGTTTAACCAGATTCCCTGCTATAACCTTTTTAAAGAACAAAGTAGTTTCTTACAACAGTTCTGGAAACAATGCCAGATTTGAAGTCTAATTTACTTGGACTTCAGTAAGGCATTTGATAAAGTAGATCACAACCTACTACTCGATAAGATAGAAAAATGTGGGTTAGACAGCATCACCACCAGATGGATTCGTAGCTGGCTGACCGGCCGTACTCAGCGTGTGGTCCTCAATGGAACCGCATCTACATGGAGGAAGTGTGCAGTGGGGTGCCCCAGGGCTCTGTTCTGGGCCAGTGCTCTTCAACATCTTCATCAATGATTTGGACGAGGGGATAGATGGGGAACTCATCAAATTTGCGGATGACACCAAGCTGGCAGGAATAGCCAACACTCCAGAAGACAGGCTTAAGATACAGGAGGACCTGGACAGACTTGAACACTGGGCGCTATCTAACAAAATGAAATTCAATGGTGAAAAAAGTAAGGTTCTACATTTAGGCAAGAAAAACCAAATGTACAGGTATAGTATAGGGGGTACCTTGCTCAATAGTAGTAACTGTGAGAGGGATCTCGGAGTCCTAGTGGACAATCACTTAAATATGAGCCAGCAGTGTGCTGCAGCTGCCAAAAAAGCCAACACAGTGCTGGGCTGCATTAACAAGGGATAGAATCAAGATCACGTGAAGTATTAATACCACTTTACAATGCCTTGGTAAGGCCACACTTGGAATACTGCATCCAGTTTTGGTCACCACGATGAAAAAAGATGTTGAGACTCTAGAAAGAGTGCAGAGAAGGGCAACAAAGATGATTAGGGGACTGGAGGCTAAAGCATATAAGGAACGGTTGCTGGAATTGGGTATGTCTAGTTTAATGAAAAGAAGGACTAGGGGTGACATGATAGCAGTATTCCAATATCTCAGGGGTTGCCACAAAGAAGAGGGAGTCAAGCTATTCTCCAAGGCGCCTGAGGGCAGGACAAGAAGTAATGGATGGAAACTAGTCAAGGAGAGAAGCAACCTGGAACTGAGGAGAAACTTCCTGACAGTTAGAACAATTAATCAGTGGAACAACCTGCCTCCAGAAGCGGTGAATGCTCCAACAGTGGAAGTTTTTAAGAAGAGACTGGACAGCCATTTGTCTGAAATGATGTAGGGTTTCCTGCCTGAGCAGGGGGTTGGACTCGATGACCTCCAAGGTCCCTTCCAACTTTATTATTATTATTAAGTTTTGCCAGAGCCTTTTCGGATCAGTAAGTTTTCCAATAGTGAAGTCCACATTATTAATTTTACTATGGAAGATGGGGCATTTGAAATCAGCCTCTAAAGCAACTGGTCAGAATGTCTATGCTTCATATTCTTTGTTCCCATAGAAACATTACACCAAAGGGACAAGTCTCATGTGAATTTTTTCTGGACTCATCATTAATGTTACTTAATTAACAGGTAGATATGTAGAACAAAGAATATCAGAGTTGAAGGGACTTTGGAGGTCTTCTAGTTCAACCCCCTGTTCAAGCAGGAGACCTTATACCATTTCAGACAGGTGGCTGTCCAGTCTTTTCTTAAAAGTCTCCAGTTTGCACCCACAACTTCTGAAGGCAAGTTGTTCCACTGGTTAATTGTTCTCATTGTTAGAAAATTTCTCCTTAGTTCCAGGTTGCTTCTCTCCTTGCTTAGCTTCCATCCGTTGTTTCTTGTCTTTGGGTACTTTGGAAAATAGTTTGACCCCTCTTTTTGTTACAGCCTTTCAAATATTGGAACACTGCTATCATGTCACTCTGGTCCTTCTTTTCACTAGATTAGCCATACACAATTCCTGCAACCATTCATCTTATGTTTTAATCTCTAGCCCCCTAATCATCATTGTTGCTCTTCTCTGCACTTTTTCTAAAGTCTCAACATTTTTTTAATAATGTGATGACCAATCTTCTGTCATTCATAGAACCTTCTGTTGGGGTGGGGTGGGGGGTGTCTGCAGGAATATTAACAAAAGTCATAACACTGGCTGATTATGGTTTGTACATCAGAAAATAATATGAATGGTTTTAGGCTTATTGATATGTCCTCTAAATGTGTGGACAGAAATACTGTGAATTATCAAAAACTGTGTTTCTAGGAGTAAATAGAAAAATAAGGATTTTCTCAGTAGGATTTGTTCTCTTGTAATGAAAATTGCAAATTAAAATTAAAAATCAAGAAGCTGTTCAGTTCCACAGCCACCAGCCTTTTCAGATACATCAGAAGCCAGTATCTTTTGACAGACAGACTGCAGATCTTTATAGTAATTTAAATTTATTTAAATGAATGGGCATTCTGTACTGTTTGGTGCAACTGTAAAAAAATGATTCTTATTAGGTAGTTAGTAGAAATTTCATTGGGTTTCCCTCCCCCCAGTTTTGCCACTTTGAATTTAAATGAAATTGAAAACCCTATGAGCAGAATTCTGGGAGAATTGGGAGAATCAGAACTGAAATGAAAAAAATGGGATGACAAAAATACCACTTTCCACCTTACACATTTCCAATTACATGTTTTTAATCTAAGCCTGTAGCTAACATTTAAACTAAATGCTCAGAATGAATTATTCCCCTTTTCCTTTTAAACTTCCTTAGTTGTGAATTGGTATATTGTATTCTATCTTGGGAGCCCTCAAGCAGAGAGAAGGCATAAGAAATATGATGATTTCACCCTGAAATTCTTCTTTATGAATCTGACTTATAGACACATAGGAATTCTGAGCTTGAGAAGAATAGAATTCATTCAAACATTCGAGTTCATGGTTGAGAGAATAAGTTGTGTAGTCTTGAGAGTTTAGAAGAGTTAAAGTTCATCCTTACCTTTTTACTCAGAGGTAGCTCTCAGCTGGTAAACCCCACTGAGATCAAATTAGGCTTTCTTCTAAATAAATATATAATTGTAGCATAAGGCATAAGGTTTCTACAATAAATTTTCATCAGGCACTGGTTTTTTAAAAAAAGAAAGTATAGCGTTAAGAAAACAACAATAGCTAAGTTTTCGGAACCTGCGTGGTATGGAATGGTTTGCCATTTGATCAGAGATAATTTTGGAATCAATATTGTGTGCTTGGGAGTGATGGAATTGTACAATGCTCATGATTCATACAAAGGTCAGGATATGATATGCTTAAAAGGATTTTATGGTAAAATGCCTCCTCTTTTGAAGCATTTTTTTTTAAAAAAAATCCAGCATATACATTGAAAGAATATATATGCATTATACTTTGTGTAATGATGCTTTTAATCTGAAATCCTGAAAGATGCTAGGTGGTCATCATCTTGTTATTAATTGGATCCTATTTTGTCAATTTTGTGGTGATTGCGAAAAAGGACAAATTGCAACTAAAGCTTTTGTTTGATCAGAATTTCAACTGAATGGGCATCTGAGTAGCTGAGCACCTTCATAACATTCTGAGACTTGGCTTGCTACTGATAGTACATTCTATTGTCATAGAATGCAATTCTACTTTTGGTACCATTTATATAGGTTACATTCAGATCGCTACTACTTAGAGGCTTGGAAATAGTTCCTAAATTTCTGGATCAAATATAGTTTCCTGGTGTTATAGCTCCTAAGGGGAACAAGGCACCTTTGTGCAACAAGTCACATGTTTTATCTATGGCATCTCCAGGGAAAAAAGTCCCAATAGAGGAGAATGCTTGTAGCTCAGGACTGAAAAGAAGGGTCCTTGGTGCTCTCTGAGCTTGGTTATTTTCTTGCAAACATTATCCAACCCAGATAACATAATCAGTGCTCTCAGTCTCAAGTTTCTCCAATCTGTTTCTTTTAGCTGTTAACATCTTTTCTAGTATCTGCAATAAACAGAAATAGCCATGTCCTTGAATCTCTGTCTGCATGCCTTCTTAGTTCTCAAGTACCAATCTGGGTGAAGCCTGACAACAAAAGCAGCTACTGTATACTCCCAGTTTGATGGCAAGAAACATGATGTTGAGTTTCCTAGGTCCACCAATGATTACCAAACCCTTAATATTTCCATTTATTTGTCCTAGCAACTTAGAGATTAATTGGGTTCTAAAAACAAAACTATCTAAATAACATTACTATAAGCAGATCCTTTTTCTCCCAATGTGTCTGACGATAGAGGTCTTCGTTACCAATATTTTTGAAAGGAGGAAAAATTTGGGGTGGAATATACCTTGCATTCCCAGTAAAGGAAAATCAACTGCAATATGTTCTTCACTGAAAAGTGTGAAAGAAATGTTTATTGTCTGTAAGCCTCCTTTGAATTCACGTTGGTCATCAGTGCCCCCTGAATATCTCTGCCTTTGTCATCTGTTTAATATATTTAACCATCACAACTTTAATTATATTTTATACACACTATAACTACTTCTTTATGACATATATATTCTCTTGGTTATATCAATAAATTATCTTTGATTCACGAACTGTATCCCTCTGTAAGCTGCCAAATTCTCAAAAAAATAATAATGGATGTGTTTACAACACTTCACATTCAAAAGGGAATACAAGCCCAAATTGTTAGAATTACAACCTGCTCATTCATGCTTTTCAAAGGCCAAACATCCTATATTACAAAGTGCTGTCTTTCTGTACACAAATATTCCCATATACCCCAATCTGTATTCCTTACCGGCTGTAATTATAGGAGTATCTCTCTAAACCTACATAAGACCTTAACTAGTTTCTCATGCTCTTCAGTTTTAATAGCAGAAACCTGTAATTCATTGTCAGTTGTTAGTTTCAATAAAATGATTGTTGAATCCTCTCCAATTGTTGGCATGCTCTTAGGTGAGTTTATTCAAAACAAAGGACTACCCAGACACACTGAGGTAGCAGACAATGTCTATGTGCTTTGCCTTCTGTGATAGTTCCATTTGCAATATCTTCAAAAATGTAATTTTCCACATTTCAACTGTAGCACTTGCCAATTCTTTGAGCTCTGGGCGTTAGGAGGCTGATGATTGAAAGAGGAAGAAGGTGATTAACAATGAAATGGAATTCTTCCACCTGAAAATGTAAGGGAAATATCTGGACAGAGGAAAAACATTGAAGAAGTTGTAACAGTGACGGACGTTCCTTTCCACCTGTTTCTTCTCAGGAAGTGTCAGTCCAATACAGTAGTCCAGACTAAGGAACCAATAGCACAGGACTACTTTTATAGCTCTAGTAGCAGAATCTTACAAGTTTGAGAGTGCTTTTGTTCCCTCCCACACTTTATGTGAAATAGGAAAGAGCCTGTCTGAGATTTACTCAATTTATTCAATTAGTTTCTTGGAATGGACTCAAGCCCACTTTTCTGATTATTGCCTTGGCAGCAGCTCTTCCTCCTGTCCTTCAAGCTCCATGCCTTCTACAGAAAGAAATGAAAATCCCCCCCCCCCCCCCCCCCCCCCGTGGCCTTCTCGAGCTAAGATGGAAGGTTCTGTACTGGGAAGAGCAATTTAACAAGATAGAGTCTCTTGTCAGTTGACTGTTGTCAAGAGTAGATATGCTTTCCTTTTCCTATAATTGTCCCAATCCTTTAAGGTCTTCAAACTTGGCCCTTTTATGACTTGTGGACTTCAACTCCCAGAATTGCTCAGCCAGGCACACTGAGCAGTTTTGAAATGGGGGACTTGTTAAATAAAGATAGAAAAATGTGGGTTAGACAGCATGAACAGCAGATGGATTTGTAGCTAGCTGACCGGCCATACTCAGCATGTGATCCTCAATGGAACTGCATCTACATGGAGGGAAGTATGTAGTGGGGTGCCCCAGGGCTCTGTTCTGGGCCTAGTGCTCTTCAACATCTTCATCAATGATTTGGATGAGGGGATAGATGGGGAGCTCATCAAATTTGCAGATGACACCAAGCTGGCAGGAATAGCCAACACTCCAGAAGATAGGCTTAAGATACAGGAGGATCTTGACAGACTTGAACATTGGGCGGTATCTAACAAAATGAAATTCAATGGTGAAAAAAGCAAGGTTTTACATTTAGGCAAGAAAAAACAAATGCACAGGTATAGTATAGGTGGTACTTTGCTCAGTAGTAACTGTGAGAGGGATCTCGGAGTCCTAGTGGATAATAACTTAAATATGAGCCAGCAGTGTGCTGCAGCTGCCAAAAATAACCAACACAGTGCTAGGCTGCATTAACAGAGGGATAGAATCAAGATCACGTGAAGTGTTAATACCACTTTACAATGCCTTGGTAAGGCCATACATGGAATACTGCATCCAGTTTTGGTCACCACGATGTAAAAAAGATGTTGAGACTCTAGAAAGAGTTCAGGGAAGAGCAACAAAGATGATTAGGGGACTGGAGGCTAAAGCATATCAGGAACGTTTGCTGGAATTGGGTATGTCTAGTTTAATGAAAAGAAGGACTAGGGGTGACATGATAGCAGTATTGCAATATCTCAGGGGTTGCCACAAAGAAGAGGGAGTCAAGCTATTCTCCAAGGCGCCTGAGGGCAGGACAAGAAGTAATGGATGGAAACTAGTCAAGGAGAGAAGCAACCTGGAACTGAGGAGAAACTTCCTGACAGTTAGAACAATTAACCAGTGGAACAACCTGCCCCAGAAGTGGTGAATGCTCCAACACTGGAAGTTTTTAAGAAGAGACTGGACAGCCATTTGTCTGAAATGGTATAGGGTTTCCTGCCTGAGCAGGGGGTTGGACTCGATGACCTCCAAGGTCCCTTCCAACAACTATTATTATTATTATTATATTATTATTATTATTATTATATTTTATTATTATTATTATTATTATTATTATTATTATTATTATTATTATTATTATTATTATTATTATTATTATTATTATTATTATTATTATTATTATTATTATTATTATTATTATTATTATTATTATTATCCTTCTCTTTGATAGATTAGGCATACCTAACTCCCTCAACCATTCATCATACGGTTTAGCCTCCAGAGGCATTATCACCTTTGTTGGTCTTCTCTGCCTGCCCACCCGGTGGCGCTCTTCCTCCTGTCCGAGGTTTTCATTGGTGTGAGCATTTCTGTTGAGGATTGGCAGCGGGGATGGGGTGGGGGGTGTTTGGTTTTTATTCCCCCTGTCTGCTGGGTGGTTGCAGCAGGTTTTGGTCACTTCACATGACCCTGGGACACTGTGACCGTCATAAATATGAATCAGTTGCCAAGCATCTGAATGTAAATCACAAGACCCTGGAGATGCTGCAACATTCCAGCTGATCGGCGCTTCTTCTGGGCTCAGCAGAAATGCCAGGATCAGCACCGAGCTCCAGCTGGAGCCTGGCGCTGATCCTGGCGCTTCCGCTGAGCCCTGACAGCCCCGGCCGATCAGCTGGAAAGCGACACTGATCCTGGCACTTCTGCTGAGCCCTGACAGCCCCGAAGAAGCGCCGATCAGCTGGAAAGCGGCACTGATTCTGGCGCTTCCGCTGAGCCCTGACAGCCCTGCAGCTCCAGCCATCTCTCGCTCAGGCGTGTGTGGTGCTGCCACTGGTTCAGCTCATTCCCCTCCCCCGCTACCACTTTTCTAGGATGGTCGCGTACCACCTGCCAGGTGCCAATGTACAACAGGTGGTACCCATACCACTGGTTGAAAAACCCTGGTGTAAAGGCTAGAGTGTATTCAGTTGCACTGACGCTCACCTCCTATATTCCATAAGAGACAGGGAATTGTAAGTGGAACAATAGGAATTTCCTTTTGATCTCTTGCTCTCTCTGCTCTCTGACTATGAAATTGCTCTTCTCAGTATTCTATGCCTAAGATTTAGTTAGGAAGTGAGACTTTGCCTGTGTCAAGTCTTTCTCCTGACTAATGTATTTCCAGTGTTAAATATTCTTTCTTTTGAGTTACAAAGAGCCGCTTCGCTAGTCCTTGCTCAAGTTAAATTCCTCCTCTCCAGGAACCCACTCAAACAGATTCTTCCAACGGGGCCAAGGGCAGAAGTAAAAGAAGCGATCTATTACAATAATGATGAACATGTGTCATCTGTCCCTTTTGCTGAGAAACAAGTAGCTTTCAGTCTGCTGTGACTAAGACTAATTAGTTTCATGCATTGGTTTTGAACAGTGGCTTCCACTGCCCTGCATTTATGGCATCTGAAGATGCCAATCCAGCAGCTCCATTCAGGAATATTCAGACTCTTTAGAAAAGGACAGGTGGACCAGCTTTCCAGTAGGCACATCACATGATTTTCTGGGTTTGTTTGCAGAAAAAGTAATTCATATCCATGTTGTTTTATAGTGGTCTCACTCCTATCTGAGTTCCAGTTGTTAATGCTGCGGGAGATGTACTTGAACCCGAGAGTTGTTCATTGTGGGATTCCTCTGGATTTGATGCTCTCACCAAGCTATTGAACACCTACATGAAACTATTTGGAGTGCCAAATAATGGGCAAAAATCTGCTTACAAATTTCACAGAACCCCATCAATAATTGCAATTATAGTTACAATTTGCATTACCAAAGGTGGAGAAAATACAGGTCCGTGGCTGATTCTGTCCATGTGACACAAAGATCTTGGATAGAAAATTTCTCAACATCAGCCTTAGTATATAGTTTTATTAACAGTCAAAATGAATGCACATTTGCCCAGAAGAATAGTATACTGATTGCACTGTAGATTTTTCCCAGATTGGTTGCCTTGGTGTCAGTTTTTCAAGGTTCCTTTTCTCGTTGTTCCTTTTTGTAGTGATTTTTCCTCCCTTACATGAGCCTTGGAAATATAACACAGTGGTTGTGTTGGAAAAGAATCCCGGGTTTTTGTTTTTTGTTTTACTTTACTTTGTTATTCTAAAAAAAATGTGAAAATAACAGTGACCAATGAAATGTTATCAAAGTCAACGAAAGCTTACAAAATACTTTGCACTTTCAAAGTGAAAATAATGCTCAATGGTATGCAGAATGCAGATGGTCAACCCAGTTCATTCAGCAGTTCCAAGAAAGCTCCACACATCATGGGGGTGGAGCCTTCTTGGAACTGCTGAAAGGACTGTGTTGTGGAGCTGTGCTTTCTGCAGGATATTTTCTGCCCTGTGTCTCTTTACTGTTGAATACAGGCGCAGGCTGTTCGAGATGAGTCTGTGTTGTCTGCATCTCAAACTGAAGCGCAAATGGTTCCTGTAGTCTGTAATGTTTTGTTATGCAAATGACCAGCTGTCTGCAAGGAATATAAACCCTTCCATTCCCCACCATCCAGTCAGAGCTGAAGAAGCTTCTTGGATGAGAAGCAAAACGTCTTCAAAGAAAAGCAATAAAGTCCAGTTGCCTCTTGAAAGAGCACTTTTGGGATATCAATGTCACACTAAGCACCAATGAACAATATAAGCCATTCGATGTTCATACATATATTAGAAATTATATTTAACCGTAATATACACTTTCTATTTTGAAAGGTTTAATTTATTCTAATCACAGCAAAAGAGATTCAATTTTTTTTGTATAGACATCACTGTACTCAGTTTATATTTGTATTCTATAATGCATTATTAGTGTTCTATAATAAAATAATCAATTTGGATAATGTGTACATAATTGATAAAAATCAGTTCAAGTTGATGATCTAATAGTTGAATGTTAATTAAAATGGGAAAGAGTAACTTTAAAATGTGTAAAAGTTGATGATACTATGTAATATATGGCTTGTCAAAAGAAATAAAAATAACTATGTATCAGAATATATTTTTATGTAGGGGCGATAGTTATGTAGGGGTGATAGTTAGGTATGTTCAGTCAAACAAAAAAGTTGAATGCTGTAGGAATGGGGTTCCTAAGTAACATGTGGGATTTCACAGAATACCAGTTCAGTCAGGAATTAAATTATAGATCATTAAACATCCCTGAAGTTCATAAATAAGATATACTGTACCTAACCCATCAATATCATTTATTAAATAATGTTTGAGGCGAACCATGGTCAAATAATTACTTGGTGCTCAGCAATTACAATGAAGAATTTAAAAGCTAATCCAGAATTCTTAAGCATTTTAATAGCCCAATATTAAGACAGGTATTTTAAGCAGCTGGGCCAAAGTTGTCTCTACCTTGTAATAATTTGCATCACCAAAAAGCTGACCTGTTTTAACAGATAGTATTTTTCTCCAGAATGGATCAACAGCTGTTTCTACTTGGATTAGAACACGGGTCCCCAACCCCCGGTCCATGGACCAGTACTGGACCGCAGCATGCCAGCAACCGGTCCGCACAAGCAAGCAAAGCCCCATCTGCAGGATGCAGGCAGCACACAAAATCACACACCCTCCGGTCCGCGGAAAAACCTCTCTCCACGTAACCGGTCCCTGGTGCTCAAAAAGTTGGGGACCTCCAGGTTAGAATATTTAATCATCACAACCAATTTCTAGTACTGTCTCAGTTTCTAATTTTTACATTTCTCTTGCTAAAAGTGAAAGATGAGAATGAAAATAGATACACAAGAAATACTGGAAAGTTATGGAATTATTATTTTTTTAAAGAAATTTTTTAGGATGAGGTCCTTGTATAAAAGTATGAAAAAAATAATTAACAAAGAGGAAAGATTGTCATATTTTAGAAGATGCAGGATATGCATAATAGATTCAGGGTTGCGGTTTGGTTAATGGGTTTTCCTTGGGCATAACAAAGGATAATGTCAAAGAATATCGTTCATTAGATATGAGAAGGATTTGTCTAACATATCTAATGAAAATAGCCATCTATTAAATCTGCCTTTGTCTTGCTAAGAGCCAACAATCAGCCTTGATAATGGGCAGTCTGAGAATATTTTGATTAACTTTCAGTAATGTGTTTTGGAAAGATCACCTTTGGGTTATTTTTAATATCTTGAACTTCAGGCCCTTAACCTTAGTATTGAGATTCCTGCAAATGTTCAGTCAATTGGGAATGCAATTTAAAACATTGGGAATGAGTCATATAACAGTGTTTATACTAAAAGGGAATAAACTTGTGCAATTGGTATGTAAGTTGATATATATTAAAGACCCTCCAGGAGAAGCTGACTCTTGTTGACTTCATGAATGCTGAATGCATGTTGTTTCCTTGAAAATAGTGCAAAAGTATTTGGCTACTGCATTCTTCTGGGATAGACTTTTTAAAGCTGTAATTCAAAACATACATTTTTTCTTCTCTCCTATGAGTGCGGTCAGACACAGTTGGTACACAGTCCTAGGCTGCATTAACAGAGGGATAGAATCAAGGTCATGTGAAGTGTTAGTACCACTTTATAATGCCTCGGTAAAACCACACTTGGAATATTGCATCCAGTTTTGGTCACCACGATGTTAAAAAATGTTGAGATTCTAGAAAGAGGGCAGAGAAGAGCAACAAAGATGATTAGGGGCCTGGAAGCTAAAACATATGAAGAACAATTGCAGGAACTGGGTACTATATGTCTAGTCTAATTAAAAGAAGGACTAGGGATGTCATGAAATCAGTGTTCCAATATCTAAGGGGCTGCCATAAAGAATTCTCCAAAGTATCTGAAGGCAGGACAAGAAGCAATGGATAGAAACAGGACTTCTGGTTCCGGTTGCAGCGCCAGCGGTTGCGCAAAGAGCCTGTTCTCTTTGCCGGCTGGTTTCCCCCCGCCGGTAGACCCTGGACAGGGTCGTGGAGGAGGACACTCGTTGATCACAGAGGGAGCGGCAGCTCCCTCTGCGGTCCGAGAAATCACCTTTGGGCCGACGGGGAAAAGATCGGCCAATAACATGGCCGATCACTTAGCTGCTCCAGCCGAAAGTCACAGCAACATCTAAGCAAAAAGAACCACCGTGGATGATCCGGGTGAGACCTTTCCTTCCCTCTTGATGCCCTATTTACCTTCCTGTGAAAAGCTTTTAGAAACTATTTCCCTACCTTAAGAAAGCAGCGTTCGGATACTTGGGAAAACGAGCTGTGAAAAATAATTAATTTTTATTGTCTATTTGAGCTATTGGACTTCGGGAATCCTGAAAAAAAACTCTTACTGTGATTCTTTCTTTTTGTCTGCTTGTTTTTATCTTAAGTGGAAGCCTTTAGGGAGGGGGGTGGAGTGTTTTTCTTCCTCCCCCCTCTTCTGAACATTACTGTTCATTTTTTAAAAAATCTCTCGGCTTTCTGGGCGGATTCATGTGGATTGAGTGGCAACAAAGTAGCTATTTTGAGCTGTGCTGAACTTGGCGTGAAGCTCAGACATTCCTATCTGAGTGAAACTAGCTCAAGGACTTTTACTTTGTTTTGAACTTGGCATGACACCCAGATACTCCTATTTCTATTGAAACTAGCTCAATCTTTTACTAGTAGTTCGTTTTGACTTTATAATAACAAATATATTTCCTAGAAAAATGGATTTTGTCTTTCTTTAGGATTAGAATACAATAAGTGACTTTTAAGGCATTTTCTTCTATGACTACTTGGGATTACAGATTAGACATTTACAACACTGACTTGGACTTTTGCTGTCTTTATTTTTTTATTGGGCTTGATTTTTTGTTTTTTCTTATTTCTGTTTTGGACGTTATATTTTATAATATTGCAATATACCTTCTAAGCTGAACTTTCACTAAAAAACGAAGATTACTTCACTATTGAAATGGAATCCTACCCACAGCTCGACTATGGACTTATATTAGAAATTTTTTTGGAAATGAAAGAGGAACTAAAAGAACACTTTAGAATGTACAGGAAAAATGTTCCTCCAGAGTTAAAAATTGAATCTCAAACTTTGACTGACCATGACATACAACCAGATTTACAACTTAACGAGATGGAGGAAATATATTTACAACCTATTGAAGAGGAAGATACTACACCTCATATGCAAATGATGGAGAATTTTCATGACCAAAGGCAGATTTCAACTAAAACATTTACAATCTTAAAAGCAACAGGAATTGATTTTCAAATACAAGGCATTAAAAACGCTGACAATATGAACAAACAATGAATAATTACCATATTGACCAAGACTGAATACATAGTGCAGACAACACTGGAAAAAAGAGAAGAGGACTACGACCAGACCCAATTGTGGAAAAATGTGTATAGCCAAGCAATAAGATGTGAGGACTTAGAGGCCCTATTGTGGAAACCTGTTTGGCACAAAAAGAAAGCTAGAATTAGGTTTAAAATTGAGAGTTAAAATTCTATCTGACGGGTTAAAAAGGCTTTTAGAGATTTTGACAGAGCTAATACTTTTGAGATGTTAAATGCTTAGGATTTTGGTCTGAGTTAATATTAGTGAGATGAATATTATTGATTTGATTAAGGGCTGGAATGGTAATATGGAAAATTGGAATTTTTAAATTTAAAGGAGTTGGATTGATATTGATGAAATATTACTGATATTTTTACTCACAATGATTGAATGTTAACTAGAAATGTATTAATCTGACTAGGTCAAAATAATAGAGGAACTTTTAGAGATTTGGATTGATTTATAAAATATATTGATAGAGTACAGGAAATAGAATATAGGTGAGAAGTATTAAAATATAGTAGTTATATTGTATGTGTATTTTAGAAATGATTGTTGCTTTAGGGGAAATTGGGGGACCCGAAATGTAACTTATGTGTTTATCTGGGGCTAAAGTGTAAAATGGTTTTAAAATAGTTAAACTTAAAAACAGGATTTTGATTGACCGGGTTGGGGCTTGAGGGAAATAGAGAAGTACTTTTGGGGAATTGTTGAATTATTTATGTTTAATTATATTGTTGTCTTTGGATGATAGACCACCGTATCTCCACGTGGATTCGTAAAGCATTTCGATGTAAAACTAAAAATACCAATAAAACTTGATTGAAAAAAAGAAGAAGAAGCAATGGATAGAAACTAATGAAGGAGAGAACAAACCTACAAATAAGGGAAAATTTACTGACAGTTAGAACAATTAATCAGTGGAATGGCTTGCCTTCAGAAGTTGTGAATGCTCCATCACTGGATGTTTTTAAGAAGAGATTGGACAGCCATTTGTCTGAAATGGTATAGGGTCTCCTGCTTGAGCAGGGAGTTGGACTAGAAGACTTCCAAGGTTCCTTTCAACTCTGTTATTCTGTTATTACTGAGTAGAGATCTGAAGCAATATTCAGGAGTCTTGTGGTTCAAAACTCAGATTTTTGAATTTTATACTGTATTGTACTGTGCCTGTTTCAAATAGCTGGCTAAATTAGAACTTTTAGCCAATTGGTGTCTAGATCTTAATTAAGTGGATCTTGAGTAGTTTGAAATGCAATATGGTTCCCCTTAATCATAAAATGTTTGAAGGATCACAAGTCTAACCATTTTTCCTAAAACCAAAATGGAGCCTCTATTGAATTTTCTGAACTAGCATTGAGAAAAGAAGAATTGGAAGAATTAGTGACATTTTGAAAATACTGTGATATCCTGAAAGAAAATATGCAGTAGAATTGGAACATCGTGAAATATTTAACTTGTGCTTTGAGAGCCTGGAAGGATTTGTGTGGCGCACCTTTCTTTCCTCAAGATGAAACTTATTCTGGAGAGCATCAGAAATATACCCACGTGGCTCAGCTGAAAACCAGACAGAGAAAGAAAAAGATTGAAGAAACGGAATTTAAAAATAAATCTGTGCCCTTTGGACATAAATCTCATTGTGTGCCTCTGAATTATGCTGAGAATATGTCATAACTCTGGATTATGTACTTTTCTTCAACTTTCTAAAGAAAAAAAATGGTTCTTCTCATATTAAAATAAAATAAAGTTCCTTGACAGTAAATTGTCCCCCACACTTAAAGTCTCTGACAATAAAGTTTCCCAGAAGGAAAAGAAGGGAATTCTCTGCATGCTTTTCCTATTACCTTATTTAAAGCAAATTATCTGTGGTGACTAAGTGATATATAATTCTTTTGTTTTATTGACTTTACATACAACATTTATACATACCCTTAAACATATGGCTATATTGCCAAATTAAGCTTAGAGACTTTTGCAGCATTGCAAATAATTTCTTAATAAAGCCAGTCCATTTTCATTCTGTTTAATTGAATAACTGAGGGTCTATTAAGGGCAGTCCCCAAATAATTTTTCCAGCAATGAATAATAATTAAAATAATGTATATTTATGTGGTGTATTTCCTGCCAAAGATTAACAGAGGGCAATCACAATAAAAACAAGGAGCAATAAACTAACAGACAGTGATAAAAGACAACAAAGAAAAGCATTTAGCTATACAACTACATTTAAATTAAAACCATTTATCAAGATAAAGCAGAACTATTTAAAGACAGTTTAGTCCTGAAAAAGTTGTTACCTTGAAAATGCTCTGGGAACATGAATGCCTTAGGGTGTCCACTGAATTCAAACAGCCAACTTGTCCTTGTCCTGGGAAGTACAATATCAGGATACTATTATTGAGTCATTAAGTTGGATCATCCAGTTAACTTAGAGGATGGAACAGGTAAGATTCATGCTGAGATATTAAGACATTTAGGATGTTACAAGTTAGTGTTAGGACCTTGAACTGGACTTGATAGGGCAAAAATAGCAGCCAGTGCAGTGCAGCAAGGATGAGTGTTATTTGATCCCTTGTAATTGACTTCAATTGATGGTGCAATACCAAACTCTCTAGGTTAATGGTAGGGTTAATCTTGTTTAGTATTGAATGGAGGAACATCTGAATCCCCAAGCTGTAGACTAGACTAGGAAGTTGGAAAAAAAATCTAAAAGAGGTTAGTGGCAAAACACATCTGTAAAGCTACCAAGAAAGCTTCCTGGCTGTTGTCTTGAGGAACTGAAGCTGAGTAGAAAGTCAATTCTGTTTTTTTAAAATTCAGATCTAGGAAAGATCATAACTTCCCCATTAATAAAAATTGATCTTGGAGCTATTTCATTGCTTTTTCATTGAATGTAGAGATGGGGCCAAAAAGTCTTATTTAAGTAGGCTGCACCCATCCTGCTAGACCAATGATTCTCAACCTCAGCAAATTTTAGATGTGTGGACTTCCACTCCCAGAATTCCCCAGCTAGCCAGCCATACTGACTGGAGAATTCTGGGAGTGGACGTCCACACATCTGAAATTTGCTGAGGTCAAGAAACCACGTCATAATTTATAAACATAATTTGAAAAGATCCTATATATTGAAGGGGCATTTAACAAATAAAATAAATAAAACAATCCTTAAAGGATAATCCATCCATTTAATCAGTTTCTAATATAATAAGAATAATACTACACTAGCGCTAAAAATATCCTTTTAGTCAAACCAGGTGCTGATGCTAGGTGAAATTGTAGCTGTGCATGGCATTTGCTTTAAAGAAGACTATATTTTTTTTCATAGGCTTGTACAATTGCACTTGCCTTCTTCACCTTTGGTAAAGCTTCAATGTCAATTTTCATCATGAATATTTAGTTATGGCAAAAATAAGCAGAAGGTTTTAATCACCAAAAATACACTGGAATCCAGGCTGTGAGTTAGCATGATTAAGCTAATTCCATTTATCTTAGTATCACTTCTTTAGCCTCAGTCTTTGTTAGGAAACAGTACCCTGACTGTTAATTGTTAAAATATGTAAGAAAACTCTTCATGATTTTACAAATACATCCATACTGTTTTCCTGACAATAGTATGGTAAGTCATTTGCCACTACTTTCTTTCAGGATATCTATTTTGGCAACAAGTCAAGCCTACAGCTCTGGTAGTCTCCCATTCATGTTCTCATCAGTCCAGGCTCTGTTTAAGTTCTGAGCTCAGAGTGTCTATGGAAATTTTCAATCATCCAGGCCATGGTTGTCCCAGAGATGCTTTTGCCAAAAGGCAACTGGACTTTCTTGTTTTTTTTCTTTGAAAATGTTTTGCTTCTCATCCAAGAAACTTCTTCAGTTCAGTCAAGGTCACCCTAAGGCTGCAACCTATTGAGGAATTGCACTAATTGTTTGATTGAAAGCAAATGTTTAACGTAAGTATATTCCAAACCAACTTTCACTGAATCCAGTATGGGATTTACTTTTAACTAAATATAGGTAGGTTTGAAGGTTGAGTAGCCTCTGGGGTCTTTGTATATTCCTGAAATGTTTGAAGGGACAGGCACGGCTTTTTTGAGACAATAGAGTGAGAAGCCCAGTCATCCAAGTTTGATCAAAACTCTAAAAATACTTCAGCTTTCATTTTCAATTTCTGCCTTTCACAGATAATAAAGCAATAGGATTATTACATTCATCAACAGCATACACATCTTTCAGCCAGAATTATACCCCTAATAAGAGTCTGACCCAACATGTATTCAATGATCTCTGTTGACTTTATCAGAACCTGTCTCGTTTTTGTGAAGCAGAACAAATGACTTGCATGATGTATTCGTCTGGTGATAAACACACCAATTGCCATGGCTAAACTTAACCGGTGTGTTTAGAATCCTTATTTCCCCTTCCCTGTAAGATTCATTGTTGACACTGCTGTGACAGCGTGACTTCCAGACTTGCTAGTTGAAATGGTGAAAATACAGTGTGTGTGTGATGTGTATGTAATCTGTAGTTAAGATAAGTGGAGCATCTCTATTTATGAATGAATAACTTTGATTGCATAATATATCATAATTTAATGGGAGACACTTACAATTCCCAGACCCCGTACAATATAACCAGGTTACCAGGATTCTTTAGATCTCATCAAACTCCTAGTAGGCTTCAACAACTCTTCCCTGTATTCATATACTGTACATCCGTTGGTTATTTATACAGGAATGTACGGTTTGTTTCCATCAAAAATTCTCTATGTTTCTCAACTGTTAGTTGTCTTGATTTTTATATGTGGTAGATACTGAGTTATAGTACATAATTATGGAATTCACTCAATGGGAGTGTGGAGAGTGGAGTGTTACTTGTTTTATAAAACAAAGCAGGCTACAGTACTTTCTACAATATAACAATGAATTATTTTAGTTTGTGGTATTTCACAATGGATCATTACCAGGTTAAGACAGAAAAAAGCTGATATACTATAATGATTAAAATGCTGCACTTTATAGGTTGTTAACGAGTTTGTTTTTCTACTCCACTGGTATCTCTTCCCATTTTCCATTTCCTTTTCTTCTCCCTTCATTTATTCATTTTTTTCCTTTGTGATAAGCTTGTGACATCATCTTTAGCATTCTCTCTAACCTCTAGCTCAGAACTCTTGATAGCTTGTATAAATAGACCCGAATTGTTTGTTGCCATAGCTATTGATATAACAGTTGAATGAAAAACTATGCTTCCATCTCTATAACTTTAATAATAAAATGGAAAGATAATTGTTGAAATGGGTTCCTTTATACCTCTATTTACATCTCCCCAGAATCAATACCATATGTTTGTTCAGAATGGCAAGCTTGTTATAGCTATCAGGAAAAAAAACTACATACTTCATATCTTCAACAAAACCCTGACAATCCTTTCCACTATATCATCTGAGCTAAACAGATGTCCACAAATATATTCTTTCAATTAGGAGAAAAGGGGGAAGTTGCATGGCACCAAGTTCGGACTCTATAATACATGGAGAGATCCAACTTCCCAATTGCCTCTTGGATGGATCATGTAGTATGGGGCCTGGTGTTGTCACGTTGCAGCAAAATTTCCTTCTAGTGGTTCTGAACTCTGCTTAATTTTTGTTTCAAAGTATTGAGCACTGAACTTCAGTGTTGCAAAAAACTCATTTCAAAGATCATTTGGAGGCATTATTTTTCATCCAACCCATGTATATAATGCATCTAATTGTATGGCTTAACCTACCATGCTATTGGCTTATTCTACAAATATTAATTTTAAAAGGACGCATAGCTCCCCGTTTCCTAAATTTTCTACTTTAGAAAATCTACTATGCTAAGGCCATGTTAGAAGTAGAATACTTCTGTGTGTCAGTTTTTGTGGAAATTGAGCTGCAGGGCATTTCTCCCCATGCTTTCCTTCTTCTTTAAACATTTTTCTTTAGCAGTGTGAAGAATTAATGTTTTAAATATTCCTTTAGTATTATTTTTGTACACCTCCCACAGAGCCAGATGGGTGGTTCTTAAATGTGATAAATAACTAAATAATTTTTGTATATTCATTTTATGAAGGCCCTTTTAATGCATGCCAGCACTGATGTGCCTGCATGTTAGGTGGCTGGGATCCTAAGCCAACATTTCCATTTTCCTTAAAGACTTGGAGAGCTAGAGCACCCCAACAGAAGTCAAGGTTACCAGGCCAATTTGGAGAATTAAAACGTTGTCTACCAGCACTCATTAGCAATGTGGTGTGCAGTCACTTTCAATCATGGTTGAAGGAGGCATAAAGTTGATGGCAGTAGTTCTGGCATTTTGAGAACTGAGGAGCCGTTGAGTTCAGGACTCATAAATACAACTGATTCTTTTGAGAGTTTTTAATATGAAGAAAGAAATATTGCTGCATTTATTTGTAAGGAAGAGGCCTCCGAAATTAAGATGAACATTGAAGGAAAATTAAACAAAAAAAGTTATAAACCCAGACAGAAATTACAGGCGGTGCCAGCTTTGTTCACCCCAGACTGCAGATTCTATCTGAAATCACTCCTAGATTTTGCTTCTTTGCCTACGGTACCTTCCAGGGAGAAAACCATATTTCCATCAACACTGGCAGGGCAAGTTACTGAATATAAACAGGGAGAAAATCCCACATTCACTAACACTGATAATATTACCTAGACAGGTAATGAAATGTCTACAAGCAAACAACTTTGCTCAGAGAGCACCAAAGACTTCACCGCCCTCTTCTGTTTTGGCTCATATTTGTTCTTGAGTTGAGTACAGCGGAAAAGTGGCATTTGCTGAGCATTGCTCCTGCTGGGCTAAGAAAAGCCTGCCCTAATCTTGTGCTGTTCATTTCTGTATTGAAGCATGTGGCATTCAAGGCTGACAAAGTCATTAGCAAACCCACTCCCAGTGAGATCAATTTGGCTCAGGGTCGGATTATGTAGCAATGGTAATTACAATGGCTAATGGGATTTGGTTTTGCCGGTGCTGCCAGTGCTTTTCACTTCTTGCTTACCCTTGTCTTTGCATTCTTTACTTGGCATCCTGGGAACAATAGACATTACAGCCTGCTGGGGTCACAGCAACAACGAGCACGGTGCGTTCCGAATCAACAAACATCAAATTGGGATGGAGACAGTGATGGAGGTAAAACTCTTTTTTTGACTTGACTGGTTTTTCTTTTTTCCTTTTTTACACAGCTACTACTGATCTGTAGAGAGATTATTTTACCCTATTTTTCTATCCAGGCAGATGCACTCTTGCACGCTCATGCACACTTCTGAGGAACACTGAGTTTGCAAAGTAATTATACAGCAGAAGGAGCAGCTGGGGGAACTGGAGCTCATAAAAAGTCTCTGTTGCTTTCTTTTTCATGAGTGTGGGTACCCCCCCTCTTTGGGAAGGTATTTAATGGGCCACATTGAAAGGATAATTTCTGCTTATTTGCCCTGAATGATTTCCCTTATTTTTTTATTCCTTGTTTTGAAAAAAAAAAATGGAGAACTGCCGATGGATGAAGAGTCTCTTTACCTCTGACTGAATAAGAAAAATGAAATGAATGTAAGTGAAATCTGAGCATTGCTCTCTATTTTCACTTGCTAGCGGAGAGTGGCAGGATTAACACAGAAAAAAGAGTTGTGTAGTTGCTGATGGTAGAAAATGACAATGCAAATGAGTTTATTCATGTGTGGGAAAGCAGGCAAAAATCAGACAAAATGTCATGCAAGTGTTGTAAAGGGGAATGAAAAGTGAAAACATGTGGGTGTTATACGTATATGCATCTAGGCTAATTATAAAAGTAGGTGTTTAATACATAGAATTTTTGAAAGAACTCTCTGGCATAAGGGAAAAATGCGTGAGGACAGAGAATAGCAATGTTCCGTTCAATATACCAAAGTACATACTGTTTGCCTTCAGAAACTTCTAATGGCACTTTTGACAAGCTGCCAGCGGAAGGGAAGATTGTCAAAACATGCTTTACTCAGCCTTCCTGAATTATTTCATTCTCTCTGGGCTGGGGGCTGTAATTTGCATTACTTCCCCAGTGGCATGGCCATTGTCTGCTCTATCGAACAATGGAGAAGTCACTCTGACTGAGGCCCAAATGTTCAGATTGCTCCTATATTAGTTGATGGTTCTGTTTGCTGGAGAATTGGCAAACAGGACTCCAAAAATACAGGTATGGCAAGATAGATGGAAATGAAAAACCAGGAAGGAGAGATGAATCTTTCCAAACTTTCAAGGACAAGGTGGGATGTTAGCTTGTTACTTTTATCATCTGCGTGTTTTTCATTTCATCATTTTCAGAAATACAGTGGAACTTTTGAATGGCTTTGCTTCCCATTTTAAAAAGTTGGAAAATAAGAGTTTTGGAAAACAGCGTGTTTTCCTTGTTTACAGCTGCTGAGTGCAGGAAAATAAGCAAGGCATCTTGTTGCCAAATGCTTTTTATGGCCTGGGTTTTGTAGTGTCAGAAAAGAAATTGAAATGCACAGATCTGTGTCCCTTAATGGTGTGTACACAACTTGTGTTATTCTTACAAACTAAGCAAGCAATAATAGAACAAGCTCTTTCATTTTACCCTTCTCTAAAATAAACTCAATAAATGTGAAAAAAAACCCCCAACCGATCCAGTAAGAATCAGAGCTTCTCATGTTCCCACAGAACAAGGAGCAAGGAGCAAACTTACTCCTTTGTATGTAGAGCTGAACTATAAAAGTCACACCATTTGCGAAGAATTTTTATTAAGAAGATTTTACCAGG
>JALGBA010000244.1:872500-1034889 GCA_023970755.1 Azemiops feae
TCCCTGCCAGCCATTCTTCCTGTCAGCCAGTGCAGAGGATGGTTGATATTATTTTGAAAAGCGTGATTCCATGCTCTGCGGGTTTGCTATCATTTTAAACTGGTGAAAATATTGGGAGTTTTGGCAGCATGTTACGGACACTGGCACCAAATGGCTATCTTGAGCTTCATTTTTATCTTCTAAAAATTGTTATGTGGACCCAAGCAATCTTAAAATGAAGGTAATGCTAGAGAGTGGTTTTTTTAAAAAAATAAGTTTTAAATTTCTAATTAAAAATAATAATAAGGGGAACGGAGGGGGGGGGGAGAGTGGTAGACACCAAGAAAGGATTCACAAACTAATTGATGCCACTGGGCCTTTCCTAAGAAAAATCAGCTGTAAACTAAAAAGTAAAATATTGTAGTTTTTTCCCCCACAAAGAATGAAAATGGGTCTTAATAAAAAGTCTGGTGATTTGTTAAGGATTCTAGATTCTTCCTTCAATCTCTTACCTGAATTTGGTCAGGTTTTTTTTTAGTCTGGAGAATCTGTCTCAAATTCAGCAACGATGGTGGACAAAGCTGGGAATGTTAACAGCCATTGTACACCACCTGATTCACCACAATACTGCGGGTTTCTGGTAGGTTCTTTCACAACTGCTCCAAATCTCTGATTTACTCCTTAACACCTCCAGGAAAACTGTGAAAGAGCTGCTTGTGAAACAATCCAGAATCACTGCAGCAAATTAACTCAACCTTTCTTACCCTGGTGTTGGATTTCAGCTGTCGGAGTCTTCAGACAGTTAATCCAACCTCTGTCAGCCTTATTGGCAGCTGCCTCAAAGTGAGTCCTTTCCATGCATGATGTTCACGTTTTTTTTTTAAAGCAAGATTTATTGAAAGGGATGGCACGAGGTTACAAGAATTTGAAGAGCTGAACTATTTCTCATTAGAACTAATCTGTCCCCATATATGTTATTGCAAGACTTTATGTTTCTCTTTCTGGATGGACTGGCAAGGACTTTTCACCAAGCTGGCAGTGACTGTTTCTATAACTGCCTCCTGAATCTTTATCAGTCTTACATCCCTGGTAATTCCAGGAAGGAGGCTGATCATCTTGATCAATTATTCCTTAAAGCTTTCCAATTTGATAAGTTCTCCTTTTCCCCCCTACTCAGGCAAAAACTGAGTGAAATCAGCTGCATAGAGAGCAGAGTACAATGAATGTTTTTGCATTAGGACTCGGCACCTAAATCTAATATAAGATATTTGATTTGAGTTCTTTGGATTAGTAAGGAGAGATTAGCTGTGAAGGAGACCAGATTGTTATTCAGCATTATTAATGATGATGTCTATTCTTAGATTTCCCCCAAACTAGAAAACTAATACATTTTGCTTATTGGAGGGGAGGGGGTGGGGGAGAAGCACAGAGTAATCTAACAAATATATAAATTCTTTAAAGTATTTAATATGTGTTAAGAAGACAGCATGATAAATTCAATATTGAAAAGCAATATCAGGTTTACAATTATTTGCCATTTATCATCGTTGATTGCGCAGACAGTATCTTATTGAGAAGGATAAAGCGATTCATAAAGAGGGTTCTGGTTAGAGAAGAAAGAAAATAAAAACGGGAGAAGACAGATGCAATCTTTGCTACCGTTTTCACCAACCATTTTTTGTTCTTCCAAGAAACAAACTGCGTCTGGATTTTGTGTGTGTTTGTGTGTGCCTCTGTAATTGCTTGCACTTTGATATTAGAGATATGATAAATTTATTAAGGATGGTCCCAGCACATTTTCTGAACAGTGCCCTGACAGCATATTTTTCTCCAAAGATCTGATTTTCCATTTTCAGAGGTAAACAGAGCTCCCAAATCTTTGCCTTCAAGAGCTGATTTCTTTGAAGGCTACAGGCAATCTCTCTCTCTCTCTCTCTCTCTCTCTCTCTCTCTCTCTCACACGCACACACACACACACACACACACACACACACACAAACACACGGACTTGGCAGAAGACAAAATTCTGTTTCTAATTCATCTGTGATGTTTTTAGAAATGATTCTTGTTTAAAAAAGAGTTGGCTCACTGGTGTAACTGGCTGAAAGGGCATACGTGTTAAACCACTGCATACAAGGTTCTGTTAGTTTTCCAAATCATGTGAGCTGAATCTTTGTGGCTTGTAAAGGATGGTTTATTGCTTTATGTGATGCAAGAATGGAGTATACAGAATGGAAGGGACCTTGGGAGGTTTTCTAATCCAAGCCCTTGCTCAAACTGGAGACCCTATACCATTCTGTACAAATGGCTGTCCAGATTCTTCTTGAAAACCTCCAGTAATGGAGTACACACAACTTCTAGAGGCAAGCTGTTCCATTGATTAATTGTTCTCACTGACAGGAAATTTCTCCTTAATTCTAGGTTGGATCTCCCTTTGATAGGTTTTATTCATTACTTCATGTTCTGCCTTCAGGTGCTTTGGAGAATAGGTTGACCCTCTCTTCTTTGTGAATGCCCCTCAAATATTGGAAGACTGCTATCATGTCACCCCTAGTCCTTCTCTTCATTGGCCTAGACACAATTCTATTCAATGAACTTCAATTGTTTCCTTAGTCTAGGAAAATGTTGGGGAATCTGAACTGCATCTGCATGTAACCTACATAGAACACATGCAAAGTGGGTGCATATGTCCCTATGTGGAACATGTCAAACTGGTGTCCACAACTGCCCAATCAAAGCCATGCCCTCTTTTTAAGTGCTTCTAAAAAAGAAGAGGGCTTTGATTATGCAGTTGTGGCTGCTATTTGACTTTTTTGACACATACACACCTTGTTTTCCCCAGAGTTGCATTGGAGAATTTGCCAGGAGATTGTACTTGGCACTTATAACATACTTCTTACAGCCCAATGATAGATTTCTTTGCCTGGAAATGTTCCATGAAGCTTCCTCAGTAATAAGTGTGCTTAGAATTAAGGCCAAACCATGTTAAGCCACAATGGGTTGTGTTTGTGTTTCCCTGAACCTAGCCAACTGCAGTTTATTTAACAAATGAATAACAAGCTACAATCCAGCCTAAGACGTGAACCCTGACAGGGTTTTGATGGAATAATTTAGCTTATTTAGCAAACTGCCATTTAGATCAACTGTGGGAAAAGATGCAACCCAGCTGGTAGATTTTATGTTTTTCCTCCACGAGCAGAAATGATTGCAAAAGGTTCCAGGAAGGAAGGGTTAAGCTTTACTGCACTTAGCCTAAGACCCTGTTCCTCTTCTCAGCAAAAATAACCACCCTGATTTCCCAGAAGTATTACAATGTGCCTGCTAAAGGGGAGAGATTTCCTTCTTTGGGTCTTTTTCTGGAGCAAATATTGATTGCTGATCAGTAGATTATTGAAGCCTTAATTTTAGATGCTGTGCTACAGTAAATGCCAAACGGGTGCATGGAGATTTTGTGATCCAGGGTTTAAACAATGGCTGTGTTGGCAAGAAATGCTTCAACGGGTTGCAGAAAAAACTAATCCCTGCAATTGCACAAACTGCTCAGCTGGTATTTAAACTTGGTTCATTGTGTTGTGCTTTGCAGGCTGGGCAAACTCCAGCCCATCTGATTAATTTAGGATTCACTACATTGTGCAAACTAGAACATGGGTTAATCCAGTCACCAGGTTAAATGCATTATGTGAACAGGACCTCTAGTCAACATGACCGGGTCATTTGAGACAGTCGTGGCTAGTTGATCTTAGGTGTACCATCCCAGCTTTATCATATGGCTGCTGCATAACCACAATCTTTGGCTCCTTCTTCAAATGTTCTGCTTGGCAAAGATCTGGATAAGGGAAGGAAAAAAAAAAAGGCGCTACCCCTAAGAAAACAGAAAACCTAACCACCAATCCATATTGGTGTATAGGGAGTCCTCAACTTAATAACCGTTCATTTAGTGACTTACAATGGCACTGAAAAAAGTGATTTATGACCATTTTTCACAGGACCATGGCTGCATCCCCATGGTCATGTAGTCAAAATTCCGATGCTTGGCAACTGGTTCATATTTATGACGGTCGCAGCGTCCCGGGGTCAGGTGATCCCCTTTTGTGATCTGACAAGCAAAATCAATGGGAAAGCCAGATCCATTTAACAACCATGTTACTAATTTAGCAATTGCAGTGATTCATTTAACAACTGTGGCAAGAAAGTCTGTAAAATAGGGCAAAACTCACTTAACTGTCCTGCTTAGCAGCATAAAATTTGGGCTCAATTGTGGTCATAAGTCGAGGACCACCTGTATTATTGCAAGCTTTTAAATTCTCCAGAAGTCTTAAAACCTTTTAAAGCATATATAGGAAAGCGGTTCTCCTCAAATCCTGCCGCCCTCGGTTCTCATGATGAGGCTCTCTCAAGGTTAGAGCATCTGCAGAAATGTCTCCCAACTATTAAATCTTACTGGTGGGCTGTGAGCAAAGTCTTGTCTGAATGAGAGCTTAAGGTTGCACAGATTCAGAAAGATGCCCTTGAGATAACCTTGTCCCAACACGCAGCCAGTGCAAAATATTCTGGGTGGCTGTCTATAAGCAACCCAGTAGCTGCATCGTGCACCAGCTGAAGCCCCCCTTCCCAAAGTGTAGCACAGTAGTTTCATATGGATGCAGCCAAGGAACGGGAGCCGTAGCAAAGTTGCTTTTTAAAAAGATATTTAAAGAGGTGTTCACTGACGGTGGTCCGAATTTCCTCTAGCTGAACAAACAAAAGGTTCCTAAAAGCTAATTTATTGTTGCTGAAGTTTTGGGCTAGTGCAATTCCTTAAATTATGGCTACCCTAAAAAGGTGTGAGTCTTTAACAAGATGCTTTTTTTTTAAAAAAAATAGATTAATACCTTGCCCCAAGAGCTTGACATGGCAGAAGGTTCAGAAAATGGTGTTGGCAAACTCCGGGGGCATCCCACTGGCTCGTGATAATGGAATATCTCCCTTGCTGTTTCATATCTCCCCAGGAAAAGCCTTGAGGAATTGGGGATGAAGTGTCATTGTGATACAACCCTGTGTCTGCCCAGAGAATTCTTGGTGGTGGAGGGATTAAAAAAAAAAAAAGATCAAAGTTGCTTTTTACTATCTTTATCACCCACAGCAGGAAAGGAGAGGAAGATACAATGAGATCAGGGTTCTTTTAACCTAGCATGTTGTGGGCCATAATTTGAACCTACCGTGGTTTAATCCACCATAAAGGTCTCATATCTGTGGAGTCTTTAAGGGGAGTTGTTGGCTTGCGGAGGTTAATTGGTCAGTGCCCTGATGATGCATTGATGAAGCACTGATGATGCTATCTAGTTGGGGCATGAAATGTCTGCAAGAAAACAACCAAGCTCAGGGAGCACCAAGGACACCATACTTCTCCTCTTCTCCTTCTCCTCTCTGCAAACCTCACTCCCTTCTACCACTGGTGATGTTACTTCCTCTGGTAATGAAATGTCTGCAAGAGAACAACCAAACTCCAAGAGCACCAAGGGCCTCACAATTCAATCTTGAGTTCCAGAGATTCTCTTCTGTTGGTTTCATATCTTTTCCCCAGGAGTGGGAGAGCATTTTGATGTCAAAAACCTGTTCAGAGAAAGGAAAGGACCAAGCTTTGCCATATGCAAAGCCTCACTCATTGCCCAGGAGAGTCACTTCTCCTCTTAGCAAAAGCACTGAGCATGATTTCCCAGGAGAACAGGAGAAGAAGAAGAAGAAAGGGGCTACTTGTCACGAAGAGGGCAGACCTTTGCTGCATTTTTAAGAGATCTCTTTCTTGGGTTTTCGAACCTTCTCTTAAACAGCTTGGTGTGGGCCACCTCTTTTTATACCTGCTTCCTTTTCTCGTTGTAGTAATTTTATTCCCTTGTATATTTTAAATTACTGTTTGTATATACTGCTCTGTGATTATTAGATAAAGGGCAAAACAAATATTTTTTAATAAATAACACTTCCCCCCCCACAGTGCTCTTATTGTCAGGAATTGATTTTGCTTAGCTGAGATAATTGCTACCTATTTTTAAAGAAATACGCTACAAATGTTCTAAATGCATTAAGTAAAGAACAGCTGCTTTGCTTTATTCCCTTTCTACTTTTGGAACGGGTTGTAACTTTAAAAAAAGATGCAGGGGGAAAAAAAAGCAAAATCCCTCACCACAAGTTTTCTTCTCATAGATCTACATTTGTTTTTAATATTCTAATGCAAACAACAAATAAAGCAATTAGGCTCGCTCTTGTTTATTCAATAAGCCATTGCTAAATTTCAATCAATATTCAATGGCTTTCCATCCTTGCCCTAATTTAATCAGCAGTCACTTATTTATTATTGATGTTATGAGTTAAGAAGTTTTGCGTTTTTGTTTTTGAAGAAGATCATTAAAAGTCTTCCCACCAAACCCAATGTCAAAAAACTTGCTTTAAACGTGGGACAAGGTAGAGGAACCACAACGGCAGAGGCAACCAGCAAATCGTGGCCACATTTGTGACCAATTCTCCTAACGGGGACAATAGCCAAATGAGATCATGCCACCAGTGGGCCGAAATCAGACAACCGTCTCTTGCTCCACTGGCTTCCTGGGTCAGATCTATAAAAGTGAATCCTGCACGGATCGGATTGTGCCTCGCCTGCTTGTTTCTCACACCAACCTTGTGTCTACCAGACAGAATCTGGGGATCCCCAAATGGGAGGGGGGGGACGCTGAGTATGTGGGGGTGCAGGCAAGCGGACGCAGCGGGCTTGACCTCGGTCCACGTACCTGCACTGTGTGTCAAGGGTGGACCCGCTGCGGCCGGTGGGCATTTTCACTGCTTCGTGCGGAAAAGTGTGAACAAAAGCTCAGACATTTGGTAAAAAGAGCGTCCGGAGCGCGCGGGGGGGGGGGGAGGTAGGAGAGAAAGAGGCAGTGGGGCAGAGAAGGGGGCAACGGGGTCCGCAGCCAGGGAAGCGGGAGGCAACTGCTGCTCCCTGCAGCCTAGAGAAGCAACGCAAACACCCCGCCCGGAAGAGGAACGAGGACTCCGGGGCTCCATCTGCAGCTTACTCCAAGCTTCAGATAGACTGTTCCTGGCGCTGCAAGCCCTTGATCGGGCATTTCTCGGGCTCCATTCTCACCTGCCACAGAGCCAGCCTCCAGCCGAGCGCATTTCCTTGAAAAAAGCCCTGTTGGCCGCTTCCCCAAGCCCCCGAGCCCCGTCCTCTCCCACGGGGGCTCTTAGGCCAGAGCTGAGACAATCCGGACGACCGCTAGGGGGCAGCCGGCCACAGACGGAGGGCCACGCGGGGTTCGGCTGGCTGCCTTCCCGGGGCCGCCCTGCGGGGCTGCAGGAGGGAGGCGCGGCGTGGGGCTGGCGGGCTTTGCCGCGCGTGGGAAGGACCGGCCCGGGGGTCGCCCTCGGGGGGCTGCGGCTCGGCCGGGCTTCGGCGCCTCCTCTCCAAACTTCTGCTCCGCAGACCGGCGGAAGATCTCGCCACTCGCGCGACCGCCCGTCCTTGGCGCAGGAGTTAATCATTTATCACCTGCAGTCTCCGGAACGGCCGAGGCCGCCGGCTGCAAGCGCGCCTCCGCGGCCCCCTCCCTGGCTGGCGGGAGGCGGCGGTGGCGGCGCTCTGCAGACGCTCAGAGGCGCTTTCCCCAGCGGCGGGGGCGGGGGCGGTGCTGGGCCGGGCCGGCTCCGAGTCCCCGCCCGCCGGGCCGCCCCGTCCTGCTGGGAGGCGGGTTTAAGGCGCTCGTGCGGCTGCTGCAACTTTCCCACCGAGCCGACCAGGCGCCGGGAAGGACCACGGAGCCCGAGCCGGCGGCCGCCAGGATCCTCTCCCGGCCTCGCCAGCGGCGGCAGCGGCGGCTCCGGTCCCTCCTGCTGGCTCCGGCCTCGCGCCTCCCCTCCGCTGCCCTCGCCGGCGGCCACCAAGGTAAGCGCAAAGTCTCTGAGCGCGTGCAGAGTTCCGCTTCCTTGCGCGCGCGCGCGGAAGGCGCAGACCGCCCGGCCGAGCTCGAGGGTCTTTTGAGGAAGGCGAGGCGGAAAAAAAAGGAGGAGGAGAGGGTAGCCTTTCCCTTCCCAGCTGGGCTCATTTCGGGTGGAAAGTTCCTAGTCCCTGGTGAGGCTCTCTTCCGCGACTGTGCTGTCCTGTGCTGCCCTTGCCGTAGGGTGTCTCTCCCCGCCCCGAGCTGGCTGAATGGCGGCTCGCGGGAAGCCCAGAAGGGGATGCCAGCCTCGCCATCACCCTGTGCCCGCTTTCCTTGCCAGGAAGCAGGAGAGGCGGGGGGTCTCCACGAGCAGGGAATCCCCGCTCCGGGGGGAGTCCGGGCTGAACTGCCTCCCCTCTCCCGAAACCTGGCTAGTTCCTCTGCTGGGTTGACCTTCCCTCCTGCCTCCTTCCCCTAAAGAGAGCTGCATTTGGAAAAAGAGCTCCCTTTATTAATCCCCCGAAAGAAGAAAAACCTTCCCGGTTGCTGCTGTTCAACTCGCGCCCCTTTTCAGGACTGCCCCCCCCAATGCATTTGGGGAGATTTCACTCGTCCTCCGAAGTGCCTCTGACCCTGTGCAGAAAGCTGTTTGTTAAAGAACTTCTTTTCTCCTTCTCCCCCCGCCCCCGCCCCCTGCCCATTCCCTGCGGTTTCGGGGCTCCCGATTCACCCCGGCAGCCCCGCGCGTGGTAAATGTTTTTTTTTGGGGGGGGGTCTTGGGTGGGAGAGCGGGGACAATGCGGGTGCGCTGGCCTCTAGCAAGGAAGGCCGCGAGTTGGGTGGCAGAGCCCGATGTGAACGGGGTGCGCGTGGGGAGGGAGACGGGGGGGGGGCTGTCTTTGCAAATGACAGCCTCGTTGCTCGCGGTTCTCCAAAGCACATTGTAAATTCTGTGCCTGTTTGTAGCTGCAGAGCCGTTTCCTGATCGGGAGAAATTTGAGCTTTGGTTTTAATTGTTTTGCCCGCACGGAACCAAATACAGGAATTAAAGGCTTGAACTTGTTGGCCCTTAACTAAGAGCCGTCCTGCTTAGTGACTGGGGGGACCCCCGCTTCTTCGGTGCCCCTAAACCCATCCTGCCTGACTCTTAAAGTTTGCTCTGGAACGATCTTGGAGGGTGCTGTGAAGGGAGCTGCAATCCCACCTACTCCTTCCTAGTAGATGGGACCCACAGCATGGTCCTCCTCCAGGATCTGATGGGACCCGTAGATGTCAGGGGGGAGAGACTGTCCCTCAAATAATCGGGCCCCATAGCACGTAGGGCTTCGTCACCAGCACCCTGAAGGAGGCAAAGCTTCCCCCCCCCATACATTAGCATGCAAAATTACCTTAAAATGATTTAGTTGAGCAAAATCTCCAAGTCAGCATGGGTCAGCATCTTTGAGTCTCTGAAAGTAACTCCACTTCCTGAAAATATGCCTGCTTTCCTTGCCTTTAACTGAGCTCCTGTTAATTAATTGGGTGGCTTTATTGTCTTGTTTGCTACTTGCAAGCTACTACCTACTATACTTGCTACTGAGGTTCCTCTAACAGGCTGCTGTGTGCTGAGACTGAATTAAAAAAAACATTGTGTCATTCACACATCCTCAGGACTGTTTTAGAAAGAGTCACGGCTCTGGCTTGTACATCCACCAACCTGTTGTACTTTTAATGAAATTTTAATTTGCCTGCCTCTGTAGAGGGACTTGGGTGAACTTGAGCTGGACTAATAATGATAGTGAAGGCTGAGGGAACGGGAAGAAGCTTTGTCCCAAGTTCAGGTGTCGTCTTGGGAAAATGTCATTCCTCTGAAAATATATAAGTGCTGGCAGACAAAAACCTGTGCTGTATGAAGCTTTGTCGTGAGCTGGAAGGATGCGTGTTGAATACTACTTGCCTGCTGTGCAGGGCTATTCAGATTGAGTCTCGGAAATTCTGCTGGTGGTAGTGTGTCCCTTTATTGTTCATACCTGGGAAAGTTTGTTTGCTTTCTGTTGCTTATTTGGGGATGCATTTTGTAAAAGGAAAATTGAAAGCAATTGCATTTTCTTGATTTTCAGAAATGAATAATGTCTTGTTTCACGGTTGCCCCAAGAAAAATTAAATTCAAGCTGAACAACTTCCTGTTAATTTAAATTAGCAGAGAGATTTTTAAAATTTAATTTTAGGTCCAAAAGTTGGAAACAAATAACTCTCTCTGGCTTTCCTTCCATATCTCATGCTTTTAGCTTGAAAAATGTTTTAAGCCCTCTTTTTCTTTTTTTTCTTTTTAAAAAGTCCCATTAGAATAATTTTGCTTTATAAATGCGTTTTGCATTATGCTTTAAGCTGTCATTACTGTTCTGTGTCTTAAAGCCAACATGCTACTCAGCAAAATTATGATTTCTTGAAATGAGGCACTTTTTAAAGGAAGTGAATAGAGCTTTTAAAAGCAGGTTGTACCAACTGTTTTTCCCCATGAAAAGGTTAAAAGAGCCCTCCTCTAAACGTTTGAAATGTTTTCTGCATTATTACAAGTCTACGTCTGGCAGTTGTTTCTTGAATATCATTTCACAGGTTCCTTAGTTGCTTTGAAACTTTCAACAAGCTGCAAAGGCAGGCAGAGGCGGCTATGGAAAACATGGTCAAATTCCCAGAGATCATTCATTTTATGAAGCTGAGCCAGATCACATAATAAAAGATGAGTTGTATCACTGTTATTTTGACTAAAACACCAGAGCTTTGAATAGGGAGGAATAAGAAATAAGGCAGGAATCTCAGATTGCCTTAAAAATTGCACCTCATTATCCAGTCTTCCCTGGTGGAAACAGAAAAGGGTGGGGCGGCTATGATAAATACTTATTTAACTTTATTTGGCCAAATGTTTTAGACATATAAGGAATTTGTCTCTGGTACAGAAACACTCCGTGTACATGCAAAGCAACAGAGAGAATAATAATACCAAGACAAGGGGGAAGTAAAGAAGATAATAAGGATAAATAATAATACTACAGCCATATTACACGAGTACAGTACATAGACGACAGTATTGTGAGAATTAGGTATTCAGCTGAATGATGGCACGAGGGAAAAAAACTGTCCCTGTGTTGTCTTGGCATGCAAGGCCCTTTGGCAGGGGTCTCCAACCACTGGTCCGTGGACCGGCACCGGTCCCTGGCATGCCAACAACTGGGTTGCGCAAACAAGCGAAGCCTCATCCATGCGATGGAGGCAGCACACAAAACCACATCCCTTCTGCTCTGCAGAAAAACCTTTCTCCACGGAACCGGTCCCTGGTGCCCAAAAGGTTGGGAGCCGCTGCCCTATAGCACCATCCGGAGGGAAGGAGTTGAAACAGTTTATGCCCAGCATGTGAGGGGTCTGCAGACAGCTTCTCCGCCTTCCTTCTGACTTGTGCAGTACAGTATATAGGTCTTCTATGGAAGGCAGGCTGGTTACAGTTATTCTTTCTGCAGTCTTAACTATCTTTTGGAGCATGGAGAAGTTATACAGAGCTTGGTGGTCAGTTTAACCCCCCTCTGAAGAAATGTGAAGGACTTTTTGGGTGCCCATGATTCTTTCTGCCAGCCTTCCAAACATAGATTTTTCAAGTCCATTCTTGCACTTGAGGAAATTAGGGAGACTGCATCTAGTTAGTTACTTGGATGGCTCACCACCAGGAAACCCCAGGACGGTAGGCTAAATTGGTAAATCTAAAAGCACCCAGGAAAAAAAGGCATGGGGAAGCTATCTCTGGACTGTTGCCAAGAACATCATATGGATGTGTCCATAGAGCCTCTAGGAACCAAACTTAGCTGGGAAAAAAAAAACTTTTTTCCTTTCAAAAGCAGCCTTCTCATCAATTGCGGATGGGACTGTCTTCCTGTGTATGCAATGAGGCTTTTTTACAGTCACATTTAAAGCATTTAAAGAAGGCAGTATTTTAAAAAGAGGGGCTTAGTTGTGCAAATCCAGCCACTGGTTGCACTGCGGTTTACGGCTTAGCATAATGGGCAAAACCCTTGTGGCATAATGTAAAAATGATGGTTAAGGAAGCCATGGATTAGCATGATGCACAAGGAGCTAATTGTTATGCTGAATTTGCATTGGAGGGACATTTCTGCTTTGTCTGCAAAGCCCCTTCCCCAAATCCCTTGTTCCCACCTTTCCTGACTTTCGGACTGGGCTTCTAGAGAGACGTTTGTCCCAAATACCACTTTGGTCTTTTTGAGTAGTGCATGTTAGGAAGGGATGCCAAAAGCATCTTTACTATAGCTAGTCCTCGACTTATGACCACAATTGAGCTCAAAATTTCTGTTAAGTGATACGCTGGTTAAGTGAGTTTTGCCTCATTTTATAACCTTTCTTGCCTCAGTTGGTCACAAAAGGGGATCACATGACCCCGGGACACTGTAACCATCATAAATATGAAAAAGTTGCCAAGCGTCTGAATTTTGATTCACATGATCATGGGGATGCTGCAAAAGTGCAACTGTGAAAAACGGTCACTGTTGCAAGTTGAGGACTACCTGTACTGTATGGAGTAGTAGCATTGTGCCAGATGTACCAGAGACCCAATGGTTTTGTATCTCCCAGGAGAGAAAAGGCAAACCGATTCTCAAACTCTCGTAAGCGTGATAAGAATTTGTGTTTCGGAGGCAACTTTGGATGTCTCTATTCTGGAAGAAATTCTGAATTTAGATGGGAGGGAGATAAGGGAATCCAGATTTTAATCCCACAGCTTTTTGCTCTTTTCCAATGTTTAGCTCGTCCTTTGATGTAATACACTCACCCCGGCTTGGCATCTGAGATAGCACCCAATTGCACCCTCATTATCCTACAATTACTGGACACGGCAACTGCTCCTGTTCTCAGCTCATCCAGGAATTTCGGGGAGGGGTAAATATCCTCTTCCCTGCCCCTGGAGTGGCATTCAGCATCCTTTATCCCAGACATGTCAAACACAAGGCCCGGGGGCCGGATGCGGCCCATGACGTGGTTTCATGTGGCCTGCGAAGCCATCCTGGAAACAGTGAGGGAATGGCGCCCGCTGCCTTGGCCCCAGGCCAGGCCACCCGGGAGCCAATGTACAATTTTGTGGTGGCCATCTATGCTGAAACGCATTCAGTCTTAGCTCCACAAGGCCGTCTGGAAACAGCGAGGAACCAGCCCCTGCCGCGTTGGCCCCACCCCCTGGGCACGCACTGGGGAGGTGTCACCCTTTGTGAGGAATGAAGAAATGCACCATCGCCTGGAAGTGGCCAGCAAATGGCCCTCGCCTACTTCACATGTCCGGCTTGAAGGGCTCCGGGGGAGGGGTTTCAGCAGGCTCTTCCAGTGGACCATGCCTTGGCGCTTGCCCTGGTCCCACCCCCTTCTGCCAGAGACCCTCAGACCTGTCCCACTCCTGCCCAGGCCTCCACAGGCCCCCTTGACGCAAATGATGTAGAGCTGGCCATGCCCACCCAGTAGGCCACACGCACTCCAGCCACGCCCACCCAGTAGGCCGCGTCCACCCTGGCCACACCTACCCCCCCCAAGGACAACCGCAATGCTGATGCGGCCCTGAATGAAATTGAGTTTGACACACCTGCTTTATCCCATTTGGTTTCCCTGAGCTCCTGCGAGGATCTTCAAGCTTCTGCAGAAGCAGGACAAGAAGCTTCCGAGTAGGAGTTTCCAGCTCATTTGTTGGTAATGGGTCCGGGGGATACATATTTTTACAATATCGACAGCATCTTTTCCGGGAAAATGATTGAAGTTGGTCCTTATTTATTTAGATATCTTCCTTTCGCCCAGGTGACCTCTGCCTTCTTGGCCATCTGGACACATGTCGACCAGATCGGAGCTTGAAGCATGCTTGTAGGGGCCATCCAGGGTGCCAATGTGCCTTGGGAGGGGGTGTCCATGGGGCTATCCCAGTGCCATGCTAGCACAAAACACTGCCGAAGTCACTTTGTTGGTGACTTCCTGTATGGCTGCGGTGTTCACCCATATATTAGCTTATCGTGCAACCCACACGCACAGCAAGATTGATTTACATTTCAAATTTTATTAGGTTTCGTGTTTCCTTTTGCTGAGCCTGCATTATTTTCAGATGGATTTTAATAACTGTATTATTATTATTTTTTACAAAAAAAATAGGCTAAAACAACGGCAGGAAATTTTAGAATTTGTAATAAATTCTCAAAGGTGCAGCTGGTAAGCAAAAGTTTGCGAGGGAGATGGGTTTGGGAATGCTGTTTCTTTAGATTGAGTTGCTTTGCCTATTCGGTGTAGATGCAACTGGTTTAAAAAGAAAGAGTACAAATTTCAGATCCTTAACGCACCTGGAAAGCAAACTCTGAATGATTCGCAGAAATTTCCTCTCTTAAAAGAAAAACTATTGGAATGAGGCAAGGCAGGAAGTTGCGATCTCAGTTGGGACCAGCATTTCCATTGCTAAGCCAGGTGATTGTTAAGTGAGTCGGACCAGATTTTATGACCTTTAGACATGGTTGTTAAGTGAACCACATGAGCTGTTAAGTGAATCATGTGGTCATTAAGTGAATCCAGCTTTCCCCATTGACTTTGTTGGAGGTCCGTGGGAAAGTTGTAAATGGGGATCAAAGGACCTTGAGACGCTGCAACCATTGTTAAAAAAAAATGGTCAAGTGCAGGAAGTCAGAAAATCGGGGCCGTTCACATGAGGATCAAGATTTATTGCAAGCTTAAGTTTGCTACAAGAATCTGAACTACTAACAGTCAAGGGAAATTAGCAGGAGATAAGAGTAGAAGGAATTCAAGGTGGGCTTTAGATCTCTTGTGGGCACAAAAAGGACTCATGACTGATTACACCTTTGACCCCTCTCTCCCTCAGGCTCAGGCTGGTCATCTCCTACAAAAATGCTCATTGCCGAGTGCCCAAATTTTGATCATGTGACCATGGGGATGCTACAATGGCTGTAAGTGTGAGGACCTTAAGTCATTTTTTTCAATGCCATTGTAACCTTGAATGATCACTAAATGAATGGCTGGGAGTCAATTATCTGTACTAGAATTTATAGCTGGCACTGCCAATTCCAATCTTGCAAGTTCTGGCCCCAACTTAACTGCTGGGCACCAGGTTGGGGAAAGTAAACTGGTTGGACACTAACCTGCTTATCCAACCTAAAATTCCTTGAGATTTCGAATTCCACTTTTGGCTCATGTTCCATTTCTGGTCACGTAAGTTCGTGTTTTATCTCCAAATCAAATCTGCTCCATTATTCATATCTGATAGCTATATGATAGCCATAGCGCTTAGACTTATATGCCGCTTCACAGTGCTTTACAGCCCACTCTAAGCGGTTTACAGAGTCAGCATATTGCTCCCCCAACAATCTGGGTCCTCATTTTACCGACCTTGGAAGGGTGGGAGACTGAGTCAAACTTGAGCAGGTGAGAATCGAACTGCCGAAATGCAGGCAGCCGGCAGCCACCAGAGGTAGCCTGCAGTACTGCATTCTAACCACTGTGCCACCACGGCTCTTAGCCATTGCATCAATCTTTCATATATATCAGTGGTGGCGAACCTATGGCACGGGTGCCAGAGGCGGCACTCAGAGCCCTCTCTGTGGGCACGCGCGCCGTCGCCCCAGTCCTAGGCCTTCAGCTGGGTTTTATAAAACCTTTTCGCTTTAGGCCTCCGCCGCCGTGTGCAAAAAAAAAAAAAAGGTTCAATCAGTCAATTTCAACTTCTCGCGGGGAAAAAAAAAGATCTTGCAAAGTTGGAATTGATTGATTGAACTTTTTAGTCCCACCCAGTCTGCCGTTACCACCACAGCCATGCCCACCCAATGGGCCATGCCCATCCAATGGGCCACGCCCACCCAATTGGCCACACCCAGCCAATGGGCCACACCCAGCCAATGGGCCACACCCGGCACTCGACGATGCATAAGTGGGTTTGGGGTTGCAGTTTGGGCACTCGGTCTCTAAAAGGTTCGCCATCACTGATATATATCTTGTGGGCCACTGGGCAAGGCTGGCTGGGGAATTCTAGGAATTGAAGCCCACACATGTTAAAGTTGTCGAGGAACACTGCCGTGCTCTGATAGGGCTTCCAGATGTGCTACAAAAATTTAGCCCACCAGTAGAAGGCAGCAAATAGGTTTTCTTCTCTTTGTTTTCCATTAGCGATCCTTTGAATTTCTGTTATCCCTCTTCTGGCCGGATATCCAGTTTTGATTGAATCTTCCATTGAATCACTCTCCTTTTTTCCATCTTCAGACCAACTGAATATCATCATCTTAGTTTTCCATAGGGAGTCATGTAAAACTATACTATTTAGTTATTAAAATTGCACTCCCTGTTTTTCTGCTCTTAAGCAAACTGGTTTAACTTTACTTAATAGTAAGAAAAGAAAATGAATATATGAATTGGTATACAAAGTACAAATTTCCAGAGTTCTCCAGTTTCCATTCCCCCAAATAAAAAGGTGTTCAAATATAGAAAGTGAAATACATCCCTCGGACTACTATATAATTGACCCAAAATAGTTTTGTTTCTTTTTTCCACTAACAACATGCCTTCTCCATTTCTATTCTCCACTGGCTAATTTCCAACCATTTGTTTGCAATTCGAAAGAAAAGGGTCATCTGCAAAATCCTCTCTCTTCTAGAATACAATTTATATCCAAAATAACTAACTAAGCCCCAGATAACCCAGCATTTCGCTTTGTGCACTTTGCCTCTAACAATTTACTGAACCCATCAGTTTCTTCCTGAAAAGAAAAATATAGAGGAATCCAACAGACAGGAAACAAGGACTTTGTAGAATTAAGCATCCCTTTAAGTCTGTGGAAATGTGACAAAGGGAGTCACAAGGAGTTGAACGGAATGAACTAATTGATTGATTGGTTGATCAAATTTGTTTGCTGGCCATTTCACAGTTGAAGCAACTCTGAGCAACTTACATCGAGATGAAATAACATATAATAACAGTTATAAATATAAAATAGATTAAAATTATGAAAATTAAAACAGGTTTGGAGGGGAGACTGTTAGTGCACCAGCCACCAACTAATTTAGGAGGTGGTAAAGATTCAATTGTTTTTATGCATATTTTTTCTCTCTCTGTCTTGTCTAGTTTTATTCTGCTTTTGTATTTTTTCTTTTTCTTTTTTCTTTTTTTTCGTGTCTGTATTTTAATGTTTCAAATAAAAACAAAAATTTGAATGAAAAAAAGATTACATTACTGGGAATATTTAAAAAGAGGCTGGGAGGGGGTCATCTGTCAAGAATTCTTCAGTAATTCTGTCTGCCCTGAGCAATGGTTAGACTAGATGATCTCTAAGATCCCTCCGAACTTTGCATTTCGTGATGATTCTGTAATTCTGTTGATGTCCACATTCAGACATTAATATTCTTTACTCTCTGCTTCTTTATCTTCAAGTTAATTAGGAATATCCTTTGACCTCCAAGGTCCCTTCCAGCTCTATACACTGGGCAAAAACAATTCTTGTTACTGTTAATACATATACAATTAAATATAGACATCTTCATCACATTTTTCTGGTATTATACGTAATATCGATAGTATCAAATTATAGTATATTTTCTAGCCAAAACATATCTCAATTGCATTTGCACTTAAAATCCATTTATTCAATCAATATCCTGTTTTTCCTGCTTTTTAAAATATTTAATTTCCCATCAATGTTCAAAATATCTCTATCGTTTATAATTTTCTCATAATAAATTATATTTGGGCAACCAAAAGCTTCCCTTATTCAAACCCTTTTAGGATTTTCATATTTCCCATCTCATAACAAAATATAATATTCTAGTTACAAATCCTATCCTACTAATTATAATAATACTTTTATTTCTAACAGTTATCTATTTTCTTAGCCATATTCAAACATCTGTTTAGTAGTATAATATCCCATCTAATAGGTCAAAACCTCTATTTTCTTCAGTCTTACTCTAGCTTTCTTTCTTTGTCAAATAACTTTCCAAGTCAGTACATTTAAATCATCAAGTAATTCTTCCTCTTTTTTTGTATATATTGTTTGGAATGAGGAATAGAATTTGAAGTGTTTTTGGAAGAACACTCAACCCATTTATATTTATTAAACACCCTCCATCCTTCTCCTTCAGTTTTTCTTTTCATTTCTTGTTTGTCAATATTCAGCATTTCTCCTAACAGCTTTATCATCCGTTCGATCAGCTCTTCTTCCTTATCCTCAAATGTGTTCTGTGATCTTGACAAGTATGATATCTTTTCCATTTCTGGTGTTATCACTGCATCTTCTAATTTTTCATTTGTCTGTATCTGCCTGTTAATTCTTTCCTTTAGGTCCTCCATTTTTAGATCCATTTCTTCTAATTTTCCTTCTGTTTTCTGAGTTATTAGTTCCTTCTTTGCAGTCATTGTCTGGATTTGTAAGTTTAGGTTAAAAATTGTTCTTTTATCTCATTTGCGTCATTTTTAGTCTCATCCTGAAATAAAACAATTGTCTCTTGGATTGATTTCAACATAGAAAGAATTTCTTTCTGAGATTCATTAACATTTTCTTGTTGATATATCAAGCTAGGAGCTTTGGAGACAGGTGTTAAAGATGATTTTTTTACTATTTAAGGCTGAGTATGTAACACTTATTTTGTTTTTGTATGTAGTCTTTATAGTTCAATAGGGTCCCCAACCCAGATAAGCAGCCTGAGAGTTTTTGTTTTTCCCTTTTCCCAGCTGCAGTCTACAAAAGTGAAAGTTTCCAGGAACAACAAAGAGTCTTATCTGAGTCTGGGCTTCAAGCCAACTTTCCCTTAAGCATAATAAATTATAGTGCCATAATTCGCCACTACATGTCGTTGACACCGTCTTCCACTTTCCAAATCCAAGCTTATTTTGCAAACTTTCAAATGTTTTTTCTAAAAAGTCTCAAAGGTACATTTAGTCCCCAAAGTTCAAAGCTGTAGATCTGTATTAGTTCCAAATTGATCTTGTAGTTTCCTCTATTTTCCCCTAAAGCAATTAATTTGCCGCTTTTCTTTTCCTGAGGGAACGGGGCAATAACTTCCCTTCCCTCTCTCATCGGGGAGGATTCTTTGCTTTGGGCATTCTTTCTTCCAGGCAAGTAGTGGTAAGGCCATAAAAAGAGGATAAAGTCTCACCCAGTTCCATCCATGTTGCTCAGAAATTGCTAGTTAGTGCTTGACTTCGGTTGTCAGTAGCTTCTGACTGGCCACACAAATATAGCCAGTCTTTCCCCTGCTGGTTTGGAGGGCTTCCTTGGATCCAGCGGAAGGGCCGCCATCCCTCCACAATCAATGAGGGTCCCCTCCTTCTTCGTCGACTCTCCGGGGTGACTTTTGACCCTTTTTAGGGTCCCTAGCGGGTGAAATTGAATGTGGAAGATGGAGCCCTGTCCTCCTGCACCCATCACGCTGCGACATCAAACTGGAAGTTCTATTCTATTCTATTCTATTCTATTTCTATTTCTATTTCTATTTCTATTTCTATTTCTATTTCTATTTCTATTTCTATTTCTATTCCATTCCATTCCATTCCATTCCATTCCATTCCATTCCATTCCTATTTCTATTTCTATTTCTATTTCTATTTCTATTTCTATTTCTATTTCTATTTCTATTTCTATTTCTATTTCTATTTCTATTTCTATTTCTATTTCTATTTCTATTTCTATTTCTATTCTATACAAACTACCTGCAAACCAGCCACTTGGGGGTGTTGTGAAGGCCCAGCCAATGTTTTCTATATAATGCTGGCCAAAATCTGCTTTTCTGATAATGGAGAAAATCCTTCCAGTCCCCCCAGTTTTGCGAAGGCATCCAGATCGCAGGCAGCAGTTCTGAAGCAGCGGGTGCAAGGGCTGGAATGCAATTCTTCTCAGCCGGCCGACGAGCTTCGCCCATTCATTGCAGCGAGTCCTTCAGTAACAGGCTTGGCTCGGGATGTTGGGTGAGCTCAGAGACTGTGTGGTTCAGTCACGATGCCTGATCCTGGCTGCGTACAGCGGAGAGATGCTTTCTAATAATCTCCTGGAGCTTCAGGTCCTTCCTTGTTGCAAAGTCCGGTTTACATTAATCCTCCACTGGCTGCTGCTCCCAATTTGGGGAATGTGGAAAAACTCTAGTTGAAAAAGTGAGCACGGAAAGGGGGGGGGGAATACTGTAGTGCCAGGTGCTCTTTGGGCTTTGCACCCAACAGTATTTTTATGTTTTCAGTGAGTTAATGATCATTTCCCTCTCCCCCTCCTTCCTTCGCCTTCTCCCTTCCCTCCCTCCCTCCCTCCCTCCCTCCCCTCCCTCCCTTTCCTTCCTTCCTTCCTCCACTCATCCTCCTTCCTCCTCTTTTCTTCCTCTCCTCCTTTTTCTCTTCCTTCTCCTTCTTCCTTGCCTCGTCCTCGTCCTCCCCCTGCTTTTAATCCTCTCACCCTAGCCCTCCCCTTATTTTGGGCTGTTCCTTTGGACCCTTCCCCATCGGATGCCACAGTTATGCCCCTGAGCAGCTTTGCTGTGTTCCTTTCATCTCCTGTTTGTGCCTTTTAAAACCTTCGGCCCCTCTTCCCATGCGGCGAGTCGGAGTGCCTTCACCCACCCTGCCAAGCTGTAAATCATGACTTGTTAATCACAGTGGCTGTGTTCGTACAATAGTCTAAGCCAGAATCAGAAAAACCACATTATAGCAATTTACCGCAATGGGTGAACCCAGCCAGGGGCTATTTTAAATGCTTTTAAATCTTCCTTTCTTATTGGAGTCGTTTGCAGCTGGGTCTTCGGAATCTAATTTTGTGAGTCTCCCAGCCTTCTCACTTTCTTTCCATAAGCGCTCCTAGATTTGGTGTTTTGCTCCTTTTCCTCCCCCCCTATGCTTTTTTGAAAAGGGCTTTCCTTAAATCCAGCATTCAAGTCCAGCACGGCTCCCTTTTTGCCTCTTTTCCTCAGAGGTGTCCTCAGAGTGTGGTCAAAAAAGTCAGGATGGTGGCCATCAGAGTGGGATCAAAGCTCCACCTGATTCCAGGATGCCCTGGATATAAAATTGAGTGACTATAAAAATGCCTTAATAAACAAACTGTACCCAAGATTCAATTGCACTGCCATCTTGACTTTTTTTGACCGCACCCTGGGATGACCCCTGCCTTCCTATTGCAGGTATAAAGATCTCATGAATTGGTACAATTGGAAAAGGCCTTCCTTTGGGTTTGAGGGAAGATGGGCGTTTGATTTCAAAGGGCTCCTGAAAAACTCTTTGCAGGCCCGAGCACCATTTCCAGTCATATTAAATGAGTTGTCTGGGTGCATTAAAAAGCAAAGTTGTCTCTTTGACATCCGTAGCTGGATGTTTTCCGCTAAGGGCAAAACTCTAAATGCTGTTAGACAAAGACAGAATCTGTGGAGGTAAGGCAAGGGTTGCACCTCTCTTTTGAAAGAGATATTTTTAATCTGCTGCCTCCAGCTAGCTCACCCCGCCCTCAGATTAAAACAATGTGGTAGCATTTTAGCAACAGATACGGTGTTAATTAGTCCTTTGATTGCCTTTGCTTTAAATTCAAAAGATGGACAGAATTGCCCGTATTTAAAAACCATGTGGGCAATTAGTTTGGAATAAATTGTAGTCTGTGTAGGAGACAAGGTTAATTTTTTTGCTTGAGAAGGGCGGTGAGTCAATCCTGATCGTTCTAGATTTCTAACAGAAAACAAATGGAAAAGTCCATGTCCAGTTTCTGCTGTTTTTGTAACTTATCAGGAAGATACTAAAACCTAACTTGCCCTTGCAGAAGATGGAGAAGATAAGAAACATGCTTAAGGCCTGGCCTTCATTTGGTATCATGTATTCATTAGGGCAGGGATGTCCAGCCTTGGCAACTTTAAGACTTGTGGACTTCAACTCCCAGAATTCTAGATGGTTTTGGTGTGCAGCAGAGAAGGTGACAATTGGCATTGCTCGTTCCTTTATTTTTCGGTCCACCCGGACATTCCAATCCAAGAAAGTTCCCCAGGAATCTTTCTTGATCGATGAGAAGTTTGTCACAAAATGTCCCACTTGAAAGCAAGTCCTTCATCAGATAATGCCAGAAAAATAGAGGACTGAGTAGAGAACTTCTGTAAATGCTACCGCTGTTGTTTGTAAACCACGGCTCAGGACAGATTTCAAAGCACAAAAACCCACACTTACATTTGCACCCCCCAAAAAACCTTTAGTACAGCCCCCGGAGTCTCTTCTGAAGATATCACCGCATTGTGACTTCTAGTGTAACAAGGAGGAAAGCTATTAAATGCGGCGATGATAATTATATTAATCACATTAAATGGAGGTAATTTAATTTTAATGATAGTGAAATGTAAATTACATGGAATCAAATGTAATGTTTAGCCTGGTTCCACTCATTTACTTGTTCTTGTCGTCAACCTCTTTGGCATGTACTCCTGCTTCTTCCTCAGTGCAGTCCTTGATGGCCAACATCCCAAAAGGGAGAGAGAGAAAAAGAGACGGAGAGAGAGAGGGAGAGAAAGAGAAAATTACACAAGTCTTAAAATTGCCAAGGTTGAGGACCCCTGATTTAGATGATTGTAGTAGGGTAGCACAGAGATACCAATATGTCTAATAACCATCTAGTGGTGTCTATGGCAACTTGCCACAGCCAAATCACCGCGGCCAACTCAGGGCGGCCAACTTGCTGCGGGGCAAGAGTTACACTAATATCGAAGAAACGGTGGAATAGAATCATTAAAGAAAGGATGCCAAAGGAGGGACAAAATGAAATAGAATAGAATAGAATAGAGCTGGAAGGGACCCTGGAGGTCTTCTAGTCCAGCCCCCTGCTCGAGCAGGAGAACCTACATCATCTCAGACAGGTGATTCTCTAGTCCAGGGGTAGGCAACCTTGGCTCTTTTATGATTCGTGGACTTCAACTCCCAGAATTCCTGAGCCAGAATGGCTGGCTCAGGAATTCTGGGAGTTGAAGTCCACAAGTCATAAAAGAGCCAAGGTTGCCTATCCCTGGTCTAGTCTCTTCTTAAAAATCTCCAGTGATGGAGCGCCCACGATTTCTGGAGGCAAGCTGTTCCACTGGTTGATTGTCCTCACTGTCAGGAAGTTTTTCCTTAATTCCAGGATGCTTCTCTCTGATCAGTTTCCAACCATTGTTTCTCATCCTTCCATCCAGTGCTTTGGTGAACAGCCTGGCCCCTCTGCCTTGTGGCAGCCCCTCAGATACTGGAACACTGCTATCATGTCTTCCCTATTTCTTCTTTTCTTTAGACTAGTCAGACCCAAGTCCCGTAGCTGTTCTTTGTATGTTTTAGTCTCCAGGCCTTTGATCATCTTAGTTGCTCTTCTTTGAATTTTTTCCAAACTCTCAACATCTTTTTTGTGATATGGTGACCAAAATTGGCTGCAGTATTCTAGGTGTGGTCTTACTAGGGCTTTATAAAGCGGTAATAATACTTCTCGTGATCTTGATTCTGTGCCTCTGTTTATACAACCCAGAATTTTGTTAGCTTTTTTGGTTGCTGCTGCACACTGCTGGGCATAGTCAAGTGATCGTCCACTAGGACTCCAAGGTCCCTCTCACAGTTACTGTTTTTGAGCCAGGTCTCGCCCAATCTGTATTTGTGAATGACAAAAATTAAAATATTTTTAAAATTATTTTAAATAATTAAATTGAATTATTGAACGGTCCTGTGGTGAGTTAGCCTTAGGAAATTGGGTATGGCGAGTTGATGTGAGTTGGCCATGGCGAGTTGTCCCATCCCATATCTAGTGGTAGTCTGCATATTTACTGTCCAGATTTCCTAGTCCTGAGATGTGAGGGGTTCAGATTTTCCACCACAGAACCTCCCATTTTGAAGAAAGCCGCCATCTTCTCCGCTTGACTCTCACTTCTTACTTAAGATGCTCAGTAAGTTGCTTGCCACAGGATGAAAAAGTATCAATTATGCGTTGGTAAGATCACACTTGGAATACAGCATCCAGTTCTGATTGCCACAATATAAAAAAAGATGTTGAGACTCTAGAACAGGGGTCTTCAAACTTGGCCCTTTTATGACTTGTGGACTTCAACTCCCAGAATTCCTCAGCCAGGCATGCTGGCTGAGGAATTCTGGGAGTTGAAGTCCACAAGTCATAAAAGGACCAAGTTTGAAGACCCCTGCTCTAGAATGAGTGCAAGAGAAGAGCAACAAGGATGATTAGAGGGGGCGGGAGGCTAAAACATGAAGAATGGTTGCAGGAATTGGGTATGTCTAGTTTAATGAAAAGAAAGACTGGAGGAGACATGATAGCAGTGTTCCAATATTTGAGGCGCAGCCACAAAGAAGAGGGAGGTCAACCTATTCTCCAGAGCACCTGAGGGCAGGACAAGAAGTAACAGGTGGTAGATCATTAAAGAGAGATTCTACTAGAACTAAGAAGAAATTTCCTGACAATAAGAACCATTAACCAGTTGAATGGCTTTCCTCCACAAGTTGTGTGGGCTCCATCACTGGAGGTTTTCAAGAAGAGACTTGGCAGCCATTTGTCCAGAATAGTATAGAGCAGGGGCATCCAACTTTGGCAACTTTAAGACTTGTGGACTTCAAGTCCCAGAATTCCCCAGCCAGACTGACTGGGGAATTCTGGGAGTTGAAGCCCACAAATCTTAAAGTTGCCAAGGTTTGACACCCCTGGTATAAGGTCCCCTATTGAGCAGGGGGTTGGACTAGAAGACCTCCAAGGTCCCTTCCAGCCCTATGATTCTATACACATCTCTCATGTGCTCCCATGTACAGAGGGACTAGTTGATGCCCTTTAGCAGACCCATTTGAGGGTATGTGTGAGAATGAATATGTCATTCCCACCCCTATCTAATACAGATATTCCTTACAGCCACAGTTGGGACTACAATTTCAATTGCTAAGCCAGGTGGTTGTGAGTCATGCCTGATTTTATGACTTTTTTCCCACAGTTGTTAAGTAAATCATTGCAGTTGTTAAGTTAATCATGCAGTTGTCCCAAAGGTGCTTTTTCCAAAAGGCAACTGCATTTTCTTGGGGTTTTTTTTCTTTGAAAACCTTTCACTTCTTATCCAAGAAGCTTCTTCAGCTCTAACCCCTCCCCATCCAGACCCACAAAACCTCGAGACTTTGGGAGAGACTCTTGATAGCCTCTCCTGGTTGACCTTTGATGTTGACTTTGGAAAAAGTACAAAGAAGAGCAGCTAAGATGATTAATGGCTTGGGGACTAAAACATATGAAGAACAGTTGCAGGATTTGGGAATGGGCAGTCTAGAGAAAAGAAGGACTAGGGGGGACATGATAGCAGTCTTCCAGTATTTGAGGGGCTGCCACGAGGAGGGGGTCATTTTATTTTCCAAAGCACCAGAGGCAGGACAAGAAGCAATGGATGGAAACTAATGAAGGAGAGAAGCAACCTAGAAATAAGGAGAAACTTCCTAACAGTGAGGACAATTAACCAGTGGAACAGCTTGCCTTCAGATGTTGTGGGTGCTTCATCACTCGAGGTTTTTAAGAAGAGACTGGACAGACACTTGTCTGAAATGATATAGAGTCTCCTGTTTGAGTAGGGGTTGGGCTAGAAGACCTCCAAGGTCCCTTCCAGCTTCTATTCTGATTCTGACTCTGATATATGTTAAGGTCTTGCTTTGCTCACGTATGCAACCTCAGAAAAGGACAAGGTCTTTTAGAAGTTGCGGATCATGATGTTTGTCAGCCCCATTGGATACACCAGACCAGGAAATCCACTCCGTTGGAAGGTTAAAACTACTTTTATAGAAATGGGCATAACGGACTCTTTTGACCACAATTGAGCTGAACATTTCTGTTGCTAAGCGAAACATTTGTTAAGTAAGTTTTGAACCATTTTATGACCTTTCTTGCAACAGTTGTTAAGTAAATCACTGCAGTCATTAAGTTAGTAGCATGGCCGTTAGGTGAATCTGGCTTCCCCATTGACTTTGCTTGTCAGAAGGTCACAAAAGGTGATCACATGACCCTGGGACACTGCCACCATCATAAATATGAACCAATTTGCCAAGAATCTGAATTTTGATCACGTGACCACGGAGATTGTACAATGGCCGTAAGTTGGAAAACGGTCAAAAGTCATTTTTTTCCAGTGCCATTGTAACTTCGAATGGTTGCTAAAGAAACTGTTGTAAGTTGAGGACCACTTGTACCTCACCTCCTTCTCCTCCATGTAACGCAGTGAATCGAGAAGATATTGGTTCTTCTGAATGTTATCTGGCCTTCCTCGATTTAAACATGTTTCAGCCCCTCTTGCCTAGATAACGGTTCTTGCACTATTCTGTAATTTTCCTATAACTCTATAGTGCTGAAGCTTAAATTCTTTGTCCTCTCATTGGTGATGCTTCTTCTTCTGCTAAATAAACACCTCCATGCGGTTACAGTTCTGACGTGGAGGCCTCTAGTGCACCTGACTCCCCCAAAGCCTGTTCACATAACACCCCACACTTGGAATACTGCATCCAGTTTTGGTCACCACAATATAAAAAAAATGTTGAGACTCTAGAAAAAGTGCAAGGAAGAGCAACAAAGATGATTAGGAAACTGAAGGCTAAAACATATGAAGAATGTTTTCCAGGAATTGGGTATGTCTAAGTCTAGAAAAAAGAAGGACTAGGGATGAGGTGATAGCAGTGTTCCAGTATCTGAGGGGCTGCCACAAAGAAGGGGAGGGGTCAACCTGTTCTCCAAAGCACCAGAAGACAAGACAAGAAATGTTGGATGGAAACTAACCAAGGAGAGAAGCAACCTAGAACTAAGGAGGAATTTTCTGACAGAACAATTAACCAGTGGAATGACTTCCCTTCAGAAGTTGTGGATGCTCCAACACTGGAGGCTTTTAAAAAAAAAACTGGACAGCCATTTGTCTGAAATAGTATGGGGTCTTCTGCCTGAACATGGGGTTGGACTAGAAGACCTCCAAAGTCCCTTCTAACTCTGTTATTCTATTATGATTGGGTTGATTTGGTTTAGGCTTTGTAGGATGTAGAGTATTATGGTCTATAAAATTTAATGCTGTGACTTGTATACAAATCCAAGCAATGGTTGTTTGCTAAACAAATGGTAGCTAAACTATGGTTTAGTATGATATAGTTACTATATTTATGTAGGATTCTGAATCTTCAGTAACGGAATATTTCTGATGAGTTTCTTATAGATTTCTAGAGTTCTTTGGTATTTTATCCTGCTGAACATTGTTTGACAATTTAGCTGGGTGTAAACAGTCCTTTGTTAGCTAGATAATGATTGTATTGTTATAAATGAGTTCCTTAGTTTATTTTTTCAGATACAGTACTTTTTATTGAATCAAGTCTATTTTTATCTGTAATTTAAATCAAATATTGTATGAATGTTGCTGATGGCAAGGAGTTCCAGTTGAATAGGTTTGCTCTGTTCTCAGATTTTTTAAAATGTTGATTTCTTTCTCTCCTATTCCTGTAGAAATTTGAAAATTCAATTTAAAAAAGTAATCATGTAAAATCCTCATCCATGGCCTGGCTGAGTCAGAAAGTTCTCTGTGAGGCTAACCATGTTAGTTGCTGTCCTCCAGTTTCTTCTCTTCAATTTATTGCTCTGAGTCTCTTTCCTAAAGAAGAATTCAGGAATATTGAAAACTCATAGCCATTTTCTCTGATTGTAAAGGTAGTCCTCGACTTACAACCCCGATTGAGCCCAATATTCTTGTTGCTAAGCGAAACATTTGTTAAGTTTAAGTTTTGAACCATTTTTTGACCGTTCTTGTCACAGTTGTTAAATGAATCACTGCAGTTGCTAAATTAGTAACACGGTTGTTAAGTGAGCCTGGCTTCCCCATTGACTTTGCTCCTCAAAAGGTCACAAAAGGGGATCACGTGACCCCGGGACACTGCGACCGTCATACATATGAACCGGTTGCCAAGCATCTGAATTTTGATCATGTGACCATGGAGACATTCCAACGGTCATAAGTGTGGGTTTTGGACTACAGGTGGTCCTTGATTTATGACCACAGTTGGGACCGGCATTTCTGTTGCTAAGCAAGGCCATTGTTAAATTGACTAATTTTACCACATTTTTGCCACAGTTGTTACGTGAATCACTGCAGTTGTTAAGCAAACATCATATGGTCATTAAATAAAGATGGCTCCCCCCATTGACTTGCGTGTTGGAAATGGGAAGGTCGTTGATGAAGTTTCAAATGGTGATCAGGTGATGCCAGGACGCCGATACAGCCCGGTTACCAAGCGCCCAAACTTTGGTCACGTGACTTTAGGAGTGCTGCGGTGGTCATAAATGTGAAGGCTCATCAGAAGTCGCTCTGTTCAGTGCCACTGCAACTTTGAATGGTCACTAAGCAAATACCTCTAAGTCAAGGAGTACCTGTGTATACACCAAACTCTCCAATGCTTCAGCCTGGATAGATCAATGTCCATTTTGTTTCCTGTTTTGATTTCTTTTAAAAAGTCAATCGCTCTTTGTCCTGTCCACGAAAAAAGAATTTTTGAGTCTCAAATATTTGAGTATCAGATATCAAAAACTGTCTACGGAGATTCTCAGTCATCCAGGTCATGATTGTCCCAAAGGTGCTTTTTCAGGAGGCAACTGGACTTACTTGTTGTTTTTCTAAGACGTTTCGCTTCTCATCCAAGAAGCTTCTTCAGCTCTGACTGGATGGTGGGGAATGGAAGGATTTATATTCCTGGTTGGGACAACCACGACCTGGATGATTGAGAATCTCCATCGACATTAACCCATGCACTTTGGGATGAACACCCTTCAAAGGGTGAGGGAGTATGAACGGATTTCCAGAAAACATTGCAAAGTGCAGGAACCGTTTGCGCTTCAGTTTGAGGTGCAGACAACACAGACTCATCCCCAACGGCCTGCGCCTGTCTTCAACAGTGAAGGGACACAGGGCAAAAACATCCTGCAGCCAAGAAGGCTGCACACACCTTTGCACTACTCAGGTGACCCTGAGGACACAGGTAAACCTTCAAATGGCTTCAACTACTCTCTAAAAGAATGCAAATGACCAGCTGCCTGCAAGCAATATAAATCCTTCCATTCCCCATCATCTAGTCAGAGCCGAAGAAGCTTCTTGGGTGAGAAGCGAAACGTCTTCAAAGAAAACAAGAAAGTCCAGTTGCCTCCTGAAAAACACCTTTGGGACAGATATCAAAAACCAAACCAAGCAAACTTTCCACTTATCTGCAGTGTCTATATTCTGAAAGATGACCTATACCAGAGGTAGGCAACCTTGGCTCTTTTATGACTCGTGGACTTCAACTCCCAGAATTCCTGAGCCAGCCATGCTGAGGGGAAAGGGAGAGGTTTCCAAGCTGAGCCATGCTGGCTCAGGAATTCTGGGAGTTGAAGTCCACGAGTCATAAAAGAGCCAAGGTTGCCTACCCCTGACCTATACAAATTTTAAATAAACAGCATGGCTGTAGAAAGCTGCTTGGGCATCCATTGAGTGGCTGACCGAACCAGCTTAAACGTACAGCAGTTTTCCAAGTTTGTGTCTCCGAGCAATAGCTGTCCTTAGGTAGGATTTCAAGAATAAATGAAATGCTGGATTAATACTTCCATGTTCTTACCCTGTGCCTGGTGATCTTGTTCATCCTGTGCAGGAAAAAAACTGGGCTGTTTTGCATAGTGGTTTGATCTCATTCCCCAACCCTTATTGAAGCAATTCCTGATTTGGCGTGGTGGAAGACACACACAATTGTTGCAAAGAAAAAAAAAAGACATTTCTGCTCCCCACGCCTTGTCAGCCCTCAGCCCCCTACAAAGCCATTTGTACCACACATACAATTGTCTCTGCTTTGTAATAGCTTGAGCCGAGAGGCAAGAATTCTTGCCAGCATGAAAATAGACTGCTTATAGCCTTTGGAGCCATTTAAAGGGAAATATCAGCTTTGCGGCAATGTCCAGTGAATCATCACAGAACTCAGAAATAAAGAAACACGCTTGCCCAAACCTGCTGATGTCGTGAGATCAGAAAGAGGCTCAGAGCAATCTCAGCATGGCCTAAGGCAATCAGGGTAGAAGAAGCCATCATCTCAGTGGGCAAGACTTGTGGCTGATGTTTAAACCATGTTAGTAGGTTACAGTCACAGGTGGGATGATGGGGAGTTTCAGACATGCCAGCCATGCCTTATTGATTGCAAAGATAGTTAGCGCAGAGGACTTTGCAGAAGTCTGTGAGAAATAGAGACACAGGATAAGAAGATCTCTTCATCGTTGCATTTAAGACCGAGTTTCTCAACATTGGCAACTTGAAGATTGTGGACTTCAACTCCCAGAATTCTTCCGCCAGCAAGGATATCTTTCTAAATTAGTGTTCCTCAGTCTTGACAACTTAAAGATTGTGGACTTCAACTCCCAGAATTCTTTGGCCAGCAAGGAAGTCTTCTTAAATTAGTGTTTCCCAACCTTGGCAACTTGAAGATGTGTGGACTTCATCTCCCAGGGATCTCCAGCCAACCATGAAACGTTCTCTTTCAGCCAAGACTCAAATATCAATCATATTTGTTGGCATTTGCGCAATGCTTTGCTTAATTAGAGCCGTGAATCCTATCTCTCTCCGTGTTTGAAGTGGGCATAGAAAAATTGGAGCTGGCCTTTGGGTGGGGCTGTAAAAATCGCAGGGCTCTTGAATGGCCACTGATTCAGGACAGTGTCTACAGTGTGTCATTGGAGTGAATGGCAATACGGGGCTAGGAATTTGCAGGCCTGCATTGTATTTATCAGGCCAAGCACAGATTGCTCACAATGGAGGATGTTTTTGTAAAGAGGGGTGGAAATGGAGTTTCTCAAGCGTAAGTCTTCCCTGTGCAGGCTGGAGTGACTTTTGTGTAACACACAACAGCCACGACAAATGGAGACTTGTATGTTGCCTCTGACAAATCTGAATCCTGCATCTTCTATAAATTATGCTAAACTTGCCCAGCTTCTTTTCTATGACACGCTATAATTTGTGTATTCTTGTTCTAAAGCGATGGCTGCAAAGAATATGCTTGAAAGCACGCAGACGGTAAAAAGGCAGATGAAAAACTCATTTTTTCCCATACTTGGCAAAATGCATACAATTAGAAATGATGCAATTTGCAGAATTGATATGTACGGCAGGCTGAAGCTTCTGTGGGTCACAAGTTTACATTTTCTGAGCTCTTCACTTTATATTCTTTGGAAATCCACATAGGCGGATGAAATTGCCTGCAAAGGTCCCAGTTCATATAACTCTAAGCTCTTCTGGATCAGGTCTGGAACAGTTCCAGGAACTGGGTATCGCTAGTCTAGGAAAGAGAAGGACTAGGATTAACATGGTTGCAGTCTTCCAGTACTTGAGGGGCTGTCACAGGAAAGAGTGGGGTCCATCTATTCTCCAAAGCACTTGGAGGCAGTACAAGAAGTAACAGGTGGAAGATCATTAAAGAGAGATCCAACCTAGAATTAAAGAGAAAATCGGTGGAATGACTCCATCATTGGAGGTTTTCAAGAAGAGATTAGACAGCCATTTGATCAGAATGGTATGGGATCTCTTATTTTAACAGGGGGATTGGATTAGAAGACCTCCAAGGTCCCTTCCAACTCTGTTATTCTATGATCCAAAGATTCTAGTGGGAGACATTGCAAAAGTTGTAGAGGTGTTTCTGGAGACCTGAAGGCTGAACATGTGGGTAGAGAGATTCCTAGCATTGTCAGGAGGTTGATTTGGACCAAGTGTTGCTTACACCTGACCAGACTGTCGAGACCTTCCTGTATCCTTGATGAGGTTGGCCTTGCATGTAGTAGGACACAAATCTGTAATCTGCTGGATGGAGAGAGGGTGCTTGACTAGTCTGCCCTTCACCTCCTGGAAACTCATTGCTTGTTGTGTAGTTTGGTTATTGCAGCAGTTGGCCTGTTCTTGGCCTTAACCAAGTGGAGGAGGCACATGTAACTAAAAATCCTGAGCAGAATTGCTATGATGTGACTTTTTCTGGATCAAATGCAGAAAGGAGGGAAGATCCTGATCTCGGCACCTGGAAAAGCACAATGCTGAAGTGAGTAAAACTAGACTACAGCCGGAGAAGCATATCCTGGATGTCAGGTTCCCCGCCCCCGCCAGATGGACAAGAAGCACAAATAATACAGATTTCAGCTAGGTCAGGGGTCTTCAAACCTGGCCCTTTTATGACTTGTGGACGTAACTCCCAGAATTCCTTAGCCAGGCATGCTGGCTGAGGAATTCTGGGAGGGTGAAGTCCACAAGTCATAAAAGGGCCAAGTTTGAAGACCCCTGAGCTAGGTTATATTTAATGCTAAATTTGGCATAAATACAGAATTCTGGAAATTGTAAGAGCTTCTCAAGGCTCATTTATAAATGAGTTAATTAAGACAGAAACTTTTGAATGAATTTTTGCCACCGAGTTGAGTTGCTGTTGATGGGAATAGCTGCAAATAGACTTACCTTCTGTCTCTCGATTGTATATGTTTCATGACTGAGGACTCATTCAGGGAAGGGGGACACAAAACTAGCCCTCTGCTTTGAAGATGAGAACTCTACATTGTGATGGCTTTTGCTACAGGAAGATCAAGCAAGGAGATCAAGCCTACCCAATCTCTACAGATCACTCTGCTTGAACTTTCTACACTAGGGGTTTCCCAACTTGGCAACTTTATGCTGGCTGAGCATTTCTGGGAGTGGAAGTCCACAAGTCTTAAAGTTGCTAGGTTCGGAGACCCCTGTTCTACACTAACAGCCAGGGCAGCCCAATGGAAAGGTTGCTGGATTAGGAGTGGGGAGACCCGGGTTCAAGTCTGTCCTCAGCCATGAAAGCTTCTCAGGGTGATCTTGGACCAGACCCTCCCTCTCAACTCAAGAGCCGTCATGGACTAGAGATGAAGGTGCTAGATTAAGGCCAGGGAGACCCAGCTTCTAATCCACACTTAGCCAGAGAAGGTCCATGGGGGGCTACTTCTCAGTTGTGGTTGGGAAACTATGAAAGGTAAGATATAAATCTAACAAATTAAATATAGATCTTTCTTGATGAAATAGGAACATAGATTGCTGGCCCTCAGGGTTTTTTGTCATATCCTATCTGCCATCTGATAATACCATGCCAGAGTGTGGATCCTAGTGAAATGAAGTCTTGTAAGTGCCAAGCATAGAAATTATTTTAAGGTTACAGTTGTGTCTTCTACCATGATGGACGGTAGTCTGGATTCCCGGGAGGGAGGGGCTGCATTCAAGAGGGCAAAGAGACAGTGAAACTTAGATAGTTTGGTTGGGTGGAAGAGAGTTAAGACAGTTCCTACCTAGCAGTTCTCAGAGGATATCTTTGGTTATGCAAGTATTGCTTTAATTTGGCAAGATTTCTGTCTGAAAGTGAGGAGCAATAAAGAAAACTACCGTGTTTCCCTGAAAATAAGGCTGGGTCTTATATTAATTTTTGCTCCAAAAGACACATTAGGGCTTATCTTCCAGTTAGGTCTTATTTTGGGGGAAATACGGTACTAAATGCATCTGTCTGGCTGTTAATCTTAACTGGGGCTTATTTTTGGGGTGGGGCTTTTATTACGAGCATCCTGAAAAATCATGTTAGGGTTTATTTTCCGGTTGGGTCTTATTTTCGGGAAATTCTAAGACCTTTCTTGCCACAGTTATTAAGTGAATCACTGCAGTTGTTCAGTTAGTAACACGATTGTAAAGTGAATCTGGCTTCCCCATTGACTTTGCTTGTCAGAAGGTCACAAAAGGGGAACATGTGACCCCCCCCGGGACGCTGTAACCGTCATAAATATGAGTCAGTTGCCAAGTGTCTGAATTTTGATCATGTGACCACGGAGACGCTGCAATGGTCGTAGGTGCGAAAAACGGTCATAAATATCTTTTTTCAGTATCGTTGTTACTTCAAATGGTCACTAAATGAACTGTTGTAAGTCGAGGACTGCCTGTATTTGGCTGAGTATCGCCATCACCAACTGTATAAATCCACACCAGACATTTTTCTTAGGCCAAAGTGTTAAAGAAGACATCTGGATTTGCAGATGCTCTCCTTAAATATGACCCCCCCCCTCTCCTCTCCTGGAATCTCCCAACTCACGGGGTCAGAAATCAAAGCCACCTAATTACCATGCCTGAATCCCGTTTGAAAGATACCAATTAAGGAGAGATGATTAGCAACCAGCTTGAGAAGTGTCAGGGAGCTGCCTTGCTAGAGGAGAAAACCTGCATGTCTCTTGAAACCCGGGTTGCTCTTTGCGAGATCTAAATGAGATCACCAGAGAAATGAACTTGTCATGTAAAAGCTAATTTGTACATTCTGAGTGACGGAAAATATATTATTTGGGCTTATTAAGGTATCTCACTCTTGTATTCTTCTTAAATGAAGGCCCGCTCTTGCTTTTAATGCTTGAAATTGGAGGGGACAATTATTTAATTATTAAATCAATCTATCTATCTATCTATCTATCTATCTATCTATCTATCTATCTATCTATCTATCTATCTATCTATCTATCTATCTATCTATCTATCTATCTATCTATCTATCTATCTATCTATCATCTATCTATCATCTATCTGCCTGCCTGCCTGCCTGCCTACCTACCTACCTACCTACCTACCTACCTATCTATCATCGATCTGCCTGCCTGCCTGCCTGCCTGCTGCCTGCCTGCCTGCCTTCCTGCCTGCCTGCCTGCCTGCCTGCCTGCCTACCTACCTACCTACCTACCTACCTACCTACCTACCTACCTCTATCTATCTATCTATCTATCTATCTATATCTATCTATCTATCTATCTATCTATCTATCTATCTATCTATCTATCTATCTATCTATCTATCTCTGCGCCTGCCTGCCTGCCTGCTGCCTGCCTGCCTGCCTACCTACCTACCTACCTATCTATCATCGATCTGCCTGCCTCCTGCCTCCTGCCTGCCTGCCTGCCTGCCTGCCTGCCTGCCTGCCTGCCTGCTGCCTATCTATCTATCTATCTATCTATCTATCTATCTATCTATCTATCTATCTATCTATCTATCTATCTATCTATCTATCTATCTATCTATCTATCTATCTATCTATCTATCTATCTATCTATCTATCTATCTATCTATCTATCTATCTCTCTCTGTCTGTCTGTCTATCTATCGATCTATCATCTATCTATCATCCATCTGTCTGTCTGTCTATCTATATCTCTCCCTCTATCATTTATCTGTCAATCATACCTGCCTGCCTGCCTGCCTATCTGTCTGTGTTTACAACAGCATAATAAAACTATGTAAATACATGGATAAAAGCATTTTAACAGACTTAAAAACAGGTTTAAACCTGCATGTTTTACAAAATGTACCATTTTGCAAGAAGGGCTGGGGTTAAAAGTAGGTTCTGATGGGGCGGGCCTCTGTGTTCTTTCTTTTCTTGTACTTTTCAGTGTGAACTATCTTTCTCTTGAACCCGGGTGTTTGTGGATACAGGAGGTCCTTGACTTACGACCATTCATTTAGTGAACGTTTGAAGCTAAACAACAGCACTGAAAAAAGTAAGTTATGACCATTTTTCACAGTTACGACCGTTACAGCTTCTCCATGGTCACATGATCAAAATTCGGGCACTTGGCAACTGACTCATATTTATGACGGTCACAGTGTCCCGGGGTCACGTGATCCCCTTTTGCAACCTTCTGGCAAGCAAAGTCAATGGAGAAGCCAGATTAGCTAATGAACACATTCACATAACAGCTGCAATGATTCGCTTAACCCTCGTGGCACAGTAGTTATAATGCAGTACTGCAGGCTACTTCTGCTGACTGCCGGCTGGTAGCAGCTTGGCAGTTCGAGTCTCACCGGCTCAAGGTTGACTCGGCCTTCCATCCTTCCGAGGTCAGTAAAATGAGGACCCAGATTGTGGGGGGCAATGTGCTGACTCTGTAAACCGCTTAGAAAGGGCTGTAAAGCACTGTGAAGCGGTATATAAGTCTTAAGTGCTATTGCTGTACCCAATTCTATAATTGTTCATTGTACAGTTTAGCCTCCAGCCCCCTTACCATCTTTGTTGCTCTTCTCTGCACTCTGCAGAGTCTCAACATCCCCTCAACAGTTTAGCCTCCAGACCCCTTACCATCTTCCTGAACCCGTTTTGGGAGCTGTGAAATCCTGGTCCATTGACATGCAATTTGGCCCTCCAGATCAGCTTGTTTGTGCAGCTGCTTTGTATGTGCTGAAATATTTGACCCACTGTTTCCAGTTCAATAGATTTTGTTAAACAAGCCCTTTCCCCCCCCCACTGAGAGCTACTAGGCCATTTCCTTTATTTCTCAGAGTTTTATAAGCCTTTTAGTTTACGTGCGGTGCCACAGCAACAATACTAAATTAAATCCTTACATTGACAGCCTGTCATATTTTAAAGCAAGGGTGCATTAGCACTGTAGAAAGCTGCATGCAAATATTCTGGGGACTTCAGAACATTTTGGCGCATACTTTGAACATTGATTCCTTTGTAAGGCAGAGGTTTAGGGGTGGGGAGCACCCCGCCTCCTGCAGAGGAAAGCTCTTAGCTTAATTGAACTGGGGCCTTAATACTGGGAGCCATCACTCAGCTGCAGTGTTTGTTCCTTCTGCTAAGCTTAATTGTGTTTCTCTCGAGGGCTTTGCAAGATCAATAAAAGATGATCAACACTCCCACTCCTGGTAGTTATGCAGATAAACATTTGATAATCATAATAAACTGGGTGAGAACCGAGGAAACAAAACCTATTTGAAAGGAAATATATTTCTGGGGGATCATATCAGTGAAGGAAGATGACTTTAGACACAAGGAGGGCTGTACCTAGAATCAAAAACACCTCCCTGGGGAGATCAAGGGTTGTCTTCTCTGCGGCACCAGTGACCAGATGAACACTTCTGAGAAGTTCAGATGGTCTCCTCTGTTTGTGGTTGAGGAATATCCAGTCTAAGTGCAGGAGAAGACAAGTTCCATCAGACAGGGCATGGTTGCAGCCATTTCTAGGTGTGACAGTAGCCACTCTGAGCCTGGATTTGCTCAGTTTCAGACAGACTGTAGTAGATGACCAGGCGCAGCCCAAAGATGAGGTCAAATGCATCGTCAATTGGGAGTTTCTACACTCTCACACGAGATGTAAATCCAGCCCCCCATGAATTCCATTGACTCTTATCTAGCACAAATTTGCCTTGACCACTAGTAGATCAGATTCTTGCGTATAGATAGTATGTAAAACTTTTAGTGCAGAATAGCAGAGTTGGAAAGGAACTTGGAGGTCTTCTAATCCAACCCCCTGGTCTGGCAGGAGACCCTATACCATTTCAGACAAGTGGCTGTTCAGTTTCCTCTTAAAAAATCCTCCAGTAACGGAGCACCCACCACTTCTGGAGGCAAGTCGTTCCACTGGTCTATTGTTCTTTCTGTTAGGAAGTTTCTCCTTAGTTCCAGGTTGCTTCTCTCCTTCATTAATTTCCATCCATTGCTTCTTGTCCTGCCTTCAGTTGCTTTGGTGAATAGGTTGACCCCACCTCTTCTTTGTGGCCTGTTCCTGGTTAGTTGCATCTCACGGGGACTACAAGATCCTTAAAGATGGAGGTCATGCCGTAGTGTTGTAGTTGGGTTCACATATTTACCAAGACAGAGGCAGAAGTGGCTACTTAAAGCCTGTAGGTCAGGGGTGTCAAACTCACAATATCACATGACGTGTCACGACATATCGTGACTTTTTTGCCATTGCTGGCAATGGGGTGGGTGCGGTTTCGCTATGATGCATCCGGCCCCTGGGCTGGCAGTTTGACACCCCTGCTGTAGGTTCACACCTTATGTTAACCCCATTTTTCAATAAGCCTGCCTTGATGTCAAGCCTAAACAGGACATGGTGAAATCTAAACAAGTCTGCAGCTTTATCTGCTTATACCTAATAGACTGTCAGGTGCAGGTGAAGATCCAATTAAACTGATTTATTGCTACTCGTGCCTAGGCACAGGAATATTCTCAACTAACGGTTGCCACTCGCTTGGTGTCCATGGAATTCAAGGGAGCAGGTGGGGTTTGGACTTAGTCCCCTTGTGGCTACATAGGGATTCTAGGCTGATCCTTCTTTTAACTCCACCCCCAGGTTCTGCCATTCCTTCTCTTACATGCACAGAATCTTGCCAGACTAAAGCTAGAACCGTCTACCCTAATTGATATACCCGGGGAGATTCTAGGTGTAGTTATCCTGAATCTTTTCCTTCTTCCTCCGTCCTGTTCAGGACTGCACAATCTCTTGTCTTGGATGTGCTGCCTCTTTCTTATGAAATCATGGTGATCTTGCTGGAGATCCCCCTCCACTTCTTCTTTATATCCACATTCCATCATGCCTGGTTTGCACATAACACCAAGCCACAAACAACCGATGGCTGGATCATCTCAATATGCTGTGCCAAAAAAAGCAAACCACATTGGAGTGTTGTTCTGGGATGCATCCAGTGATGGTTGTCTAAAAACAGCACTTTTAGAGAGAAAAACTCGAGCCCTTGTTATACATTACAGGAGGAGAACTCTTCTTAGTCTAAAAAAACAGAAGGAGTCTGAATACGCTTTTTCAAACTAACAAATGTTATTAAAAGGCAGAAGCTTTCATTCAACTCCTCCTGATTTTTAGCTCTTGTGAAAGCAACAGATGCCTAGCGAACAGCAATTGTGTGCATTGTGCTGATACTCACTTTTAATGCTTTGAACTCTGGCCTGGAAAAATGTATAAAGAAGGGTGTTTGGGCACATGGGCAGAGAGCTATTTTCAGAAGTAATGGATAATTGCACTTAATTTCAACTCCTCTGGGATTACTCCAATTGGCTTCCTGAGTTATTTTCAGGTGCCTGGTGACCAACACCTGTTTTCAGAATCAACAGTTGAGTAAGTATGACAGGGAGGACCGGAATCTTTCAAAGATGCCTGGAATTCAGTCTCCCCCCTCCCATTGTTAACTCAATGATGCTTGGGGGAAATGTTCATTATTGTGTGCACGCAGACACTCAAACAGGACACACAATAGATAGAAATACAAACACACACACATGCACAGAGTCAACACACATACACAGAGACACTACAGACAAACCATAGCTATTGGTATAGAATAAAGAATTCCTATTCTATTCCTATTCTATTCTATTCTATTCCATTCCATTCCATTCCATTCCATTCCATTCCATTCCATTCCATTCCATATTTTCTATTCTATTCTATTCTATTCTATTCTATTCTATTCTATTCTATTCTATTCTATTCTATTCTATTCTATTCTATTCCATTCCATATATCTATTCTATTCTATCTATTCTATTCTATTCTATTCTATTCTATTCTATTCCATTCCATTCTATTCCTTTCCATTCCATTCCATTCCATTCCATTCCATTCCTCCATATCTATCTATTCTATTCTATTCTATTCTATTCTATTCTATTCTATTCTATTCTATTCTATTCTATTCTATTCTATTCTATTCTATTCTATTCTATTCTATTCTATTCCATTCTATTCTATTCTATTCTATTCTATATATTCTATTCTATTCTATTCTATTCTATTCCATTCTATTCCATTCCATTCCATTCCATTCCATTCCATTCCATTCCATTCCATTCCATATTTTCTATTCTATTCTATTCTATTCTATTCTATTCTATTCTATTCTATTCTATTCTATTCTATTCTATTCTATTCTATTCTATTCTATTCTATTCTATTCTATTCTATTCTATTCTATTGTTTTTAGAATAGAATAGAGCTGGAAGGGACCTTGGAGGAGAGAATCTATATCATTTCAGACAAGTGACTGTCCAGTCTCTTCTTAAAAATCTCCAGTGATGGAGTGCCCATGATTTCTGGAGGTAAGCTGTTTCACCGGTTAATTGTCCTCACTGTTAGGAAGTTTCTCCTTAATTCTAGGTTGCTTCTGTCTCTTTGATCAGTTTCCAACCATTGTTTCTTGTCTTGCCCTCTGGTGCTTTGGAGAATAGTTTGACCCCCTTTTCTTTGTGGCAGCCCCTCAAATACTAGAACACTGCTATCATGTCACCCCTATTTCTTCTTTTCTTTAGACTAGCCAAACCCAAGTCCTGCAGCGGTTCTTCATATGTTTTAGTCTCCAGGCCTTTGATCATTTTAGTTGCTCTTCTCTAAACTTTTTCCAAGGTCTCAACATCTTTTTTGTAGTATGGTGACCAAAATTGGTTGCAGTGAATACTTCTAATAATAATTCTGTTCTGTTCTGTTCTGTTCTAGCCTAGCCTAGTCTAGTCCATTCTATTCTACTGTTGCTGCCAGTTTTTCTTTCCATTCACATCCTTGGATTTCAGGACCATGGACAGTACCCATTCTGGCTGCTAATAACTTCCCATGATTCCTTTGTTGGTGCAGTTTAAAATTACATTTATCTTTTTTTTTTATGCAGTTACATCCTATTTTTGGCTTATACTCAGTTTGCAATCAACTATTATTTATTTCCAAGATATTTTTTCTCACTCATGAAGCCAAGTATCACCCGCCTTACTCCTCTGGATTTGAATTTAATTTCCTATGTGAAGAACTTTATGCAGAATTTAATTCTGTTACTATCAGCCCCTTTCTCCAACTTCTCACAATCATTTTAAAATTTATTCCCATCTTCAGGGTATTCGCTATCCCATACAGATTTGCAACATCTGTAAGCTCAATAAACAATCTGTAAACTCCTTCACCCAGATCATTAAGAAAAATATTGAAAAGTAAATAGCCCAATGATGTTTCTGTCACATTTGATGATGTCAAGCTCGAAGAATCAGGACTACACATTAAATTCCAGTTACGAAGATTTATTGCTGAAGCCTTTATACAAGAATCTAGTCAGCTAACGATGAGTGTTAAACTGGTGCTAGATACGAGTTAATGGAGTTCAAGAAAGACTGGATCGCTTGTAAGAACTTAACAACTCCAGGCTGATTCCTCTCTTGACTCCATCCGCAGGCTCTGTGTCTCTTTTTCTACAAAGGAAATAACTATCAATGATAGTTCGGACTATAATTTTCAAGCCAGCTCTGCATCTGCTTAATTGCTATATTGTCCTCCATACACTTAACTAGCTTATTGTCAGCATGTTATGGGATGCTTTTGTCAAATGCTATGTGAAAGTCAAGATATATTACATCTGCCACATTCCCATAATCTATTAAGGTAATTATCTAGTCAAAAAATGAAATAGGTTTAGTCCAGCAACATTTATTCTTGACAAATCCATATTGATTTCTGTTGATTATTGCATTGTTTTCAAAGTGCTAATGGGCTAATTTCTTTATGATCTGTATTAGAATCTTCTCAGATACCAAACTGATTGGTCTCTAGTTTGCTGGGTCTCCCTTGCCCCACATCTTTTTGACAATGAGAATATCATTTATTCTCCTTGAGCCATCTGGCATTTCAGTTTTGCATTTCTGGACCATTCATGAACTGACATTCAGTTATCCTCCAAAAATATATACGACTTTTACTTTAGCCATGAAATTGGCCAATTACAAAATGCAAAAAAATCATATATAGTGAGTGGAAGACTGCACAAAAAAGCATATTTCCGTAGAATCATTTCCCATGATGCAACTGCTAGGGAGAGGGGAAGTTGCAAAAACTGTATCCCGGTTCACCAGCTGCCTCTGATTAGGATCTCAACCTGTTTGTCTCACTTCTTCCCTAGAATCTTTCCCTACAAACCTGCTTCTTTCCAGCCCCCATCTCTTGCAAGCAGGAACAGCTGATACTCAGTGGCTGCAGATTAATGCATTTGGCAGGGACAACCTCAGCTCCTGCTGAAAAGGTCTATTGTGCTCCCCAAAGATGGGAGGCAGGAAATGAGAGGATAGAAAGTGAATGTTGCCTTCCCAAATGAGCTGCTTTGATCTCGGCAGCCTTTGCCCACTGCCATGAGCTGCCTTTGGCCTTTGCCAAGTGCAGGGGGATCTCTTGGTATTCTCCTCTGGGGAGAATGGGGCTCCTTGTTTGGGGATGAAAAGCAAAGCTGGTCTGAAGTCTCCTGGCTAAACCTTTGGGGGCTCATCTGAGTCAAAATTCATGCCTCTGAAGCCTAGGCTTCCAGACTGTGGGGACCCTCATTTCACTTATCCTTCCTCTGATTCTGTTGTTTTATTTTTGAATCTTGTGGGACAAGGCTGCTTTTGGGAGTAATTTCCTTAGTCCTCAGTAGGAGCATCAGTTTGGGTCTCTGGAAGGGACTGGACCTCCCATTTCTCTGAAATGGTATAGGGGCTCCTGCTTGAGCAGGGGGTTGGGCTAGAAGACCTCCACGGTCCCTTCCAACTCCCATGATGATGATGAAGAGTTCTTGGTCTCTTCTGGGCTAGACTACAGTGTGGGAGGAAGAATTGAAAGTGAAAGAAGGGGACACAAAGGGTGCCCCAAAGTTTAACATACACACTGCTAACCTGCTGTGTGATCTTCAGTGGACCATTTCAAAGGTATTATGACTTTGGAAGGCTTCCCACCCCTGCCTGATACAGTCGGAAAGCACCTTACGGTTGACTGATACGAACTTCCTGGGTTTCTAATTTTTATATTTGCTGGATACAAACATGTCATTAACTGTATCAAGGCTTGGCTTCCAGTGTGATCATCACCTTTAAAGCCCTCTGTGGCACAGGGCCCAGCTATTTGCAGGACTGCCTTTCCCTAAGGACATCTACACGTCCTACTACCAGATCAGATAGGGTTAGTATGCTCCTAGTCCAGGGGTAGGCAACCTTGGCTCTTTTATGACTCGTGGACTTCAACTCCCAGAATTCCTGAGCCAGCCATGCTGAGGGGAAAGGGAGAGGTTTCCAAGCTGAGCCATGCTGGCTCAGGAATTCTGGGAGTTGAAGTCCACGAGTCATAAAACAGCCAAGGTTGCCTACCCCTGTCCTAGTCCCTTCCCCTAAATAGTGCCATCTGATGGGAGCTCAAAGCATGCTTTTTCCATGGCAGCCCCTGCTCTGTGGAACACTCAACTCAAAGGTGTCCAAACTTGCCAACTTTAAGACTTGTGGACTTCAACTCCCAGAATTCCCCAGCCAGCACAGCACAGTTGCCAAGGTTGGACACTGCTGCTCTGCACCCTGAAATTTGGCAGGCTTCTACCCTTTTAGCCTTCTGTAAGGCTCTAAAGACCTGGGTTTTCCCCCAAGCTTTGGGCTCAGATTGTATAATTGCACATTATAACTTGACTTGGTGCCAGGTCTTTGCTGTTTTCTAATGTATTAGGTTTTATAGTTTTAATATGATTTTATATGTTGGGAGCTGCCAAGAATTGATTAGAACAGGGGTGTCAAACTCGCAACATCACGTGACGTGTCGCGACGTATCGTGACTTTTTTTCCATTGCTGGCAATGGGGTGGGCGCAGTTTTGCCATGACGCATCCGGCAGTTTGACACCCCTGGATTAGAATATGGGAGGCTAAATAAATGTGTAAAATAAATAATTAGATGTTGGTTGATTCCACCGATTGTGGTTTGTAAGCCCTGCTTGATGACATTACCATTAAGTGTGAACTCGGTCAACAAGCCACAGTTAAACACGCCAAAGTTTAGCACAATGTGTACATCCATAGATATAAAGAGGATTGTCCTCTTTTGAATGAAAGCCTTGTGAAGTCCTTGGTGGTTGCTGAGCTTGGTTGTTTGCTTGTAGATGTTTTATGACCCCACTAAGTAACATAAGCAGTGCTCCATCATCTTCATCATCCTCATCACCACCACCACCACCATCATCAGGACACTGAAGATATTTAGTTGGGCCGTGAAATTACCCTCCTCCCCCATCATTGCGCTCTTTTGGTACACTAGTAGTATAGTTAGTATATAAATTATACTTAGTATATAAACAGCGCAGTGGTTAGAATGCAGTATTGCAGGCAAACTGCCCACAGCCAGGAATTCGATCCTGAGCAGCTCAAGGCTGAGTCAGCCTTCCGTGCTTCTGAGGTTAGTACAGTGAGGACCCAGATTGTTGGGGGCAAGACCCTGACTGTCTAAATCGCTTAGAGAGGGCTGTAAAGCACTGTGAAGCGGTATATAAGTCTTAAGTGCTATTGGTATTGCTATAAACAGAAAACAAACTCCAATTCTTCTGGCACTGATGATGTTACCTAGTTGGGTAATGAAATGTCTGGAAGAAAATCACCAAGCTCAGAGAGCACCACAGACCCCACAGTTGAACCCTGAGCGACACAGATTCTCTTCTATGGATGAAAGCTTCATTTGAAGCAGAAGTCACAGCTCCTCCTTTCAAAACAGGCTTAATAACTTGCTTCATCCCCTTCTACAGGACCAGCAAAGTGCCACTTGCCCACCTGCACTGTTGCCAGCACTTTCTCATACAAAATAAAATTGCTGCTTAGCACTTGCATGTTCTGGTATTCCCAGCCACAAGAATCAATAGAGCCAATTAGCAGCGATTAATGGAAGAGCCCTGACGGATGATGGAGCTGATGGAGTTGCGAGTAGGGCAGCCTTTGGCAAGGAGACACAAGCTGGCACATCTGCAAACCTGGTTCAGGCTTTTTGCAGCTTTGTGCTGAAAAGAGGGGAGCTGCTCCAGAAGGAACAGCTGGGAAATGCCAGGGGACATGTTGCTGATTTCTTTTATTCTCGATCCATTCACTGAATGGGGACTGCCGAGACTGAGCTCTATGCACCACAGGCTGGAGAGGGAGACTGTATCAATTGGTTTCCTGCACTGGACTCTGGGATGGTCACGGAACAACCTGGGAAATCTGGAGATCGAAGGGCTGAGAATCCATTGTGGTTTGTGTTCTTCGTGCTGGGAATCTTCAGAGCAAGCTGAAACGAATATAGAACATAGAATAACAGAGTTGGAAGGGACCTTGGAGGTCTTCTAGACCAGGGGTGGGGAACCGTGGCTCTTTTATGACTTGTGGACTTCAACATGCTGGTTCAGGAATTCTGTGAGTTGAAGTCCACAAGTCATAAAAGAGCCAAGGTTCCCCACCCCTGTTCTAGACCAACCCCCTGTTCAAGCAGGAGATCCTATATACCATTTCAGACAAATGGCTGTCCAGTCTCTTCTTAAAAGCCTCCAGAGATGGCGCACTCACAACTGAAGGCCAGCCATTCCACTGGTTAATTATTCTGACTGTCAGGAAATTTCTCCTTAATTCCAGGTTGCTTCTCTCCTTGATTAGTTTCCATCCGTTGCTTCTTGTTTTGCCTTCTGGTGCTTTGGAAAATAGGTTGACCTCCTTTTCTGTGGCAGCCCCTCAAATACTGAAATATGCTTTCATGTCACCACTAGTCCTTCTCTTCATTAAACTAGACATACCCAATTCCTGCAACCGTTCTTCCTATGTTTTAGCCTCCAGCCCCCTAATCATCGTTGTTGCTCTTCTCTCTCTCTTTCCAAAGTGTCTACATCTTTTTAAAAATGTGGTGACCAAAACTGGATGCATATTCCAGGTGTGGTCTTACCGAGGCCTTGTAAAGCTGTGTTAACACTTCACGTGATCTTGATTCTACTCCTTTGTTAAGAAAAGGTCTGTCTTGCCCAGGCAAGACACATCACTCTCGAGATAGATCTATGAGCTGGGACCAATGTTTGAATCTTGTGTTTTTCCATAATTTCAGTGTTTCTAATATTATCTAACTGCAGCAGTATTTGTGCCCTGGGGCGAATTACCTGCAGAAGCATTCAAGGGGTAAAATGCTTTGCCAAGTCCCCCACTCCTTCCCTTCCTTCCTCTCGCTTTGCTCCCTTTTAATTTCTCTCCAGGTTAAGCAGGTCACGTACATTGCTTGCACACCTTCATCTCCTTGCCTTTTCTTTCTGTATTACAAGGGTAGAAATGCGGCTGCTTTAAATAAGGCTGCAAGAGCCAAGATAGGCTGGGGAGGGGGGGCAGTATTAAAAGGGGATGTCGGTGACTCTTCAGGGAGTAGCATGGATATCCTGCGTCCACAGAACCTTTGGGGCTTCTGTTACTCTCCTGCAATCCCCATGAGGTTGCAAAAAGGGGATCACATGAACCCACGACACTGCAACCGTCATAAATAGGAGTCAGTTGTCAAGCGTCTGAATTTTGATCATGTGACCACGGGGATGCTGCAATGGTCGTGTGAAAAATGATCACAAATCACCTTTTCCAGTGCCGTTGTAACTTCGAACGGTCACTAAATGAATCTTTGTAAGCCAAGGACTACCTGTACATCTTCCTTCCCCTTCTTAGCAGCTGATTTTACGGATGAAATTTGGGATGCAGAGTTCAAACTTCAAGCAAGTTAAATTTGACTGTAAACAGACTAGAAACAATAGTAATCTATTTACTACTGAAAACTCTTCTGTCTGTTTGTCTCTTTGTAACCTTCATTTAGCCCAAGTGCTGCATCACAGTGCAAAAATGTTTGAATCAATTTAACTCAAATCCACTAACTTAAAGAATGCATGCCAAATCCGGGACCCATTGCCTGTTAATTTCAAGGCGTTTCACACCACTGTATTTGCAAAGTTGCCACTGCAGTATCACAGCAGTCAGCCAAAACCACATAATTGTGATTTCTGATGCTCCTTCCAGCAAAGTCAATGGGGAAGCCAGCAGGAAGTCAGAAGTCACTTGTGCTCATTCTGTTTATCTGTTCAGTTAGGGAAATATCTCTGAAAGGATATTTTCAGCTCATGGGTTGTCTAGAGCTTTTTGAAAATACCCCCTGTATCTTACATATAATTGAAACATAAGCCCATTCACAAATAAGCTGAGCCTTGAACTTTTAACAAAAAACTCCATGAAAAAGGGATAACCCATAGATTACACATGGAGAAGCCAACTGAGAAAATTAAAACATAAACATTTCGAGGGTCTGCTTATCTGTAGGTGGCTCATCTTTCATGGTACTTTGGTTTAAAATTAGAGGGTCAGTTTGTCCACAGATGGGCTTACATGTGAGTATATATATATATGGTGAGTCACAGGTTTGGCATCAGGGAATGTCGCATCTGCTGAGCTGGCCCTCTAAAAATCTGGGTCTTTTTACGTTTTCCATGCTGTCCCTGACAGAGATGTCCCTGCATCGCTGGCATACGGGTGGTTGCTCGTGACCTTGGAGAGCCAAACTCTCCCATTTTCCCTGCATGCCAGCCGTTCTTTCAGCTGCAGGTGCGCTGCTTCAACTGTGCACCATTTAATCTTTATTCAGAACAATCCAGCTTAGCCTTTGGCTGTCTTTGGTCTGGAAGCAAATGCCGGAGAACAAAACCAGACGCAAATGCGGGAATGTCTCCTTCCGGCAGAAATAGTTATTAGTGAGTTCTGCATCGGTTTGCAAAGCTTTTCCCTCAATAGCCCGGCGGTTCTTTTGTGCCCTTAACAGAGAGATTTTTTGCACATCACAGTTTCCTGCATACAAACAAGAAAAAGCAATAAATGTGCACGCCTGTTTTGAGATTAAAGAGGTTTTTTTAAAAAAAAAAATTCAATACTGAGTTTTTGGCACTCCTGGTGGGGATGTATAGCCAGGCCTCCCTAATTGAGAGCAGATTGCTGAGTGCCATTCAACCATGGAATAATGTCAGATGGCCTGTTTTGGCTTCCGATTATCTCTTTGGAGGGTGGAACTGGGGAAATAAGGTGTCTTGATTACCTTTCTCAGGAATGCAGACTTAGACTCAGCAAGAATCCTAGACAGGAGACTGTCCCCTTAGTCAAAATGGGGAAGGGGGGCCCCTTTATGCAGCCGCCTTTTGGGTAAATACAGGTAGTCCTCGACTTACAACAGTTCATTTAGTGACTGTTCAGAGTTACAATGGCACTGAAAAAAGTGAGTTTTCACATGACCATTGCAGCATCCCCCTGGTCACCTGATCAAAATTCAGACGCTTGGCAACTGACTCCTATTTATGACGGTTGCAGTGTCCTGGGGTTGTGTGATCACCTTTTGCGATCTTTTGACAAGCCAAGTTAATGGGGAAGCCAGATTCACTTAACAACTGTGTGACTGACTTAACGACTGCAGTGATTCATTTAACAACCGTGGCAAGAAAGGAGATGGTTACCAGGATCAAATTCCTGGGTGTGCAGCTAACGAGTAGGCTGACTTGGTCGCTAAACAGTGAGAAACTGGTGAAGCGGGCACAGCAGCGCCTGCATTTTCTGCACCGCATGAGAAAAGCACATCTTCCTTCCCCTGTCCTGACCACTTTCTACAGGGGGACAATCGAGAGCATCCTGTCATACAGCATCACAGTCTGGTTTGGAGGCATCACTGCTTCAGACAGGAAGGCGGTGCAGAGAGTGGTGAGGATGGCCGAAAAGATCATTGGCAGTTCCCTCCCTACCATCCAGGACATAGCACAGAAGCGTTGCTTGAGCAGGGCCCGCAAGATTTTCTGGGACACTACACATCCTCTTCACAACCTGTTTTCCTTGTTACCTTCTGGGAGGAGGCTTCGTGGTATCCGTAGCAGAACATCCAGATTCAGCCATAGTTTCATTCCATACAGCATTAACCTTGCGAACTCTCAAACTTCCTCCTTGCGTTATATATTCAAGATGGACAGTATTTAATATTTATTTGGTATGTATATGTAGGGATGTGGGTCTATATATATGTTGTACATAGTATGTTTAGGTGTGTGTCATGTATATGTTTCACTTTGAGAGCGGGCAACTAAATTTCATTTTTTATGTGTGCCATTATGCCCACAATATAAAAATGACAATAAAGGTTATTTATCTTTATCTTTAAATGGGGCAAAGCGCGCTTAATAACTGTCTTGCGTAGCAATGGAAATTTTGGACTCAATTGTGGTCATAAATCAAGGGTTACTTGTACGTAAACTGGGATTATATTGTAGACAGTCTAGAATTGCTGGATTCATGCAGCAAGACTGTTACATGCTTCAAAGTGGAAAGATTTGACACTTCCCACAACGGAGGAATGGTTGATGAGAATGATAGAACTTCCTTGATTAGAGAGAAAACAGTATCTACATTTATGGCTGACTGGAAACCTCTTGTAGATTTTTCCCCCCCGCATAAAACAAAAGAAAATGCAGTTATAATTTATGGTTTTGAGGATAAAAAAAAATCTGGATGGTAGAAACAAACAAGCTTTCTTCTGTAACTATAAATCCAGAGATAACTTTGTAATCATACTTATATTTGCTGAAAAAGAAATCAGAAGTTTCTCCTTTCTATTTTTCTTTTATTCTTTCTTTCTGCACTTTTGATTTTTTCTTCTCTTCTGCTTTTACTGTTTCTTTGATTGTGTTAGTTTTTATGCTCTTTGTAAATCTTACAACATAAATTCTTAAAAAAAAAAAAACCCACGCAGAATTGCTGGCCTTAGTCTGGCATTTCCTAGAATTGTTGGATTACAATTGTTGTCACCAGCCAGATGGTTGAGTAGGTCACTGTATTTGAAGAGCATCCTGCTCTGGTGGGATGCCAATTTGATATCATGGTCACAACTTCAAAAGAGCATCAGTCCATAAATTAGTCAATCTGTAACTACTTAGCCACGATGGCGATAATATTCCCAAATCAGGGACCGAATCCTACACAGGACCTACTCCTTGGGAATGTAATTAGGAAGATGCTGTGAGCTTCCCACTGGCGTTTGTTAGCCGATATACAAAACTGTGATGCTTTTGTGTTTCTGCTTGAAAAAGGAGCAGATTCTTGGCTGTTTAGAAAAAAACATAATGTACAACTTTTGCACCTTTAGATATTTTGAGCAACCTGTAAATCATGCACATATTAATTATACTTGGCAAAGTTGTTTGTTATCACACTCATTAAGGGGTAAGTGCCTGAAACAGTCTTAATCAAGCTGATGCATTCTAGGTGCGTTAGATGTCAACTCCCATAATCTCCAGCACCATCAGTGGCAGTGCTGGGAATTGTAGTTCAGCCCATCAGGAAGTTGTGGGTGCTCCATCCCTGAAGTCCGTTATAGAACATAGAATAACAGAGTTGGAAGGGACCTCGGACGTTTTCGAGTCCAACCCCCTGCTCAAGCAGGAGACCCTATACCAGTGATGGCGAACCTTTTAGAGACCGAGTGCCCAAAAACTGGCCCTGCCCCCACTCCACCCCCTCCCCTGCCCCCGCTCCACCCCCGCTCCCCGCCCTGCCTGCCCGCAGGGCCACTCACCGCCTCCAGGGCCCGCCGCAGATTGCCCAGGCAGCCCAGCAGCGCCATGGCAGCCATGCCCTCTGCTCGCGCCCCACAGCATCATCTGCATGCGACGGGGCGTGAGGGCAGTCTTGTCCACGCTGCCTGGCTGCCATGTCCTTGGCTGCGCTGCTCCGTGTGGGCCACGCTCAGGGGCGACTCTCCTCCAGGGGGGTTGCTGGTGAGGAGGGGGTCATGGGGGGAGGCGAGGCTGGGGCAACAGCACGTGTGCCCACAGAGAGGGCTCCGAGTGCCACCTCTGGAACGCGTGCCATAGGTTCGCCACCACTGCCCTATACCTTTCTAGACAAGTGGCTGCCCAATCTCTTCTTAAAACCTCCAGTGATGGAGCAACCACAGCCTATGAAAGGAAGCTGTGCCACTGGTTAATTGTCCTCACTGTCAGGAAATTTCTCCTTGGTTCTAGATTACTTCTCTCCTTGCTTAGTTTCCATCCACTGTTTCTTGTCTTGCCTTCTGGTGCTTTGGAAAATAGGTTGATCCCCTCATCTTTGTGGCAACTCCTGAAATATCGGAACATGCTATCATGTCTCACCTTTTGTTGAAAATATTGGTCAGCCATTTTTCTGGAATGGCACTCTGTTATTTGGTATTCCTTATTCTGTATACATTGGGAAAGGCAGAAGAACAATCTGGAACAGGATTTGTTCGATCTTAATCAGCTTCCGGACTCAGTAAATTGGACTTCCACCCTTTTTTACATTATTATGTAAGTGATATTTAATCTTCAGTGCAATGGATCTTGTCTGAAATTGTTCTGTAATATTACATAATACAGAGTAGCAAAATTCGAAGAGATCTTGGAGGTCTTCTAGTCCAACCCCCTGCTCAAGGAGGAGACCCTATACCATTTCAGACAAATGGCTGTCCAATCTCTTCTTAAAAACCTCCAATCCACAATTTCTGGAGGCAAGTCGTTCCACTGATTAATTGTTCTCACTGCAAGGAAATTTCTCCTTAGTTCCAGGTTGCTTCTCTCTTTGGTTAGTTTCCATCTGTTGCTTCTTGTCCTGCTGTAAGGACCCTCCTCAATTTACATCTTAAGAAGACAGAACTCTTGGAACAGGTTTTCCAACAGGAATCTTTATTAAGAAAAACTGACTGAAGGTGTGCTAGACAGGATCTGGGGAACCCCCCTGATCATTCAATGTTTTAAAGCGTTCCCAAGCAGTCCCACCCCACATTCCTTCCGGTCAATCCAAATTGGCAGATGGCTGGGTGTTAAATCCATCGGATCCCAAACGTTGCAATCTTCCCCCCTTTTTCCTTGCTGCCGGTAATAGGAGGCTTCATAGGGAGTGAGATCAAAGGCTGATGGCCGCATTGTTATTGTTAGTACTCCAGAGAGGGAATCCACAGAGGATGTTTATTTGTAGATGATAGAAGGAATGCCAGTCATAAACACCCGTGTTTACTCCCCCCCCCTTCGTAGTATGACAGAATCCCAAAGAGAGTAAGAATTGGGTTTTCCCAGAGTAGATTAGTTAGAAATAAAATATAATTGGATTCTGACATCCGGCTCCCCTTAAAAATAAGAGAGGTCCACCTGTAGAGAAAACAAAACAGGAATAAAAGTTAGTCTGGCTTGTTAGGATACTCTGTATGAAACTTCTTTAAAAGCTTCGGGGCTTTGATATGATGTTTATGGACCCACTCGTTGTGAGAGGCGGGGAGGTGCTTCCATGCTACTAGGTATTGAGTTGACCCATGATATTTTCTAGAGTCCAGGATTTCCTTTATTTCGAAATGTTGTTCCCCTTCTATCATGATTGGTGTTGGTGGGGGGGAATTTTTGGCCGTAAGGGTGACTGTTGTTCTCTTTTCAGCAAACTGCAGTGGAAAATTGGGTGTATTTGCCTAAGATTCTTGGGTAATTCTAATTCTACTGTTACCGGGTTTATGATTCTTTTAATTGGAAAAGGCCCTATATATTTTGGTCCAAGTTTTTTACAGGGTTGTATGGATTTTAAATATTTTGTAGACAGATAGACCATTTCTCCTATAATGAATGGTGTGGGCTCCACCCTTTTCTTATCTGCTTGTGCTTTGTATGCTTGCCTAGCTTCCTCTAGAGCTTTTCTCACTATTGGCCAGGTGTTTTGTAATTGTTCCATCCATTCTTTCAGTGATGGGATTTCTGGTTCGTTTGGGGTTAGTTCTGGCATGGGGTTGAAACTTTGGCCGGTAGCTATTTGAAAAGGAGTGTAACCTGTGCTGGAGTGGACTGCATTATTGTAGGCAACCTCTGCAAACGGCAACAGGTCCGTCCAATCTGACTGCTGGAAATTTAGAAAACATCTTAAATATTGCTCAAGTACTCCGTTACATTTTTCTGATTGACCATTTGCCTGAGGGTGATGGCTAGACGTCAGTCCCTGGGTGGTCCCTAAAAGAGATAGAAATTCCTTCCAAAACGCAGATGTAAATTGCACTCCCCTATCAGATATGATGCGTTGGGGTGCCCCATGCAATCTGTAAATATGTTGCACAAAAAGTTTTGCTAAAGCTTTTGCGGTGGGGATCTTTTGGCAAGGAATAAAGTGAACCTGTTTGGAAAATAGGTCCGTGACCGTCCAAATGACAGTATTCCCATTGCTTTCTGGTAATTCCACTATAAAATCCATGGCTATTTCCCTCCAGGGGGCTGAGGGATTTGCCACTGTTTGTAACAGTCCTGGTGATTTCCCTTGCAGCCTTTTTGCCATTGCACACTTTGGGCAGCTGGCCACGTAACTTTCTATGTCTTTTTTCATGGATGGCCACCAAAATTGCCGTTTAATTAAGTGTAATGTTTTTACAAATCCAAAATGCCCTGCTGATTTTGTGTCGTGGCAAAGTTGCATGAATGTGATTCTTTGGGTGGTCGGTATATATAACTTCTCCCCCACCCAAGGCAGTCCGTCTTTCATTGTGCACACGTGTTTATTTTTCTGGAACCATTCATCTGTTTCCAAACTTTTCCGGAATTCAATTCCGGTCTGGCTATCCAGCTGTGGTTTTAATTTAACGTGGGCTCTGGTAGTCACTGGTGCTGCCAGTTGTGATTCTCCCATGATCGGTTTAGAGTCAGTGGCTCGCGTGCTGTTATATTGGGGCATGCGAGATAATGCATCTGCCAAAAAGTTCTTTCCCCCCGGCAAATGCTTGAGCTTAAAATTGAATTGGTGAAAATGCTGGGACCAGCGGGCTTGCTTGGGGCTGAGTTTTCTGGGTGTTTTCAAGGCTTCCAAATTTTTGTGGTCTGTCCACACCTGGAAAGGGATTTTATTGCCTTCAAGGAATTGGCGCCATGTAAGTAATGACCAACGTATCCCATATGCCTCTTTTTCCCACACGGGCCAGCGCTGTTCCGTTTCAGTGAGTTTCCTGGACGTATACGCGCAGGGTTGTAACATCCCTTCCTCATTTTCTTGTAATAATACAGCCCCCACTGCTACATCACTTGCATCCGTCTGTATCACGAAGGGTTTGTCCATGTCTGGGTGCCTCAGTACTGGTTCGGCAGAAAAAAGTCTCTTTAATCTCTCAAATGCCGCTTGGCATTCCATTGTCCATTTTAGTGGCTGGCTAGGTTTCACTGAGGATTCTCCCTTCGTTTTTAGTAAGCTCGTGAGGGGCAGGGCTATCTGGGCAAATGAGGGGATGAATTGGCGGTAAAAGTTTGCAAAACCCAGGAAACTTTGCAGTTGCTTTCTTGTGCGAGGTGGTGCCCATTCTAATACTGCCCTGACCTTTTCTGGGTCCATTTCAATGCCCTGCGGGGATATGCGGTAACCTAGGTAGTCTATTCTTTCCTGGTGAAATTCACATTTTGATAATTTGGCATATAGGTGGGCGGCTCGCAGTTTCTTTAAAACCGCTCTGACTAGGTTGACATGTTCCTCTTTTGATTCTGTGAAGATGAGGATGTCGTCAAGATAAACCAGGACCCCCTTAAATAGGTGCTCCCTTAGTACCTCATTGATTAATTGCATAAATACTGCGGGGCCCCCTTGTAATCCAAAGGGCAAAACTTTGAATTTGTAGCACCCCATTGGGCAATTGAATGCAGTTTTCCATTCATCTCCTTCCCTAATTCTCACGCGGTAATACGCTTCCCTTAGATCTAGTTTAGTAAAAATCTTTCCTTTCGAGAGGTGTGATAACATGTCCTTCATGAGGGGTAGGGGGTATAGGTTGCTTTCACTGATCGCATTAAGGAGTCTATAGTCTACACATAAGCGTAAAGAGCCGTCCTTCTTCTCTCTAAAGAGGACCGGAGCGGCCACCTTAGGTTTGGCTGGTTCAATGAACCCCCTTTCTAGGTTTTTCTTTATAAATCTCTCCATTTCCTCCTTCTCCTTTGGGCTCATGGAGTATAATCTGGGCTTTGGGAGTTTTGCCCCGGGCTTGAACTCTATGGCACAGTCCGTGGGTCGGTGGGGGGGAAGCTCATCCGCCCTCTCCTCACTGAAAACTTCAGCCAGGTCTCTGTATTCCTCTGGTATTTCTGGTAGCCCCTTTTCTTCACCCATGGACGCTATTTCTGTTTTTAATTTTGATGGATCCCCTTGGGGTAGGCAAGCGTCATATAGGTCGTAATTCAGACCGTCTTTGAAATGGCTAAGGAGGATGTCTTCCGGCCAGTTCAGCTTGCTGGCAATAGTTCGGAATTCTTGTGTATATTCAGCTACTGGCCGTCTGCCTTGCCTCATCGTTTTGATTCTTTCGCGTGCTTTGCGATCAGCCAGGTGGTCTTCAAATCGCCTTCTCAGAGAGGACATGAAACGGTTGAAGTCGTTGAGCTCTGGGGCATTGGAATCATGCAAATTCACCACCCAATCGGCGGCCGGTCCATCCAGAGCAGATTGCACGATCCGGATACGGGCTTTGTCGCTAGGGATGTGTCGCCCGTGTTCCTCCATGTAGCCAAGGACTTGGGTTAGGAAGAACCCCAAGCGTGTCGGCTCCCCCTTGAATTTTGCGTCCAACGGCGGAAGTCTTTGAATGGAGCGGTGTCTTCTTCGTCGGTATTGTCTTCTATCTGGATTCCCTTCTGCAGGTCGGCGGGGGGTGGGGACTACTGGATCAGCGGATGTCCCCGGGGCTGCAGGTTCCAATTCCCCCTCAGTGTCTCTCCAATTGCGGCTCCAGGAGTTGGTGCGGTCGTGGGGTTCAGGATTCTCCTCTCCTAGGGAGCTGAGGGTTCTCTTCATCAAGTTGATAGCTTTCTCTAGGATCCAGTTCGAGTGCTGTGCCCAGCTCCCTTCATCTTCGCTTGTGTGCAGGGATCTCTCCATCTCCTGCTTCCATCCTGGTTGGTTGGCCCCCCCGTCTCAGGGTCACCTTGCTTGATTTCTTTTCCCACTCGCCTTTCTTTCCAACGCCCATTGACCACCGAGGCTTGTGGTTACGCATCTCCACCTCCTCTTCTCCTGAGGAATCTGACCCTTCAGATCCGGATATTTGGCAGGTTTCCAGTTGGGGCAACGGCTCCCTCTCCGGGGGGCTTTCCCCCTTCCCTGCTTCGTCGTCTGACATGGTAATTTTTGCAAAGTCCCCCGGCAAGTTTCTTCCTTCCAGGTTGACTAATTTTGCAGATCCTGTCTAATGTAAGGACCCTCCTTAATTTACATCTTAAGAAGACAGAACTCTTGGAACAGGTTTTCCAACAGGAATCTTTATTAAGAAAAACTGACTGAAGGTGTGCTAGACAGGATCTGGGGAACCCCCCTGATCATTCAATGTTTTAAAGCGTTCCCAAGCAGTCCCACCCCACATTCCTTCCGGTCAATCCAAATTGGCAGATGGCTGGGTGTTAAATCCATCGGATCCCAAACGTTGCAATCTTCCCCCCTTTTTCCTTGCTGCCGGTAATAGGAGGCTTCATAGGGAGTGAGATCAAAGGCTGATGGCCGCATTGTTATTGTTAGTACTCCAGAGAGGGAATCCACAGAGGATGTTTATTTGTAGATGATAGAAGGAATGCCAGTCATAAACACCCGTGTTTACTCCCCCCCCCTTCGTAGTATGACAGAATCCAAAGAGAGTAAGAATTGGGTTTTCCCAGAGTAGATTAGTTAGAAATAAAATATAATTGGATTCTGACACCTGCCTTCAGACGCTTTGGAGAATAGCTTGACTCCCTCTACTTTGTGGCAGCCCCTGAGATATTGGAGCACTGCTATCACGTCCCCCCTCGTCCTTCTCTTCATTAAACTAGACATACCCAAATCCTGCAACCTTCTTCATATGTTTTAGCCTACAGTGCCCTGTTGCTCTTTTCTGCACTTTTTCCAAAGTCTCAACATCTTTTTTGTATTGTGGTGACCAGAACTGGATGCAATATTACAAATATGGACTTTGAAGTGGACATTTCAAAGCCAATCAGTTCTGATGCAATTATTGAGGTCTTATTCTGCTTAGTGAAGAGAACAACGAAACGGCCCTTTCTGAGGGCGGAGACATTTTATTTGGTTTTCAAGGCAGCTGGCCAAACTGCCAAACTTGCTTTAAAAAAATAATTTAAAAAAATGGAAACTGTAGTTGGTAGCAATACCTGCCAAACCAGTGAATGGTATCAGAGAGGTTGTGACCTTTAATGGCAAGAGTAAAAATGCTGAGATTTCCCTCCAGTTTTGGAATTGGTTTAGATATTTCAGAGTTTCTGGTATTGGAACATCCAAATCCAGAGGAAGCTGATCTGCTCTAAATGAATTAAAAGTGCTTTTGAAAAGGAGTTTTGGAAAACAATTGAAGGGAGATGGATAAAACCAGTGTAGAAAGCTGAATAATAAGTTAAGAACTAGTGGGGTTAAACGTTTCAGCTACCGAGGCCTCTGAACTCAGACAACACTTTTGCCTAGAGATTTGCAGTTGCTGCCTCACATTTCAACACTTCTATTTTTAAATGGAAATTAGGAAGTACTTAAGCAGAGAAGCTGATTCATGCCAAGCTCCACTTTATTTGATGCGTATTCTCATTACAAGCAGATAACCTAACCAGTGTTATTACAACTAAGATGATTGGCATTTGACATCATCACTGGTCAATATCTTTTATGTAGCCATATAAACATTGTTTCAGTGGGCAGAACTTGGCATTCTGTCCCCAGCGATGGGACCGAGCAGATTGTGTGTTCTCCATTTGTCACTTGGCGTATGAGCAGCACTCTCCTTCATCAGCACTTCTGCATCCACACACAGCCTCCTTTTGCCACAGGTTTCCAAAGTAGTGCCTTTGCTACCATTTGTGCGGCGTAAGATTGACCAAGCTAAGCCTGACAACGTAAACATCCCAAGTCCAATGGAGGGGAAAAAAACCCCCTAACTTTTCCAGAACTTCCATTCAGCTTCCTTTCAAAACTTGCAAAACATGAACATGGACTTGCTGTTGTAAGATGCCCAGACTCGGAATGGGACAACTCACCACGGCCGTCTTGCGGCAGCCATCTTGCCGCGACCAACCTGGCATGGCCATCTTGTTGCGGCCCTCTCGCTGTGGCCAAATCACTATGGGACAACTTGCCATTGCCAAGTCGCCTCCAGGACAACCTGCTGCAGGGTAATTTCATGTGGGATAACTCAACACGATAAATATTATCCGCCACGGTTTCTTTGACATCATTTCCATTGACAAAAATAGAAATGTTGTAGAAGAAACAGTGGCAGATAACATTTATCACTTTGAGTTATTCCACGTGGATTATCCCACCCCAAGTTGTCCCGCAGCAAGATGACCGTGGCCAGTTGGCAGCAGCAAGTTGTCCTAAACCCGCCCATAGTTGCCTTACAGCAGGGGTGTCAAATTGCCGGTCCCAGGCCGGATGCCATTGCCGCAATGGCAAAAAAGTCACGACACATCACATGATGATGCGAGTTTGACACTCCTGCCTTACAGCAAGATGGGTGGCACTCAAATTAAACAATCCCACCCAGTAATGATTAGTGAGGGAGAGCTGAAAGTACTTTTGTATGTACTTCCCCCCCAGTGGCCTATCATGGTTATATCTTTTGGCTCTTTCCTGATGGCTGCCTTGAGCTCTTCTTGTCTGGTGACTCAAAGAAATCTAATAAATACATACATGTGAATGCAACATGTTCAAATGGGCGAACATTACCTGAGCCTTCCATCTCTTTGGCGCGCATCACCTCAGGCGCTATTCCATGCCAACATGGCCTTACTGGGTGGGAATCCTGGGAGCTGTAGTTCTGCAGGATGCCCAAGCAGTCTTGTTTTTCTGAGAGTCATAATTGGTTGCATCTGCCTGTTGGGTTAATTCTCCTGGGCCAAGCATGAACAAGAAATGGAGAGTAGTACAGTTTACATTTTTCACGAGACAGCTGGACTTGCTTGTTTTTTTCTTTGAAGATGTTTTGCTTCTCATCCAAGAAGCTTCTTCAGCTCTTGGATGAGAAATGAAACGTCTTCAAAGGAAAAACAAAGTCCACTTGCCTCATGAAAAAGCATCTTTGGGATAACTATAACCTGGATGACTGAGAATCTCCATAGACATATAGAATAACAGAGTTGAAAGGGACTTTGGAAGTCTTCTAGTCCAATCCCCTGCTTGAGCAGGAGACCTTATAGCAGTGGTGGCGAACCTATGGCACGGGTGCCAGAGGCGGCACTCAGAGCCCTCTCTGTGGGCACGTGCGCCGTCGCCCCAGTCCTAGGCCTTCAGCTGGGTTTTATAAAACCTTTTCGCTTTAGGCCTCTGCTGCCGTGTGTAAAAAAAAAAAGGTTCAATCAATCAGTCAATTTCAACTTCTTGCGGGAAAAAAAAGATCTTGCAAAGTTGGAATTGATTGATTGAACGTTTTAGTCCCACCCAGTCTGCCGTTACCACCGCAGCCACGCCCACCGAATGGGCCCTGCCCTCCCAATTGGCCACACCCACCCAATAGGCCACGCCCACCCGACACCCGACGATACATAGGTAGGTTTTGGGTTGCAGTTTGGGCACTCGGTCTCTAAAAGGTTCGCCATCACTGCCTTATAGCATTTGAGACAAAAGGCTGTCCAATCTCTTCTTAAAATCCTCCAATGATGGAGAACCACAGAACTTCTGAAGGCAAGCTGTTCCACTGATGATTGTTCTCACCATTAGGATTTTTTTCCTTAGTTCTAGTTGCTTTTCTCCTTAGTTTCCATACATTGTTTCTCATCTTACCTTCTGGTGCTTTGGGAAATAGATTGACACCCCCCCCTTCTTGTGGCAGCCCCTCAAATATTGGAACATTGCTGTTCTGTCATATCACCTCTAGTCCTTCTTCTCACTAGACTAGACATACCCAGTTCCTGCAACCGTTCTTCGTATGTTTTAGCCTCCAGCTCCCTAATCATTCTTGTTGCTCTTTTCTGCACTCTTTCCAGAGCCTCAACATCTTTTCTGTATTGTTTTTATACTCTTCCAAGGGTTTAGGGTTTCCTCCGGGGATGATGGCTTTGAGTTGGAGGATTGATTTGATGGCTGAAGAAGTGCTTCAACCCTCCCAGTGAGAGCTTCTAATGTTGGAGCTGTCCCAACCTGCCCTTATCTGCCTCTGTAACATCGCAGGAACGGCTTCTGGTGAGCTGACGGTGAGCTGTGTCTTGGCTCCTTCCAGTCACTCAGGAAGGCTGATATCTTGACATAAACCTCAAATGAAAAGGGATCAGAAAGCCAGGGGAGGATTTAATTTTGAACCCGGCATTTTTATCCTAGGACAGCCGAAAATGCCTCTTGTAAACTGGTGCTCAAGGTTTTCCCACTGATTGAATCACTTTATTTTTTTTTCTTTCTTTCTTCTATCCGTTGGGGAGAAGAAATATAAAAACAAGCACTTGGTCTGTTTTGATGAGAGTGATTCATTTGCTGCTGAGCTTGTAATTCTGCCTTTTTTTTATGGATTGGGAGAAGTGTAGGGCTCTGTGTGTTTTCCTTTTTTTTTTTTTTTTTACAGTTGGGGCAGGGAAACATGTTTGTTCCCATGTCAGAACGGTAAGCCGGGTTCAAGCCTGATGATCTGAGATTTGATATTTTACAATTCCTGGTTCTGGTCACGTTTGGCGAACAGCCTTTGCTTTCGCTGCTGCTGAAAAACATAGAACATTGGAAGTTGCCTGATTTTAGTCCTTTTATGACTTTACAGCAAAGAGAAATATGCTGAAGCTGTATATTGAAAGTTTACTTAGGAGATTGAATTTTTCCCCCTCTGTAATAACACAATAAAAATATATATAGCGGTGAGGGAACAGACTCTTTCACTTTGAAGCAGTTATAATTGACAGATGGCAACTAAATGTGGAGGAGCAGAAAAAGAATTACAGAGAGGCTGGGTGTTTCTCCTGTCCCCTTTGTACAAGGTATTATGATTATTAACCTGTTGGGTGCTTACATCCGGCACAGTTTAGGGCTTGCTTGCAAGGGTGAAAAATAGACAGTTGGGGGTCATTCAGAACTGAAGAAGCTTCTTGGATGAGAAGTGAAATGTCTTCAATGGAAACAAAAGTACAGTTGCCTTTTGAAAAAGCACCTTTGGGACAATTTCCTGACTGTGAGAACAATGAATCAATGGAACGGCTTGCCTGCTGAAGTGGTGGGTGTTCCATCCCTGGAGGTCTTCAAGAAAAGATTTGGCACTCATTTCCCTGGATGGTACAAGGTCTTCTACTCTTGGGCAGGGTCTTGGATTAGAAGACTCCAAAGTCCCTTCCAGCCCTATGGTTCAGATCTGTAGTACCACCTGCTTGGTCATCTGGCTCAGGAAACCGAGCAGGGACGGTAGCTGAGTTGATTGCAAAGGTCTTGAACCCTTAGCTGCAGATTTCTATCATGTGAATTTTGTTGCATCACAGCCCACCTTTTGCTTTCACTGATGTAAAGGTTGCAGGCTTGTCAGATGCTATATTTTTTCTATCCTGCTCTATGGAGTAGAGAGTTGGTCTCTGACAGAAGGCCACCTGAAGAGACTAGAAGCATTTGAAATGTGGATTTACAGGCGGCTGTTACGTATAAGCTGGGTGGACAAGATCAGAAATGAGGAGGTTTTAAGCCGCCTGGGAAAGCCAAGGGAAATCATCCAAACAATTAAAAAACGAAAGTTAGAATATTTCAGACATGTGATGCGACACCCAGAAAAATACGGCATACTCCATTTAATCCTCCAAGGAAAGATTGAAGGCAAACGAGGTCCAGGCAGAAGAAGAACATCATGGCTTCAAAATCTAAGGGACTGGTTTGGACAAAACTCAGCAGCACTTTTTCGTGCGGCTGCTGATAAAAACAGGATCGCCAATATGATCGCCAACGTCCGATAACGGATATGGCAGAAGAAGAAGAAGAAAGGTTGCAGGCAGGCAAAGATGGCTGAAGCGCTTCGTTTCCTAGCTGGAAGCCTGGTATGTCTGGTTCCTCTTTCTAATCTTTATATCAAAGAGGATTGCTTTCACCTGAGATCTAAAGCCTTTCTCCTCTCCCTAGCCTTAATGTTGCCTCTTTTTCCAAATTCCGGTTATTACTTTTAAGCGAGTTAAAAGTTGGCTCACTGTCCTAATATCTCAGGGTTGTCATGACACTGAAATAACTCTCAGCGCAGAGAAATTCTTCCTTTTGTGAGCAATTTCTCAGACCGATAAGAAGTCTAGCAGCGGTTACCTAAACAGTCAACAGAGGCAGGCTGCTCTGCCTTCACAAAAGAGATTTTCCTTTGCATCGGGAAAGTTGGAGCAAACAGGCTAGAACAGGGGTCTTCAAACCTGGCCCTTTTATGACTTGTGGACTTCAACTCCCAGAATTCCTCAGCCAGCAAGTCCACAAGTCATAAAAGGGCCAAGTTTGAAGACCCCTGGGCTGGAATTTTGCTAACTTCCTTGCTGGCTGGGGAATTCTGGGAGTTGAAGTCCACAAGTCATAAAAGGGCCAAGTTTGAAGACCCCTGGGCTAGAATTTTGCTAACTTCCTTGCTGGCTGGGGAATTCTGGGAGTTGAAGTCCACACATCTTAAAGTTGTCAAGTTGAGGAACACGTCTATATAGGTTTCTTCTTTAAACACAGAAACCACTCATTGGGATTTATAGATCTCCATAGAATCACAGGGCTGGAAGAGACCTCAGAGGTCATCTAGCCCAACCCTCTGCTCAAGGCAGGAGAGCGTATACCATTCTGGTTAAATGGCTGTCCAGGCTGTTTTTGAAAACCCCCAGCGATGGAGCACCCACAACTCCAGGGCACAAGGTGTTCCACTGATGGATAGTTCTTGTGTTCTAACCTTAACTTCCCTGCTATAAGTATTACTAAATCAAAACTTTCAGAGCCTTGTTCAAACTAACATTTCCATCAGAGCTTGTGTAAGAAAGATGAAGGCAAATATCTTTTTCTTGTCTTTCCCGTGGACTAAAAATATGTTTTAACAGCTGAGCTACTCCATCTTTTGGAAAACATCCTTGTTCTGCTGCGGCATTGGATAATACGCTGATCGTGCAATTACTCTGCTTCATACTTGACATATTACAGGTAATCCTCAACTTACAGTGGTTCATTTAGTGACCGTTCAAAGTTACAACAGCACAGAAAAAAGTGACTTATGACTGCTTTTCACACGACCCTTGCAGCAGCCTCACGGTCACGTGATCAACATTCAGGCACTGGGCAATTGGTTCATATTTGTGACGGTTGCAGCGTCCCGGGGTCACGTGATCCCCTTTTGCGACCTTTTGACTAGCAAAATCAATGGGGAAGCCGGATTCACTTAACAACCGTGTTACTAACTTAACAACTGTAGTGATTCACTTAACAACTGTGGCAAGAAAAGTCGTCAAATGGGAGACTCACGTAACAAATTTCTCACTTAGCAACATACGTTTTGGGCTCAGTTGTGGTCGTAAGTCAAGGACTGCCTCTATATGCTGCTTCAAGCCAGTATGACTTGGGGGTGGGCGGCAGGGGATGTTCCGATACCACCTTCCATCCGAAACCTTTTTGCCGCCTTTCAGCTCCCAACTTATTTCTTTCCAAAGAGAAATCTCATTAAAAAGGAAAGAGAAGCGTGTTCTGTTTTTATCAATACTTCTAGGCAGCTTCTGTCCGCAGAACCTTTTGGTCTCAGAGGTTAAACAATCAGCTAAATGTTACCTGTTTGTGAAACGTGGATAGGAAAATGGGCAGGTTCCTCCACTGCCCAGGGGTGCTTCCGTGCAGGGCCTGCGCAGGTGTTACAATGGCTAGTTTTTGCTCCTTTGGCTGGACAGTCCTAACTGCACCACGATTCTGCAGCCAAGGGCAGTTCATTTGGTGCAATCAAATGCGAATGGATTTTCCCCTTCACCTCTGCAAATGAAATCCTGCAAATGGCATTGAAGAGGACTGGCACCGTGTAATCATTTATGGATTGAGTAACGATTCTTCCTCTGCTGACCCACTTCGGGGCTTACTGACCTCTAACTCTGGAGCTGCCTTTCTCAAATATTGCTGATGCTCCTACTTGCAGCTGCCAATGCAGATCAGAGCTGACTGCCTGGTTTTCCACGTTCTTGATCTCCCCGGCATGCAAAGGAATTAGTAAATCCGAGATAAAATGTTGTCAGTGGCAAAGGTGAACAAATTCGGCTAAGTTAATGCTGCACCGAAAGCTGATTTGCAGCTTCTCAGAGGCTTCCTCTTTCAGGTGGATTGAGAAATTGTTGAGTGTTGTTGGTTGTTGGTTGTGTTTTTGATGGTGGGGATGGGGTGGTGTTTTCCATAACATATTTGCCCAAAGCTTTCCAGGCTGCCTGGGTCTCCCAATCTGAAAACACCCCATGGTGATTCAATAGCAGCAGCACGAGAAGCCAGTCAGGAGACAGACTTGCTGCAAAGATCTCTCTCTCTCTCTCTCTCTCTCTCTCTCTCTCTCTCACACACACACACACACACACACACACACACACACACACACACACACACACACACACCACACACACACACGACTTGGCCTCTTTTTCACAAATTAGGGCAAGAAACCATGTTTCCCCAATCCTCTACTGCTAGAGAATTCAAAAACCAATTTCTTTTCATCAAACTGAATGATAAACTTTTTTTTAATAAAAAAAGCATGCAGGAGATCTTTTCATCATGGCATGAAATTTAATGAGGGAGCTTAATGGTAGAATAGCAGAATAACAGAATAAAAGAGTTGGAAGAGACCTTGGAGGTCTTCTAGTCCAATCCCCGGCTCAGGCAGGAGATCCCATACCATTCTGGACAAATGGCTGTCCAGTCACCTTTTGAAAAGCTCCGTGATGGAGCAGCCACAACTTCCAGAGGCAGGTTGTTCAACTGATTAATTGTTCTCACTGTCAGGAAATTTCTCTTTAGTTTTAACTTACTTCTTTCCTTGATTAGTTTCCATCCATTGCTTCTTGTCCTGCCTTCAGGTGCCTTGGAGAATAGACCCCCTCTTCTTTGTGGCAGCCCTTTAGATATTGGAAGACTGCTACTATGTCACCCCTGGTCCTTCTTTTCACTAGACTAGACCTTTCCTGCAACCTTTCTTCATGTGTTTTCGCCTCCAGCCCCCTAATCATCTTTGTTGCTCTTCTCTGGACTCTTTCCAGAGTCTCAGCATCTTTTTTATATTGTGGTGACCAAAACTGTAGTCTTTCCAAAGCATTATAAAGCAGTAGTAACACTTCACATGATCTTGATTCTGTATAATAATAACACCCCCTTTTTTTCTTTGCCGCTTATTCTACTTGTGGCAAGATGGAAACTTATAGCTGTAGAGACTTCATATTAGAATTCTAGTTGGAAGGAGCTCCTAAGTTCCCAAGTGTTTGAGGAGGGCACTGAATGAAGAATTAGGAGTTGTAGAAAAGCAGCTGGAATGTTGCCCAGGTTGAGCCTCCGTCCAGCAGAAACATTTAATTTGGATTCTTCCACTGAATTAGATCTATCTCAACGATCCCTTCTAACTATGTCACAGCTTTATTTTTCAGGAGGAGGAGGAGGAGGAGAAGGAATGCATGAAAGAGTAGGAGGAGGAGAAGGGGAGGAGGAGGAGGTGGAGCAGGAGGAGGAGGAGGAGGAGGAGGAGGCACAAGAATGAGGAGGACTGTGGAGTCCTTGGTATTTCTGAGCTTGGTGGTTTTGTTGCAGACATTTCATCATCCAACCAGGTAACATCATCAGTGCTAGAAGGGAGTGTGGTTTGTGGAAAGGAGGAGGAAGAGGAGGAATGCATGACAGATGAGAAGGAGGGAGGAGGAGGAGGAGGAGGAGATGGCGATGATGATGATGGTGTTACTTCTGAAAATGTATAAGGTGACCAAACTTCTTGGCTCCCCCTGCCTCAAGGTAAAGCTACTCATAGCAACATTGTGCATCTCCTGGCCACACCAAGATATTTTTGAAAGATGTAGCCTCAACTGCTGAGTACTAAAGATTGCTGTGAGCCTGTAGAATACATTTGCTCATAAAAGAAAGATAATATGGGAAAATTCTGCAACTGGTTCCTATCCAATTAATTATGTATGACTTTCATATAGTAAAAGTTTTAATTTACAGAATACAGAATAATAGGGTTGGAAGGGAACTTGGAGGTCTTCTAGTCCAACCCCCTGCTCAAGCAGGAGACCCTACACCATTCTGGACAAACGGCTGTCCAGTCTCTTCTTAAAAGCCTCCAGTGATGGTGCACCCATAACTTCTGAAGGCAAGTTGTTCCACTGGTTGATTGTTCTCACAGTCAGGAAATTTCTCCTTAGTTCTAGGTTGCTTCTCTCCTTTGTTAGTTTCCATCCGTTGCTTCTTGACGTGCTTTCTGGTGCTTTGGAAAATAGATTGACCCCCTCTTTTTTGTGGCAGCCCCTCAAATATTGAAACACTGCTATCATGTCACTTCTAATCCTTCTTTTCACTAGACTAGACATGCCCAACTCCTGCAACCGTTCTTCATATGTTTTAGCCTCCAGGCCCTTAATCATCTTAGTTGCTCTTCTCTGCACTCTTTCCAGAGTCTCAACATCTTTTTTATAATGTGGTGACGAAAACTGGATGCAGTATTCCAGATGTGGAATTTATAAGATTTTATAAAGTGGTAATAAAGCGATACTAATACTTCATGTGATCTTGACTCTATCCCTCTGTTTATATAACCAAGTATTGCATTAGCTGTTTTTGGCTGCTTCTGCACACTGCTGACTCATATTTAAGTGACTGTCCACTAGGACTCCAATTTTAATTTCCCTGAAGGATAATTGCCTGTTTTCTTTTCACCAAGCTTTTTAACTACCGTAAACCTAGTTAAAAATGAACCCAGATCTTACTTGGACTACTGCATTCCGTTCTGGTCACCATGATACAAAAAAGATGCTGAGATCCTGGAAAGTGTGCAGAGAAGAGCAACGAAAATGATAAGGGGTCAGGTGGCTAAACTGTACAATGAATGTGTAAGGCAACTAAGAATGTCTAGCCCGACAAAAGAGAAGAACTGGGTGTGTGTGTGTGATAAGATAACTGTCTTCCGCTATTTGAGGGGCTGCCACAGAGGAGAGGGGGTTGATTTGGTCTCCAAAGCACCTGAGGGCAGGAAAAGAAGTAAAGGGGTGAAGATCATTAAAGGGAGATCCAACCAGGAAAATTTTCCTGATAGTGAAAACAATTAACCAGTGGAACGGCTTGCCTCCAGAAGTTGTGGGTGCTCCATCACTGAAGGTTTTCAAGAAGAGACTTGACAGCCATTTGTCCATAATAATACAGGGTTTCCTCCTTGAGCAGGAGGTTGGACTAGAAGACCTCCAAGGTCCCTTCCAACCCTATTAGTCTATGTTCTAGTTTTTAGGACAAAAAAAGGACAAAAAAAAAGAAGATCCTTCTAACTGAATCAAGGAATGGTTCCTTCCTAGATATGCAGGAACTGTGTGAAAAGCTGGAGTGGTTTCCAAAACCCCCTTTTGATCTTAATACCCTTAAATAAAAAAGACTGTTAGGGGCTTCATCTCTAAGACTGGTATGTTTTTAGGCATTCAGAGAACGAACCTGAACACCAAATTGAGAGAAAGGTGAGTAGATGTTTTATTTTTTTTTAAAAAAAGAATTAAAGCCATCTGTAGTATTGTAAGAGAGGGCGAGAGATTTTGGGCTGGGGGCATTCTGTATTAATCTTCTTTGCTCGCAAGAAATAGGATTATTGGATAATTAGCCTGCCCATATCACAGAGCTGTAATTAAAAACCTAAGGAAGCTAATTAATTTCCATGAAAATAGTTCCTTTGAAATCATATTTTGCAGGCTTAAAAATAGCTTGGTTTATTTAAAAAGCAGAAGCTATTTCTGGATAGTGACTCTTTAGTGAGGTATATAAAATAGCAAAGATAGACTTAACACCCATTATTCATGTTTTAGACATATCTTAGGATTTATTTCGCTAAACCTCCCACAGCCTTGAAGCAAAGCTCTGAATGTTTTTATCAGTTTCATTTCACGACTTTGGTTTCCTTAACTACTAAACGAAGGGGAAGAAACTCAGCTTGTGTCCGGACAAAGGTTTGTTGGATCTCAGGATCTAACCTACCCAACATCTAAAGATGTTTTTGAATAACAGAACAGAACAACAGATGTCTGTGAAGATTCTCACTCATCCAGGTCATAGTTGTATCAAAAGTGGTTTTTATTTTTGAAAAGGCAACTGGACTGATTTTTTTTAAGGAAAAAGACGTTTCATCAATGCTGCCGATGAAGCTTCCAGGATAGGAAGCAAAATGTCTTCTTTTTCCTCAGAAAAAATCAGTCCTCTTGCCTTTTTGAAAACAACAAAAACCCACTTTTGATACAACAGAATATCAGAGTTAAAAGGGACCTTGGAGGTCTTCTAGTAGTCCAACCCCCTGCTCAAGCAGGTAGTCCTCAACTTACGACCACAACTGAGCCCAAAATTTCTGTTGCTAAATGAGACATTTGTTAAGTGAGTTTTGCTCCATTTCACGACTTTTCTTGCCACAGTTGTTACTGTTACTGCAGGTGTTAAGTTAGTAACATGGTTGTTAAGTGAATCTGGCTTCTCCATTGACTTTGCTTGCCTGAAGGCCACAACAGGGGATCACATGACCCTGGGACACTGCAACCGTCATAAATGTGAGTCCGTTGCCAAGTGTCCGAATTTTGATCACGTGACCATGGAAATGCTGCAACAGTCACAAAAGTGTGAAAAACGGTCATAAGTCACTTTTTTCAGTGCCGTTGTAACATTGAAAGGTCACTAAACGAATTGTGGTAAGTCAAGGACTACCTGTACCATTTGAGACAAATGGTTATCCAATCTCTTTTTAAAAAAACCCCAGTGTTTTAACTTGATGCCAGTTCTTCAAATTTAAGGTTGCCTGGCCTTTTAAAAAACGGCTAAATATTATTTTTTCTAAATGGGAGGGAAGCGGATCCAGCCTTTAAATCTTTGAGAGGTGCCTAATCTGATGAATGCCTATTGATCAATGTTGCATGAGGCTTCAGTGTTCAAAAGCAGCAGAACCCCCATGTGATGTGGATCCATGGTTAAATGTTGGACTAGGAGACAGACCCAGGTTGACGTCCACCTGGATCCCAGAAGGTGGTCATCAGCCAAGCATTCTCTGCACATCCAATGTACCCTGCAGCACTACGGTTGTGAAGGGAAAATCCATGTGTAACCCACCTCAAACGTTTGGAGAAGAGCCCAGGTATTAATCTGACAAATACACTGATTATAAATACATTAAAAATAAATCCTAGAGACTGCTTTCAAGGCTCTGTCCTCTGAGCTGACGGATGGCTGCTGGTCCAGTTGTCCTTCCAATTTCCCCTTTTTCCACCCTCTGCTGATTTACAGAGTGCAGCAGGGACATTCCTATTATAAATCTCACTGTTGTTGCTTTCTTTAATATAGTTTTATACTTTTACTTATGTCAAAACATCTTGAAGTGGTTTACAAAATGTAAAATATACAACTAGAACATAGAACGTAGAATAATAGGGTTGGAAGGGATCTTGGAGGTCTTCTAGTCTAACCCCTTGCTCAAGCAGGAAACCCTCTACCATTCCAGACAAATAATAAAATAAAATAAAATAAAATAAAGCTAAGGAGGCTGCAGATGGTTCAAGCGAAGTCTTTCCCATACATGGAAATGAGAGAAATCTCACATTTTTCTCCCAAGAGAATTTTACCCCAATCTGGAAAGCAGAACTTTGTTCAGCAAACAGGACGTGGGCTGCTAGAAGAAAAGGGCAGCGAGTTCTTTTCTGCACAGGAGCTGTAATTGAATGTATATATATATATATATAGAAAATCTGAGATCAAATATTATCTGGGAAAGCAAATAAAGGTTTTGACAGTAATATAACAACTGTCTGAAACTGGATATTAGAAGGATGACACGCTATAAAGTCATTCTGTGCGGTATTTCATAACATTTTCCCTTCCTTCTGGGACCGATCATCTCCAGATTTACTTGGAGGCAGACCTGTGTCTCTTTTTCAACGTCCCATGGGGCTCTTTGCCAAGGAAAATCATTTTTTTGGTTCCCGTCGCCTCAACTCTGTTTACCGCAGAGATATTTTCAGGGGAAAGTGAACCAAGTGGTAGAACTCTCTTTTCCAGCCTTTTTTTCTCAAGGTTTCTCTCTCTCTCTCTTCATAAACCTCTCCAGTGTGGCTTGTCATCGTTTTGACACCTGCTCTCTGCCTGCTGAATTACAGCTGTGCTCAGATCCCTGCGGTGAAATTTACAATGTGGCGGTGTTAAGAGGAAAGTTTGGATTAAGTGAACAGACCTTGTGAAACTTGTTGCTACTACATATTTCCCATCAAGGATCATTTCTTAAAAATTTGTAGGTTGGGATATAAGCTGGATGTCCTTGCGTGGAAGAAGCACCTCTATGTTTATTCAATTTTTGCATCCCTTCTTTAGTATTTTTACAAATAACTCAAGGCAGAAAACATATCCCACAATTCTTCCTAGTTTCCCCACAACAACAACCCTGTGTGGTGGGTTGGGCAGAGAGAGAGAAAGGCTGCCCCAAAGTCACCCAGGTGGCTTTTGTGCTGAAGGTGGGACTAGAACTCACGGTCTCCGGGTGACTGGCCAAAGTCACCTAGTGCAGGGCTTTTCAACCTTTTCACCCATTGTACCACTTTTAGGGTATGGCAACATCCGAGTACCACCAGTCGCCTAGCAAGGTGTCAAAAACTTGATGACCCCCCCCCAAAAAAAGTGATAAAGTACAGGTAGTCCTCGACTTACAACAGTTCGCTTAGTGACTGTTTGAAGTTACAATGGCACTGAAAATAGTGCCCCCCAAGCCACAGCTGAGCAAGACGTCTGCCTGCCCGGCGACGCTCTTCCTCCTGTCTGAGGTTTTCATTGTTGTGAGCATTTCTGTTCAGGATTGGCAGCAGGGGTGGGGTGGGGGGGTGTTTGGTTTTTATTCCCCCCGTCTGCTGGGTGGTTGCAGCAGGTTTTGGTCACTTCACATGACCCTGGGACACTGTGACCGTCATAAATATGAATCAGTTGCCAATCATCTGAATGTAAATCACAAGACCCTGGAGATGCTGCAACATTCCAGCTGATTGCTGCTTCTTCAGGGCTCAGCAGAAGCGCCAGGATCAGTGCTGCTTTCCAGCTGGAGCCTGGCGCTGACCCTGGCACTTCCACTGAGCCCTGACAGCCCTGCAGCTCCAGCCATCTCTCGCTCAGGCTTGTGCGGTGCTGCCACCAGTTCAGCTCATTCCCCTCCCCCATTACCACTTTTCTAGGATGGTCGCGTACCACCTGCCAGGTGCCAATGTACCACAGGTGGTACCCGTACCACTGGTTGAAAAGCCCTGACCTAGTGTCATAAAATTGAGTTCAAGCCACTCAAAGTGAAGTTTTCCAATAGTTCTTTTATTCTTGTGCTATTCGGACAAAAAGCAAGGCAAGTGTGCAATTAAACTGAATTAGTTCCTTTACATTTGTACAGATACTTGTCTAATTTTGAAGTTATCTTACTACAATAAGTTATGCCCAACAAGGCTAGTCAGGTTGCTATGGTACTCAAGTTGCTGTAAGTATTGCTGCCCAACTAGGCTACTCATTCACACAATACTCACACACACTCTCAACACAGGCGATCAGGCGGCGTAAGAGTGGGCCGGGAAGCAGACTTGGGGCGTCCCCTGCTCCTACCAGTGTGGTCTCGAACTTCGGGGTCTGGGTTCATTCCAGTCTTCTCTTTATACCCAACTTGTTTACTCAGAATCCATGTATATGGTACATCTTGCCGCAGCCACATCAGGAAGTTTACATCCTCACACTTTGTTCCAAGATTCCATGAAAAGTGCAATCCACTACACTCCTGGTATCACCAACAATCAATCATTCATGCACACACTCGGAATCTTTCCTTATCAGTAGTACACACATTCCAGCAACATGAGTTTCCCAGTGAGTTCATGAAAAGGCTAACTATGGTTGTATTACAGGCTCTCTATATTCATAACATATATCATATTTGTGATATATTCATAACGTGACATAACATATACAACACTAGTTGGCTTTCATGTCTAAAGTGGTACTAGAACTCATAGTCTCCTGATATTAGCTCAAAGTCACCCAGTTGGCTTTTGTGCCAAAGGTGGGACTAGAACTCACCATCTCCTGGTGATTGGCCCAAAGTCACCCAGCTGGCTTTCATGCCTAAGGCGGGACTAGAACTCACTTTATCCCACCTTCTAGTCTGGTGCTTTAGCCACTAGAGCAAACGGATTCTCTGGGGTGTTATGTTGGCTGACCAAATCGAATGGGTTTATCCACTCTGTGGTATCTCAGCATCTTCCTTCCCACTGAAAAAATAACATATTAATTCAGCGATAGAGTTTTTTTTATTCTGTTATGAAGTACAACTTCCAGAACACAGTGAAGACATTTATGCTAAAGCTTTAAAACAAAAAATTGATTTAGTAAGTCGAAATTCTTTTTATAATAACCGAGTACTATAATAATAATAAAAAAATCTTTAAACATAACTACACAGAAACACATTCTCTCTCACAAATGGCAGGCTCCTTCTAATCCAGAGCAGTTATATATCATGGCTGAGAATACTTGGTCTCTGCACAATTTAATGTGATTTGTAATAACTTGGGTCTATTATTTGCAACAAAACAAAACCCGCTTCCCATTGTAAAGCTTTAAAGAATGCATTTTGCCTGACAAGCGACAACTGCACACCCCGATTTTAGGAGGAGGGGAATTAATGCAGCATTTTCTTTCTCCTCTGTAACAGCCTGGACAGTGTTTCGTTTAACCAGAGCAAAAAAGGTCATAAAATCAGACGTGATTCACTTAAAAAAAAAACCTTGCTTAGCAACCGAAATTCAGGTCCCAGTTGTGGTTGTAAGTCAAGGACTACCTATAGCCCAAATCAGGTTTGGTGGCAAGACACCGATTCACCCAAAAGGTAAGAACTGCTGTTGTATATTACGATCCTATGGAGTGATTCTGCACGGGAGTTGAAATAAAGAAAAAAGAAAAAACTCTGTTATTTTATCTCCTTCCACATTGTCTGTATTTTAGAACTCATTCCAAACAAGGGAACTTGAGTGCTGGGCTTATGCTTGGGCTCCCTTGTGTGTTCGTTCATTTTATTTTTGTGTGAGATGAGATATACCGAACTTAAAAGGAGTTTTGGCATAAGACCTGCTAAACTAGACTTCATTAGGCAAATGTAATCCTGCTTTACATGGATTTAATTGGCTACGGCTCTTCCTTCTCTTCCTGGGAGAAGAGAAATGCCCTGGGAACTGCAGGAACACGTGAGACTCTGATCTTGTGCTCTGCAGCAGGTCTCCTAGTGTAGGTGGGTGGATCTACTCTCAGTTTCTTTTCCCTCTTTGGCATTAATTTCTTTGCAACTGATAATAAAGTGGACGTACTATGGATTTGGAGAGTGTAGTATGCTTTGAGGTGGGCGCTCAAGTAGTGTTGTCACACTACTTAAAGCAGCGGCATCTTTTCCAGGGATGGTGCAGCCATCCTCTTCAGCTGCAGCCATATCCTGGGAAAAGACGTGTTTGGTTTAAAGAGTTGCTGACTAGCAACAGCAAATCTGACTCATAGAATCAAAGGGCTGGGAGGGACCTTGGAGGTCTTCTAGTCCAGAGGTCCCCAATCTATGGGCCGCAGCCCACTACTGGGCTGTGGCCTCTTGGCCATAGGGCCATGTGAGTAGGTGGGCAGTGCATGGATGTGCGTGTGCTCACACACCCTCGTGCCACTGTTGCCGTGAGGGTTGTGTGAGCGGCGGCAGCGCTGCTAGTATCGCACAGGCGGCGGTGTTGCTACGAACCTTGCACAGGCAGCGGGAGCACCATGAGCGGCAGGTGAGCAGCGGCATGCAGGTGGCGGCATTGCCACGAATCTTGCACGGGCAGCAGCAGTACCGCAAGAGGCAGGCAGCAGGCAGGCCGTGGCTCAAGCCTTGTGCGGGGGAGGCATCACTGCAGGCTGTGGCGTGAGCCTCAAGTGGGGTGGCGGCATCCTCATGCCACTCATAGCATCGTCGCAAGCCTGGTGGCACTGGTGCCACAAGCCTCACACAGGCACCGGCATCGCTGAGAGCCTCGTGCGCATGCTCGCAACCCCGTTTCCGTGGTGCACATACAGCCTGTGCACGTGCGTGCACGTGTGGACACATTCACGTTTGCGGGTGTAAGGTGCCTGCCCCCTCCTCTCCCACAGGGCCGCCAACCCAGAAAGGTTGGAGACCCCTGTTCTAGTCCAATCCCTGCCCCACAGAAGGAGCCTTATAGCATCCCGGTCAAATGGTTGTCCAGTCTGTTTTTGAAAACTTCCAGTGATACAGGGAGTCCTCGACCTATGACCACAATTGAGCCCCAAGTTTCTGTTGCTAGGTGAGACATTTCTTAAGTGAGTTTTGCCCCACTTTGCGACCTTTCTTGCCACAGTTGTTAAGTGAATCACTGCAGTTGATAAGGTAGTTAGTAATATGCTTGTTAAGTGAATCTGGCTTCCCCATTGACTTTGCTTGTCAGAAGGTCGCAAAAAGGGAATCACAGGAACTCAGGACACTGCAACTGTCATAAATATGAGTCAGTTGCCAAGATTCTGAATTTTGATCACGTGACCACGTGCTGCAAGGGCCGTGTGAAAAATGGTCACAAGTCACTTTTTTCAGTGCTGTTGCAACTTTGAACAGTCACTAAATGAACTGTGGTAAGTCAAGAACTAACTGCAGAGCACCCACAACTCCCCAAGCAATAAGATTAATTGATGGTTCTCACCATCATAAAATTTCTCCTTAACAAGCTTCCACCTGTTACTTCTTGTCCTGCCCTCTGGTGCTGTGCAGAATAAGACGCACCCCTCTTCTCTGTGGCAGCCACTCAAGTGCTGGAAGACAATGTCCATGTCCGCCCTCATCCTTCTCTTCGATAGGCTGGACATACCTAGCTTCCTCAAGCATTTGTCAGGCAAATTAGGCTCCAGATCCTTTATCATCTTCGTTGCTTTGTGCCCCTATTTCCCTTATGCTTCGAAGGGAAGGAATCTTTTTCAGCTGAAAACAGCCTTTCCTGCAGTCTATGGCATGGATTTTCTGGCTGAGGGTCCTGCAGATGGCACTGAATTGCACTTCCAGAATCAACATAAGTCAATATTCTGTGCCGGGATGGCGCAGTGGTTAGAATGCAGTATTGCAGGCTGGCTCTGCCTACTGCCAGCAGTTCAATCCTGATTGGCTCAAGGTTGACTCGGCCTTCCATCCTTCCGAGGTCGGTAAAATCAGGACCCAGATTGTTGGGGGCAATAGGCTGACTCTGTAAACCGCTTAGAGAGGGCTGTAAAGCACTATGGAGCTGTAATATAAGTCTTACTGCTATTGCTATTTGCATTTGCTGTCTGGCCATGTTGCACAAAGACATCGTGGGAATAAAGCATTGTGGTTCCATCAGGGGCCACAAACTAACTTCTTATTAGTTTGTGCAGGTGCAGTTTATTTTAAGATTGGCCAAGTCGAAAATCCTGTTGATTTCTGGTCTCCTTGGATAAAAGCTAAGAAAAACGAAAAAGCTGTTGCAACAGAGCAAAAGTTGGGGAGTTGGTGGGAAGTGGGGAGGGAGCAGGCAAGAGGTTATTGGAATCAACTTGGTCAGATCAGTAGACCTGGAAGTCTGCCTTTCAGCTTGTCACTATTACTTTGTGACCTTATGGATCTTAATGCTGCCCATCTGTGGTTAGTGAATCTGCCTGCGTGTTATACTGTTAATAGGGGAGCTTATTCAGCAAGAGTAGTTGATCTGTAATCAATAATGAAGGCCAGAGATTGTAAATTAAGCAACAGCTGACGAACTGCCTGCTCTGCTTTTGGCACCGTCCTGGAAAAATGGGGGTGGGAGGTGGGTGGGAGGTGGGTGGGTGGGTAGAGAGCTCTAAAGGCCAGTGAAAGGCAGCTCCCTAAGGAAGCCAGGTTTCTGCATGACTTGTCTACCCAGGAATAGGCACTGGGACAACCCCAGACATCTATTCAAGTGATGCCCTTTTTCAAGTACTGGTAGTCCTCGACTTACAACAGTTATTTAGTGACCATTCAGAGTTACAGCATCATTGAAAAATCAGTTTATGACCATTTTCAACACGACGCTTGTAGCACCCCCATGATCATGTGATAAAAATTCAGACGCTTGGCAACTGACTCATATTTATGACGGTCGCAGTGTCCCAGGGGGGTCTTGTGAGCCCCTTTTGCGACCTTCTGACAAGCAAAGTCAATGGGGAAGCCAGATTCACTTCGCAACCATGTTACTAACAACAACTGTAGCAAGAAAGGTCGTAAAAGGGGGCAAAACTCACTTAACGACTGTCTCAGCAACAGAAATTTGGGGCTGAATTGTGGTCGTAAGTTGAGGACTACCTGTTTCTCTTTGCAGTCCTGTTGCTTGAAATTAAGGCGTTGAAGCTCAGTACCTTTTTTTTGAAGGGTTTTGTAAGTGATTGTGGGGAAACAATTAAAAGAATGGAAGAAAAGTGTCAGGCCCCAAAACCAAGAAATACCCATAGAGTTACTTCAAAGCAGTTTCCTTTGTTGTTCCTCACCTATAGACAGAATCTTGCCAAACTAAAGCAGCTACTTGCATCATTAAAGATATACTCTCAGAATCTCTAGGGAGGAGCTACCCTACCCCTCTTCCTCCCAGCCAAACTACTTAAGAGAGGGCTGTTAAGCACTATGAAGCTGTAATATAAGTCTTACCGCTATTGCTATTTGCTATTTGCAATAGCTCTCGACTTAGGACCACAATTCAGCCTAAAATTTCTGTTACTAAGTGAGACAGTTGTTAAGTGACTTTTGCCCCACTTTACGACTTTTCTTGCCACAGTAGGTAAGTGAATCACTGTACTTGTTAAATTAGTAACACGGTTCTTAAGTGAAAACTGGCTTCTCCATTGACTTTGCTTGTCAGAAGGTCGCAAAAGGAGATCACATGACCCCAGGACACTGGAACTGTCATAAATATGAGTCAGTTGCCAAGCATCTGAATTTTGATCATGTGACCACAGGGATGCTGCAATGGTCGTAAGTGTGAAAAATGGCCATTAGTCACTTTTTTCAGTGCCATTGTAACGTTGAACAGTCACTAAACAAACTGTTCTTAGTCGAGGATTACCTGTATCTAAACCTTGCTGTCTCTTGGCCCTCTGGAATGCGGCCCCTCCTTCCTGGGAATCCAGACCACATTCCACCACATCAGCACAGGCTGGAAGAGTCAAGAGATAGAGGGTGAAGTCCATTAATTAGCTGCATTCCATATACAGAAATTTACTGCAGTTGGAGAGAAATCTGGAGGAACGTTTCCGATCATTCATTGGGATTCTGCCTTCATGAAGTTTAATGAGGGTGGGAAATTCCTTATATACTCCCAAGATTCTGTATTTGCTGCAAACAAGCATTAAAAACTTTGATGAAAACTTGATTAAGAAGCTTTACAAATTTCTGCTAAACTGGAAGATGGAAGAAGAACAAGTAAAAAACGATAGTGTGGGCAAATTTTTTTGGATATTCTATAGATTTAGATGATTGGGAAAAGCTTTGGGAGAGAAATATTAAACTTACTAAACCAGCTTCATATAAAGAGAATTTATATAAAATGTTTTATAGATGGCACATGACACCAGTTAGATTAGCGAAAATGTTTAAAAATGTATCGAATATCTGTTGGAAATGTAAACAAAAACCAGGTACTTACTATCATATTTGGTGGATATGTCCCAAAGCTAGGAAATTTTGGTTTAAAATTCATATATGGCTAGAAAAGATGACTAAAATACAGATAGAATATAAGCCAGAATTGTTTTTGCTAGGAATATTAGGATTTAATTATGGCAAAGAGAATGAATACTTAATATTACATGTATTGACTGCTGCGAGAATTGTATTTGCCCAATTTTGGAAAAATAAAAATCTACCACATGACCAGATTATAATTACGAAAATTTTAGAATGTGCAGAAATGGATAGATTAACGTTAGAGATTAAAGAGAAAGAGGATTCAGTGTATTTTAGAACATGGGAAAAAATTTATCAATGGTTAGCACTACGTTAGAGCAAAAGATTTGAAGTCGAACAGGATGAATTATACTTATTTAGCAAGCTTTAATTTTATGATTATTTTTAGCTGTAACGATTATAATTGTTTAGTATTATATTAATTACTGTTATTTAATATTTGTACCCGGACGAGAGTCTGCTTGCTTAAGCATTGGATTTTTTGTGAGGGTAACCCCACTACCGTACCTATCCCTATCCCCATCCCCATCCCATTCCCCAACCCCACCCGCTACCCATACCATCCATACCTTCCCTACCCTTCCCACACCTATATAAAACCTAATAAAATATATACAAAAAAAAAACTTTGATGAAACTTTTATAATTTGTGCTTCTTTAAGAGTTGCACTAACTATAATCAATTGAGTCATTAAAACAGTCCCATTTTTTCCTGGGGGGGCCTGGTGGCTCAGCAGTTAAGACCCTGGGCTTGTCGCCTGGAAAGCCGGCAGCCCAGGGTTGAGACCTGAGCTCCATACAACGGGGTGAGTCCCCATCCTCACCCCAGCTCCTATCAACCTAGCTGTTTGAAAGCATGCAAATGCAAGTAGATAAATAGGTACCACTTTGGTGGAAAGGTAACAACACTCTGTGATGTCGTGCTGGCCACATGACTATGGAAATGACTTCGGACCTGACCGCTAGCTCAATGGCTTTGAAACAGAGATGAGCAAGCCCCCTAGAGCTGGCAATGACCAGCCAAGTAAAACCCCCAGGGACTCCTTTACCTTTTTTATTTTGTCCTGACCAGTGCAGAAACTTGAATGAGATCTGGCTGCTTTAGCTATTATAGCCCAAAGTTGTAGCAGGAGGAATTAAAAAGTCAAGATGGCAGTCATGACCACAGGACTGAAGCTCTGTTCATTATGCAGAGCATGTAAAAAGGCAGAGCTTCAGTCACAGAGTCATGATGGCCATCTTGACTTTTTTGACCTTTTGTGAATGCCCCTGTGTTTATCCTTGCATGAGGTCTGAAGCCCTTCTTGTGAATTATTTTCAAATTACACTCAACCATAATACTTCAGTGTATATCTTGAGAGCTGAGTGTAGCCCCTGATTCCCAAATAGGTATTCGTCCTTAATGGCAACTGTGGTAATATTATTACTGGTGAATACCCAATGGTAACCAGGGGCTAGACTCAGTTGTATGGTAATACACAACAATATAATCTAGAAATAAATACACAATGACATAACAGTTCAAAATATTATCTGCTCAACAATATGCTCACGATTTGTGAACTGTGATAATATAGAACCTGATGGATAAGGTTGATGAAGGGATTGTATTTCTTACCTCAGTTTCCTAGTTAATTTTTCTAGAAATGGAAAATTCAACAAATGCCATTTCCATATGCATTTCTAACAAGTACTAGAGCAGTGACTGACTGGGAAATTCTAGGAGCTAAAGTCCACACATCTTAAAGTTGCCATGTTTGGGGGAAAGTATTCCTTTTCCCATTTTGATCTTTAGAAAATAGAACATAGAAAAATAGGTTTGGAAGGGACCTTGGAGGTCTTCTAGTCCAACCCCCTGCTCAAGCAGGCAACCCTATACCATTCCAGACAAATGGCTATCCAGTCTCTTCTTGAAAGCCTCCAGTGATGGAGCACCCACAACTTCTGAAGGCAAGCTGTTCTACTGATTAATTGTTCTCACTGTCAGGAAATTTCTCTTTCATTCTTGGTTGCTTCTCTCCTTGATTAGTTTTCATCCATTGCTTCTTGTCCTGCCTTCTGGTGCTTTGGAAAATAGGTTGATCCCCCCTCTTCTTTGTGGCAGCCCCTCAAATATTGGAACACTATTCTCATGCCATCTCTAGTTCTTCTTTTCACCAAACTAGACATACCCAATTCCTGCAACCCTTCTTCATATGTTTTAACCTCCAGTCCCCTAATCATCTATGCTGCTCTTCTCTGCACTCTTTCCAGAGTCTCAACATATTTTTTTTGGTATTGTGATGATCAAAACTGGACACAATACTCCAAATGTGGCATTCTTTATAAAGAAGTTGATTGCAAATATGGCATTGCAATAAATTATAGATTGCTTGATTAAGTTTGGGTTTCCTTGCTTTGTTTATAATGGGTTAAAACTTTTACAGAATAATTTGCAATAATAGAATTGGTGATAATGAACTATTTTTTCCCTTTACATTTTCTCCGACAAGTAGCATGTAGCAAGATTGCTAATCTTCCTAATTATTGCAAGATGCCACCTATGGATTAATTTCCTGAATTGTGAAGATGTTCTCACAGGAAAAGTGTCTAAAATTTATTGCCAGATTTCATCTGGACTACTTCCAACGAAATCAAACTCACAAATATTTTTATGCTGATGGGATTCAGAAAAGTAAATATATCTTGTTCATTTCTAAATGATCACCGCTGTTGCTTGGTTTTCGCATTTGCTGTTTCCTGCAACACCTAGTGAGTTTTAAATTTATAAAATCAGTGGAAAATCAAGTTTTGCCACAATTTCAAGCTGATCTAAAATAAGTAGAATGCCATTATGAAATAAACCTCAACAATCATTCCCCAGCATCTAGTAGACAAACTGGGCTCTTTAGGCTTAAACACTCCTTTGTGCAACTGGATTCTTGATTTTCTTACTAACAGGCCCCAATATGTGTGAGCTTGAACAAATATTTCTAACACCATTTTCTTGAGCACAGATTCTCCTCAGGGCTGCATCCTAAGTCTACTGCTGTTCACCCTGTTGACCCATGATTGTTGTGCTAGGTTTGCCACCAACCATATTGTGAAGTTTGCAGATGATACAACAATAGTGGGCCTTATTCAAGATAACAATGAGAGTGCTTACCACAAGAAGGTTGAGGATTTGGTGAACTGGTGTAAGGAAAACAGCCTAGTTTTAAACATTGGAAAAACCAAAGAGATCATTGTTGATTTCAGAAAAGGCAGGCACAGCCACACTCCTCTGTGTATTAATGATTGACCTGTGGAGATGGTTACCAGCATCAAATTCCTGGGTATGCAATTAACAAGTAGGCTGGCTTGGTCGCTCAACAGCGAGACACTGGTGATAGCAGCGCCTGCATTTTCTGCATCGCATGAGAAAAGCACATCTTCCTTCTCCTATCCTTACCACTTTCTACAGAGGGACGATCGAGAGCATCCTGTCATACTGCATCACAGTCTGGTTTCGAAGCATCACTTCTTCAGACAGGAAGGTGATGCAGAGAGTGGTGAGGATGGCAGGAAAGATCATTGGCAGTTCCCTCCCTTCCATCCAGGACATAGCACATAAGCATTGCTTGAGCAGGGTCTGCAAGATTGTCTGGGACACTACACATCCTCTTCGTGACCTATTTTCCTTGTTACCTTCTGGGAGGGGGCTTCGTGGTATCTGAAGCAGAACATCCAGATTCAGTCACAGTTTTGTTTTTGTTCCATACAGTATTAACCTTGTGAACTCTAAAGCTTTCTCCTTCCGTTATGTATTCAAGATGGACAGTGATTAATATTTATATGTTACTTATATGTAAGGGTGAAGGTCTATACATATGCTGTATTTAGTATGTTTAAATGTGTGTTATGTATTGTGTACACTTTGAGAGCAAGCAACTAAATTTCATTTTTAACGTGTGCCATTGTACCCATAGGAAAAATGACAATAAAGGTCTATCTATCTATCTATCTATCTATATCTATCTATCTATCTATCTATCTATCTATCTATCTATCTATCTATCTATCTATCTATCTATCTATCTATCTATCTATCTAACTATCTATCTATCTATCTATCTATCTATCTATCTATATCTATATCTATCTATCTATCTATCTATCTATCTATCTATCTATCTATCTATCTATCTATCTATCTATCTATCTATCTATCTATCTACCTACCTACCTACCTACCTACCTACCTACCTACCTACCTACCTATATTTCAAACAAACAGAGAGAAGGTATTGATTTCAATCAATGACCAGCTAAACAAAAATATAGAAACAAGTTACTGTAGGAACCATCCATACAAATATAACAGTTTTGAACATAAAAAAGTAAGGAAATATGTTATACGATACTATTAATAGTTTAAAAAAAGCTAAAAAGAAGAAATGAGGTCCAGACTTGGATGAAATAAGCTTGGAGAGAACTGAGCTAGAAAACCCCAAGATCTCCACAGTTCACCTTAGCAAGACCACACTTGGAATACTGCATCCAGTTCTGGTCACCACAATATAAAAAAGATGTTGAGACTCTGGAAAGAGTGCAGAGAAGAGCAACAAATATGATTGGGAGGCTGGAGGCTAAAACATATGAAGAAGACCTGCAGGAATTAGGTATGGCTAGTCTTGTGAAAAGAAGGACTAGGGGAGACATGATAGCAGTGTTCCAATATTTGAGGCGCTCCTTCAAAGAGGAGGGAGTCAAACTATTTTCCAAAGCATCTGAAGGCAAGACAAGAAACAATGGGTGGAAACTAACCAAGGAGAGAAGCAACCTAGAACTAAGGAGAAAGTTCCTAATGGTTAAAGCAATCAACCAGTGGAACGGCTTGCCTTCAGAAGTTATGGGTGCTGCATCACTGGAGGTTTTTAAGAAGAGACTGGACAGCCATTTGTCCAGAATGGTATAGGGTCACCTACTTGACCAGGAGGTTGGACAAGAAGACCTCCAGGATCTCTTCCAATTCTTTTTTCTGTATTCTGGTTTGACTAATTTTGTTAAGCCTTCCATACAAAACTGTTCAGGGTATTTCATAGTATTTTAAGGGGCATCTCTAGATGAAAATGAGCCAGCTGACTCCTTGGTGGTCATTGGAAAAAAAAAGTGTTTTGTATATGAACATAAATTCATGATAATCAGGAATGCTCACTGGTATCAGTTCATCAAATTAAATCATTTATGTATGATTCTAATCCAATAATTACAAATGTAATATCTCTGAAGCCATCTTACCAAAGATGATGATGGTGATGATGATGATTTTAACCAGCTATTCACTTCCATTTGATGGAACAGAAATTGGTAATTTTGATAATTTTGCTGAAACATTGATTTTGAGAATTTGAATTGAAGTTCTCATGGATGTAATAAGTAATGATGCCATAAAGTCACAAGACAGCAAAATCAGGATATTGATGAAGGAGGGAGAAAAACATGGAGAAATGAAGATAGAAAAGGGAATACCACAGTTTTTGCTGAGAAAGTCTTTTTGGAAAGCAAAGTTGAGGAAAGAGAAGAACAACAAAAAACACCTTCTCTTGGCCAAAGGCCTGATGTGACAGTGAAAAGAGAAATTCAGGTTCTTCTCCATAGATGTTCTGAGATGATTGAGGCATCTGAAGGTAAAACGGGGCAACACTCACTTAACAACTGTGTTGGGTAGCAACAGAAATGTTGCACTCAATTGTAATTGTAAGTTGAGGACTACCTGTAGAGAGATAAGAAAGGTAAAGGTTTTCCTTGTCCAGTTGTGTCTGACTCTAGGAAGCAGTGCTCATCTGTTTCCTGGCCGAGAGACCCAGCATTGTCTGAAGAGGCTTTGGGGGGGGGTCATGTGACTAGCTTGACTATATGCTGAGGTGCATGGAACATTGTTACCTTCCTGCCGAAGTGGTACCTATTAATCTACTCACATTTGCTTGCTTTTGAACTGCTAGGTGGACAGGACCTGGGGCAAGTAACTGGAGCCCACCCCATTGCACAGCCTTGGGTCTCGAACCCAGGCTGTCAGCTTTCCAGCTGACAAGCTCAGAGTCTTTAATCACTGAGCCATCACACTCTCCACGTGGAGAGATAGAACTGTGTCTTAACAGAGTCAAGTTGCTTGCTGGTCTCTGGGCTATATTTCACTGCTACTTCATTGGTTTCCTTTTATTGCTTTCCTTTAGAGTGGCAACATTCATGATGGCATTCCAGATTTCTTTCACTTTCCATGCATGGACTGTGTGGGGGCAGGGCACGGAGTGGAGGAGAGGGGGCTTCAAAATTCATAACTGGTAAATCTTATCAATGTTCTTGTCATCGGCTAACCACCCAAGAAAGCAGAACTCTTGAAACAGGCATTGTCTCAAAAGGAACTTTTATTAGGGGCTAGTGACAGTAGGGAAGTCAAGGCAAGATCTGGGGAAAATCCCGCTTAAACGGTAGGGTTAAACTAGCAATCTTCCTCCTCCCACCAAAGTCATAGCGTCCATTTGAAAACCAGCCAATCCACAGGTAGCACGATGTTTGGGCAACTGGCACAGTTGGCGCGCATCTCAAGGTCTTCTCCAGTTTCGTTTCTCCGTAACTGTCTCCCTGATAAGGGAGACACATTCTTGTCTCAAGTGGATAGAGGCAGGAGAGGAAAAGTAGAAAGCGAAACTTAAAGTTATTCCAAGCGAAAGCAAATCCGCCCCCCTCCCAGCAGAATGGCAGGCCCCAAACAAGGGCACATATGCAGGGAAAACCATAAGGGTTTTGGGACCTGACAGGAGGGATCTGATCTAATGAAAATATAATGTGAGTTTCGAAGAGGGAACAGACGTCTTTGCATCTGCTGGCCCCTCAACGATTCAGCAAAGATGCCTCGCTCACCACTTTGCTAGCTCAATCATTATTAGCACAAAGAGCTTTAAGCAAATGTGTGTTTGTTTTCCAAGTTGTAGGGGTGGGAATCATTTTTCGCTTACGGCAGCACTTGAGAAAAAAGTGTTCTTATGTGACAGTTGCCAGCGCTTTCTCTGGGAGTGAGAACCAAGAACTCTGATGCCCCACTGAAAGTTTTTCCATCCAGGGCAAGGACAGTGGGAAACCTGTTATCTGTGGTGGCTTCATGCCTCCAGAGATAAAACCACCTCCATGATAACATAATAACAGAGTTGGAAGGGACCTTGGAGGTCTTCTAGTCCAATCCCCCTGCTCCAGCAGGAAACCCTATACCATTTCAGACAAATGGTTGTTCAGTCTCTTCTTAAAAACTTCCTGTGTTGGAGCATGTCAGAGCATGCACAGTGTTATTGCGCTGAGATAACCCAGGAGTAAACACAGTAAACAGTGGTCTATATTAAATGGTGGTTTATATTAGATTATCTACAATATCATACACCAGAACAATATACATACACGTGCTAATGCAGCAGGATCCAACACACCACAATTACAGCAGGAAACAGAAGAAAGAGAACACAGCAGCAGAGCCTTCCTTTTATACAAAGGCTCTTAAAGAGACACAGACCCAGCTGGCTCTTAAAGGGACATAGACCCTGCTGAGTCATTCCCATCATTACATCATACATCTCACATTATACAAGCTGGTTAGCTGTTAAATTATTACCTTGACAGAGCATCCACAACTTCTGGAGGCAGGTCGTTCCACCGATTAATTGTTCTGTCAGGAAATTTCTCCTTACTTCAAGGTTGCTTTTCTCCTTGATTAATTTCCATCCGTTGCTTCTTGTCCTGCCTTCAGGTGCTTTGGAGAACAGCTTAACTCCATCTTCTTTGTGGCAGCCCCCGAGATATTGCAACACAGCTATCATGTAATCCCAATCCTTCTTTTCATTAAATTAGATATACCCAGTTCCAGCAACCATTCTTCATATGCTTTAGCCTCTGATGAACCCTATCTTGGAAAGGACTTTGCTTTAGAGTTTATGACAGCCTGCAGTTCTGGAGTTAGGCTGCCAGATCCCCTTTGGTGTCCATTTCAGTGCGCTTCAACCGTGGCAATTTTAAGATGTGTGGATTTCAAGAATTCCCCAGCCAGAAATGACCAGTCACACGAGATAAAGCCATATTTACACTTCGGTTCTTCCACATTTTTTCTTCATGGTGGCCTCCAGACCTTCCTGTCTCTCTGAAGTTAACATATTTCAGCACTGCGTTGATCTTCATTTGGCTGCACATCGGTTCATCTGACCCTGGGCAGGACCACTAATGAGATACTAGGTAGATAAGAGGAGCCTGAGCCCTGGTCAAGAAAGTAACTTGAGAAAATGTCTCAGACAGGATCCTCTTTAGTTCACATAAAGAGGGAGGGAGGAGAAAGCACAGTCAGACTTCTGTTATTACAGAACAGCTGTTTCAATAAAAGTGCAGGTAATCCTCTGTTAACAACCACTCGTTCAGTGACTGTTAGACTTTTGGAAGTTAGGATGGTGCTGACCGAGTCGTATTTACAACCATCCTTGAACTTCCAGCTTTCCCGGCATCCCCAGAACGATGTTTTAATCTGGCCTTTTTCAATTCTTCTTTTGGTTAGTTGAAAGAAATCCTGATTAGTTCCCTGTGCTTGATATCTTCAAGAATAGAAGAAGTGAAAACGAGAAAAGCTCAGCTTACAATCTGCTTGGGTTGGAGGTGAAAACAAGTGAAAATCAACACAGGAAAACACCTTTCAATCCTACACAGTGATCCTTAATCTTTGAGGACTTCCTGGGATTTGGGATCACGTCTTGGATTTTACTTTCTGCCAGTTGCTTGAAGACAAATTTCAGCTTCAGCAGATGTGGTCTTCCAGGGGATGAGACTAGTTCCAAAGATGGAAATTCAAGCTGTGCTGTACCTTGCCCACTAATACAATATGTGTGTGTGTGTATGTGTATGTGTGTGTTTTGCAAGAACCGTTCCCTTCAACATCCAAAACAATAATGTTCTGTTCTACCAAAGTACAACTGTTTTTATTAAAAATATCTCTGTTGCTGAGACACACATTGGTTCATACACAAAGACTTCCTTCAGAGACTCTCTCTGTCTCTTTCTCTCTCTCTCTCTCTCTCTCTCTGTGTGTGTGTGTGTGTGTGAGAGAGAGAGAGAGAGAGAAGCAGCAATTGTGATTTAAAATAATAGTGTCACAATACTTCACTGCAAGCATCCATATTGGGAGGATTTTTCTCTGTCCTGCTTATGTTTTCATGAGTTCTTTAGGTTACTCCTTAGGCCCATAAACAACAGTGTGTGTGTGTGTGTGTGTGTGCACTTGCATATTGCTCCTGCTCACAGTGATTATTTGGAATCGCTTGTGGTGATGTGCTAATGGCAGTTCAATTAATGTGATAAGATCTTAATTGGCTCTGTAGAATATTGTCCTTTCTAATCTGTTCTGAAATTCTAAGGCTTACTGACACATGAATGGCTATAATTTCCCCAAATTGTAATCTTGACTGGCTGGTGAGGGTAAGGCAGAGAAGGGTGATTGTGAGTAGAAACCACGGAGTTTGGGCAAATGGTTAGGGATGGCTGTAGCAACATCAGTGTGTTTGTTGTTTGACTTGGGTGTCCACTCTTCAGAGGCATCTGAATTTTGATCACATGATCACGGGGATGCTGCAAGGGTCGTAAGTGTGAAAAACGGTCATAAGTCACTTTTTTCAGTGCCTTTGTAACTTTGAACCGTCACTAAATGAATGGTTGTAAGTCAAGGACTACCTGTAATGAAGAAACTACTCTGAAGTAATTCCTCATACTGTTCTTGGTTCCTTGTTCCCGACATTCTCTGACTGGGGAATTCTGGGAGTTGAAGTCCACCCATCTTAAAGCTGATGAGGCTGAGGAAGCACTGAAATACAGGTAGACCTTGACTTACAACAGTTTGTTTAGTTGACTGTTCAAAGTTACAACGGCACTGAAAAAAGTGACTTATGACCGATTCTCACACTTAGTGATGGTTGCAGCATCCCCCTGGTCACATGATTTACATTCGGATGCTTGACAACTGACTCACATTTATAATGGTTGCAGGTGTCCCAAAGTCAGATGATCCCCTTTTGCAATCTCCTGACAAGCAAAGTCCACGGGGAAGCCAGATTCACTTTATGGCCGTTTTAAAATTTTTAAAAAACTGCAGTGATTCATTCACAAATGTGGCAAGAAAAGTCATAAAATGGGGCAAAGTTCCCTGAACAAATTTCTCACTTAGCAACATAAATTCTGGGCTCAGTTGTGGTCATAAATCAAGGACTACCTGTATAAGCAGAAAGAGACTGCAAATGATTTGGGTGTCAGTACAGGAAAAGGGTCTGAGCTGAATCTTGGCCTCTTTGTTTTGGCTTAGACTAGGTCAGGGGTAGGCAACCTTGGCTCTTTTATGACTCGTGGACTTCAACTCCCAGAATTCCTGAGCCAGCCATGCTGAGGGGAAAGGGAGAGGTTTCCAAGCTGAGCCATGCTCGCTCAGGAATTCTGGGAGTTGAAGTCCACGAGTCATAAAGCGGCCTAGGCCAGAGGTAGGCAACCTCGGCTCTTTTATGACTCGTGGACTTCAACTCCCAGAATTCCTGAGCCAGCCACGCTGAGGGGAAAGGGAGAGGTTTCCAAGCTGAGCCATGCTGGCTCAGGAATTCTGGGAGTTGAAGTCCACGAGTCATAAAAGAGCCAAGGTTGCCTACCCCTGGACTAGAGTTGTGTGTAACTTGCCTATAGTGGCTTGTCTCCCAATTATGATTAGAGCAAACATGGCTGCTATGTGTAAACCCAGTTCATACCTTGGTTAAAATAGCTGGTTTATATACCTTGGTTAATATATCTTGTTTATAGCTGCATCCCATCCTTGCCTTTTTGTTTTGATTGTATCTTAATAGTCACACAAAAGCAATCCATCATCTGAGACAGAAAAATGCTTTTTAAAAAGCACTTTTTTTTCTTTATGGGCTTGTATTGTGTTACCGAGAAGGTTTTCACTCTGGCTCCACCTTTTGTGCAATGCTTTATATCTATTGTGTGCTTGTGTTTGTCTGTTTCTATATTGGGGCAGTGGAAATCAATCAAAAGGGGCCTCGATCCAATTTAAGTTGACAAGATCTAATTCTGGATTTCTCCCTCCCCTATTTTTGGCAGATGTGGATTCGGTACATTTTGTTTGACAACTTAAAATAAATTTGAATTGATTTATGCTCTCTTCTTCCTGCAAAGATTTGGCTCATCTGTTGAATGAGTAGTAACAGAAAAAAAAAGCTTTTAAAAATGTGGTAATTGGCTTTGGGTAGGCAGCTGCTAAAATCTGTTCCTTTCAAATTTAGCGTTTATTTTTGAAATAAACTTTGGAACCTCAGTAATTTACAATACTTCTGTAAGGCAGACCAGATTGTTAATAATGACTTGGATGTAGAAACTACTATAGGATGCAGAAGAATCAGGTTTAGACTTAGTTCGGAAGTAGCCACCAACAGCAACTCCAGATCCTTTAGGGGTGACATCTGTCAATCTAGAGACAGAAGTAAAAAAAAGTTGGTAGTGAAGAAGTCCTGCCTTTTTCACATGCAACGTGAAGAAAGAGAGGTTTTAACTAATAGTTGTGACACCATTCTAACAATTTGACCCCATTACTGCTTTCAGTTAACTTTTACCACACCACACACTATACTCTTATTTTCCTATATGTTCACTAGAGTGAACATATAGGAAAATAAGCAGGGGTGTCAAACTCGTCACGTGACGTGTCGCGACGTATCATGACTTTTTCCCCATTGCCAGAGCTGGGGTGGGTGCGGTTTTGGCATGACGTAGCCGGCCTGTGGGCCGGCAGTTTGACACCCCTGTTCTAAAGAAAAGAAGACTGAGGCTAGACAGGATAGCAATCTTCTAATACTAAAAAGCTGGTGTCTTATTTGCTTGTTTGTAACATTCAATTGGGTGAAATCGTGCTTTGTAGGGCAACAATTGTTGAATCACCATACAATTAAATCAGATCAATCAATCAGAATGGAGCTGGAAGGGACCTTGGAGGTCTTCTAGTCCAGCCCCCTGCTCAAGCAGGAGACCCTATACCATTTCAGACAAGTGGCTGTCCAGTCTCTTCTGGAAAGCCTCCAGTGATGGAGCACCCACAACTTCTTTTTTTATATACATATTTTATTAATTTTCTAATTTTACAATCATGAGTACTTAATAAACAACGTGTTATCTGGGTCCATTGGTAATTCAGTGATACCTTTCTCCTCCTCCTCCTTCCCCCTCCTCCTCTCCCCCTTTTCCCCTCCTCTTCCTCTCTTTCCCTTCTCTTCCTCCCTTCCCCATCCTCCTCCTCCTCTTTCCTTTCTCCCTTCCTCCTCCTCCTCCTCCTCCTCCCTTCCTTTCTTCCTCCTCCTCCTCCTCCCCTAAGCAACATATGCATGGTGCCTTCAGAGAGATTTTGATGTTGATTAGGCACCCCTGGCTACGTCTATAGCAAGAATGAATCGTTTGTCACCATTCATGAATGCAGCCTCTGTTTTTGATATGCTGGGAAAATGTAGCTTTTTCATCCAAGCTTTCTATTAAGCCGATCTCCCTATATACTCTGCTCTTTTCTCCAGCTTTTATTATGGCATATTTTACCCTTATTTCTGACTTTTAACAGAGTGGACGTTCCCCGATCCAAAGGGGAGGGCATGAATTTAACTAATGATCTGCATATAAGGCAGCTTACAAAAGTACTGTAGAATTGAAGGATTGTTGCAAATCTCCTCCTAAGAGTTGGGACACCAGCCAAGCTACATGTAAATGCCTGATCTGTTTAAGTTGCAGTCCTATACAGGCTTATCTAAGAATAGCTTCCTTTGAACCAAGTTAGATTTATTTCTAGGGAAATGTTCACTGGTTTGGATGGGCTCCTTAATGCATTTTTATTTGTGATTGTATTGTATTTCTATTCTTTTTATGCAATCTACCCAGAGAACCCTCCTAGCGACTCGGCAGACTAAAAATACAATAAATAACTTATCTTCTGCCCTATGGGCTTAAACCTTAAGAGACAAAGAAGAGGCAGAAAGAAAGAACAGGAGAGAAGCAGAGAAATCATCTCTGGGCAACGGAGGATGGGAAAATCCGAAGTCAAGGAAGGCATTGAAGCAGCGGCAAGAACCTGGTACCTCTGTCAGCCCTCGCTAAAGAAAAGACACACAAGTGAGCAGAGAAGGCTGGAATTTGCTTTAGCTATCGAAGTATAATTACTGTAGGTGCAATTCAGCGGGTGATATAAGTTCACTGCAGGTTAATTGGTAATAAAGGGTTTCCCTCCAAACAGTGAAGAGAAATGAAATGTTCCTGGAAGAAAGGGCTGTCTACAAAAGTGTCCTTGCATCGGACATTTGTTATTGTTGTTAGTTGCGAAGTCGTGTCCGACCCATTGCGACCCCATGGACAACGTTCCTCCAGGCCTTCCTGTCCTCTACCATCTTCTGGAGTCCATTTAAGCTCACATTCATAAACATCACCAGCAGGATAAATAGGGATCCTGCCCAGAAATTAGCTTAGGAGGGTAAGACGTGATCTCTGATATCTAAACTAAGTGAGGGGGTGGGTCTTGGAGCCTGCCCTCCTCCCTTTGTAGATGTGCAGCCAATCAGAGCTCGAGCCTAAGCCAATCTTTTCTAGAGAAGTGTTTTTCAACCTTGGCCATTTGAAGATGGGTAGACTTCAACATTTGAAGATGGCTGGGGAATTCTGGGAGTTGAAGTCCACCCATCTTCAATGTCTATGGAGAGTCTCAATCACCCAGGTCATGGTTGTCCCAGAGGTGCTTTTTCCAAAAGGCCACTGGACTTTCTTGGTGTTTTCTTTGAAAAGTTTTTGCTTCTCATCCAAGAAGCTTCTTCAGTGCTTTAGTTCTGTAGAAGCTTCTTGGATAAGAAGCAAAACATTTTCAAAGAAGACACCGAGAATTCAAGTTGTCTTTTGGAAAAAGCACCCTTAGGACACCCATCTTCATATCGCCAAGTTTGAGAAACACTCTGGTAAAGTACAGCTTTGTGTGAGGGTTCTGCCCCCCCATCAGTGGTGGTACTTAAGGGTCTGTGGGGTTTTTGGTGCTCACTGAGCTTGGTTGTTTTCTTGCAGATGTTTCATTACCAAACTAGATAACATTATCAGTGCTATAAGAGCGTCGGGTTCGCGCTTTTTTAATATACTACTAGTATAGTTAGCATATAAAATATAGTTAGTACATAAGTGGGGAGCAAACCTCAATCTCTTCTGGCCCTGATGATGTTACCCACACTCCTCCACTCCACAAACCCCGCTCCCTTCTAGCACTGATGATGTTACCTAGTTGGGTAATAAAATGTCTTTAAGAAAACAACCAAGCTAGTGAGCACCAAGGACCCCACAGTTCAACCCTGAGTTACAAATATTCTCTTCTGTCAGTTCTTAGAGGTCTTTTGCTGTGGTTATAAAACACGGGAGGGAGAGACAGTACAGGCAGTCCTTGATTACAGCTGTTTGTTTAACGACCATTTGAAGTGATGATGGCCCTGAAAAAAAATGACTTAAAACTGGTCCTTGCACTTCTAACTGATGCAGCATCCTCTTTGTCACATGATTGCAATCCGGGCACTTTCTATGGCTAATGGCTGCAGTGTCCCAGCAAATTGCCACTTGCGACTTTCCCAGCCAGCTTTTGACAAGCAAACTCAATGGAGAATCCATCAGGGAAGGTCACAAGTCATGGTTACATGATGTCTCACTTAATAACTGCATCGCTGAATGGCAAATTATCCAGTCCCAATTGTAGTCATAAGTTGAGGACTACCTGCACTTGAAATTAATGGCATTGCAGTGAAATATATTTGCTGTCCCTCCAGCCCCTTTGCGAGATGCAGATGTTTGAGTCTCCTAATGGATTCCGGGATGCTTTATGCATTACAGTACTTTGAAAATATAATCATATTGTAACATTCAATTATATTCTAGCATTTGGTCATGAATTCTCCGTGAAGCTTGCAGGCTCCTAGGGATAGTCACCACAAGTGTGAGATTTGATATTGCATTCAAACAACTATTTTGTTTGGCTGGGTCTCCCTTGTGGGTCTGAATTCTGAAATTGTTTAAAAGGAAGACACTCTCTTCATCCCTTTTAACACAGCAAAGCTCTCTTACAGTCAACAATAATAGTAGTTGATATCTGTCACATTTCACCTGTTGGGGAAATTCAGGATTATCTTCTTTTTTTTGTAAAAGCAACTGAAACAAAAAGATAATCTGGGCTTTCCCAGGAGCTGTGCCTTCTAACTTAAATCCAGCTTCAACTAGAAGTCAGTCAAATTTGATTTTTGTTTCTTTTTAATTTTCGTGACTCCTACCCTAGCCTGTTCTCAAATTGCTTATTGTAGAATAAATATTAGACTCTCAACTTTTTTTTCTACAACGGAGTGGCAAACGTTTTGATGCGTGTGGGCTGTATTTAATTACAGGTAACCCTCGACTTACAACAGTTCATTTAGTGACTGTTCAAGGTTACAACACCACTGAAAAAAGTGACTTATGGCCATTTTTCACACTTACAACCATTGTAGCATCCCTGTGGTCACGTGACCAAAATTCAGACGCTTGGCAACTGACTCATACTTATGACGGTTGCAGTGTCCCGGGGTCATGTGATCCCCTTTTGCGACCTTCTGGCAAGCAGTCAATGGGGGAAGCCAGATTCACTTAACAACGAAGTTATTAACTTAACAACTGCAGTGATTCACTTAACAACGGTGGCAAGAAAGGTTGTATAATGGGGCAAAACTCACTTAATAAATGTCTCGCTTAGCGACAGAAAATTTGGGCTCAATTGTTTTGTAAATCGAAGAGCACCTCTCCATTCCAAGCACTCAAATTTTTATCACGTGACCGTGAGGATGCAGCAATGGTTGTAAAAGTGAGGACCACTCATACGTTTTTCAGAGCCATAACTTTAAACAGTCATTAAACAAATAGTTGTAACTTGAAAACTACCTGCAATCAGAAATACATTGGTGTTTTTAAGGCAAAATAGCAGTAGCACTTAGACTTATATACCGCTTCACAGTGCTTTACAGCTGTTCTGTCCCAGCCTACACGCGAATACTGCTCAATTGCTTACTCACGAGGAAAACCCCTTTTCGTTGAACAAGGCAGGACTTTGTAAGAAAAAGCCCTTTTTATTTTGACACAGCTTTTATGGAACAAACTCCAACCAGTCCTTTAGCTGTTGACACGAACAAGATTCAGTCTCTTGAGTTCTCAGCTGGAATGCTCAAGGTTCAAGTCACTCAAACAAACCCGGTTAAATGTCCAAGAATCCTGAGGCAAGAAATCCAACAACAGAAGCATGAAGCTGTAGCATGAATGGTTGCCTTCGGCAACCAGCACCTCCCACGCCTCTCCTCTTTATAGTCCAGCCAGGGCGTGGCTTCTAAGTGACTCTTACTTTGCCTATGGAGCCCCCCACCACCCTCTGTTGTCTTGCTCTCCTCTCCTCTCTGTGCATCCGCGCATCTGGGACTGGCCCCAGCTGTTCCTCCTCGTCGCTTAGTTCTGACCCGCAAAACAGCTGTGTCTCTGCCTGAGTGTGAGTAGATGGGCCGGGCTCTGCATCTGCCACTGAGTCTTCCTGCTCCTCAGAGCCTTCCACAGACTCCAATGTGAACCCAGGCACCTCCTCCTTCTCCAATTCCTCAGATCTGCTGGCAGGCAAGGAATCACAACAACAGCCCTCTCTAAGCAGTTTACAGAGTCAGCATCTTGCCCCCAACAATCTGGGTCCTCATTTTATCAACCTCAGAAGGATGGAATCTCCACATCACCCTCAATTCCAATTTGAACAACATTATGGACGCGATCTTCCATTGCCGCCTTCACGGATAATTTTGCAATTTCCCAGTCTAGCTTACAGCTGCAGGCTTTCGTGGTCCTCTCCCGCCCAAGCAGCAGACTCATGTCAGGTCTGCTGTCTTCGGCTTGGTGCCTTACTGGCATCCTGCCATCAAAGGCTGGGGAGAGGGGGGAAGGGCAGTGTCAACTGTACAAATGATCATGGCTACACCATGGGTCATAGAAAATCCCGCCAAATGTGAAGATGCCAAAGGAGTACTGCTAGTGAAGTTCATGGAGCATGGTTCAACCATCAATTCAGACGTCTGCTGTGAAACGTTATGAAAACTCAGATGAGCCATCCATAACAAGCATCGGGGCCTGCTGACTTCCCATGTGGTGTTGGTTCACGACAATGCTCGCCCGCACACGGCTAGACGCACCCAAGAACTTTTGAAGCAGTTCTGTTGGGATGTTTTTGATCACCCGCCGTATAGCCCAGATTTGGCTCTGAGCAACTACTACTACTAATGAATTTCAAACTTTGTAAGACGTTATGACAAGTGCCTCAATTTGAATGGTGACTATGTTGAAAAGTAATGTAATGTTGTAGTTTTCTAATGTGTATAATAAAAGTTCTGTATCCACGAGTGTCTGTCATTGATAACCAAACAGAGGTTTATTTCCAAATTGCCCTCGTAAGTCTAAGTGCTATTGCTATTGTTATCGCTAATACACTCGTATAACTATCATGCTTTTTTTAACCTGCTGTATTTTGGATAAACAAGTTCCATATTTCATTATATTTATCCATATAAATCTGATTGGGCGATAAAAGTTTAAATGTGCAGAAGATAATCTTCTCTTGAATTACATACCTTGTATATGAAATTTGACAACTGAACAACGTAAATGGAATCTCCGTCCTCTTACTATAACTAAAAGTCTGATATTGCAACTTTAGAAAGGTAATTGTAGTGCCCCATTTACTCAATTAATTCAAGGTTTGATTACACTTGCTACTTAGGAGAGTGTTGTCTATGGTGGCACACATGCTTGAGGAATTGTAGTTAGTTGCAAAGTCAGTCAGATGTTTAGACAGGATTTGGCATTTTTATTGACCTATGGAGTCCTTCCCAAGGACCTGGGATAGGCAGCTGTTGTGTATTTGATGGTGTTAAAGGTATTGTCCCAGGATGTCAGCTGATTTAAGTAAAGCTGCCTTTTGCAATTGACTGATGGTGATTTTGTCAATGTTGATGGGGTTCAAGTGATGCTCCAGCACCTATTATTATTGGTATTACTTTTGCTTTCTTCTGCCACAATTCTTCTGCTTGCAGGTCTTCCTATTTTGTGATTTGTTTTTCACCAGTTCTTTCTCTTCCCTTCTGCTGTCATCATGTACTGCCACATCCACTATTCAGACCTTTTTGTGAGATTAAATTTGGGTCGGTCACTAGGACAAGAAATGTACTCTTCCGAGCTTTTGGGCTCATGCTTGAGCCCATCTTCAGGGAATTTCTCTCTATTGAAATACGTGCTTTGAACGGCCTTTTTGTCTTTCTTATGGTTAGTCACACAGCCAGATGTTTAGATTTGGCATTTAGCATTTTATCCCTTATTGAGTCCTTCCCAAAGGCCTGGGATAGGCAGATGTTGTTAAAGTTATCATTGCAGCATGTAAGCTATTCCAAGTAAAGCTGCCTTTTGTTAATCAGTCACTTGCAAAAGGAAGCTGTTGGTGGAACAAATTGTGTCCCATAATGATACCTTTAATACCATCAAACAATATCTGTGGCATACAATATTAATAAATTAATATGGTTCATTGCCGTCAGCCAGATGTTCAAACTGGATTTGGCATTTTTGTCCATCTATCAAGTCCTTCCCCAGGACCTGGGATAGGCAGAGGTGGTTGTTTGATGGTGTTCATACAATTATAGGGCTGGAAAGGACCTTGGAGGTCTTCTAGTCCAACCCCCTGCCCAAGTTAAAGATATCATCACAGGATGTAAGTTGTTTTAAATAAAGCTGCCTTTTGCAATTGACCAATGGTGGTTTTGTCAATGTCGATGGCCTTCAAGTGGTCCTCCGGATGTTTTGGGATTGCACCCAAACTGCATATTGTTATTGGTACTACCTTACTACAGGTAGTCTTCTACTTTCAACAGTTCATTTAATGATCGTTCGAAGTGACAACGGCGCTGAAAAAAGTGACATGACGATTTTTCACACTTGCGACCGTTGCAGCATCCCCATGGTCACGTGATCAGAATTCGGACACTTGGCAATTGACTCACATTTATGACACTTGCAGTGTCCCTGGGTCATGTGATCCCCTTTTGCAACCTTCTGACAACCAAAGTGAGTAACTTAACGGCTGTGTTACTAATTTAAGAACTGCAGTGATCCACTTAACAAATGGGGCGAGAAAGGGGGCAAAACTCACTTAACAAATTTCTCACTTAGCAACATAAATTTTGGGCTCAACTGTGGTCGTACGTTGAGGACTACCTGTATTATGGTTCATCGCATAGTCAACCAGATGTCTAGGCTGGATTTGGCATTTTTGTACGTCTGCCGTGCCCCTCCCAAGGACCTGGGACAGGCAGATGTTGTAGTGTGATGGTGTTACATGTTTAGTCATAAGAGCCCTGATCACCATGGGCCTTTGTCCTGAATTTCTTAGTCCCAGCTTCTGCTGTTGCCAGATGTGGAGATGACACATTCTGACGGGGCCCGAATGTTCCTGTCATCTTCAAAAGGCCTCTCACAAAGCCATCTCTAGCCCCGGGGGCTGTTTTGATGAGCACGCCCTGCCTTGAAATTGGGGCAGAAGTGGGAATCTTAGATCTTCGTTGGCTCAGAAGAAGGACTCAGTAGAAGGTCAGCTTCCTTGCCCTCGATGTCTTCTGCTCAGCCGGGAGTTGATTAGAAATTGACAGGAGTCGTGTATCTTGAGTTGCCCAAGACAAACTCTGTAAATGAACATCTTTGTTCATTTTGCTGAATGATAAATGCATTTATTATCTTTGATTAGATTGCTGACTGGAGCTGGAGCATCTGAAAAATTTGGGCACTGGAAAATTCTTCAGGCAATAGTTTGCAGCTAATCAGTTTGTTGTAACTAATCAATTTTATGCATATTTTTATTTTCAAGTTGTTTGATAGAACAGGGTCTGGAGCGTGGAAATATAGGCACAAAGACCTAACTTAGGCAATATCTGGTAGGTCAAAGCTGCTTTACTTTCCTCTCCGTATCTGAGATCCTGAGTCAGGTTTACCAAAGATTGCAAAAGCTGGTGTGTAAGTCTGCAGGAAAAAATCTGCAGAGGAATCAAAGCCTTCTCCAGCAAGGATATTGATATCTTTGAAGTTCCCTTTAGAACCTCCATTTAGAATTCGTCAGATATTGAGAATTTCTGGACGTTAAACTTATGTCCCTCATTTCATTTTAAATGAAATTCTGGTGCTAGGGTTGACTTTATATGAAAGGCAATGGGGCTTTACCTGGTATTTTACTTCTATGGGGTTTATCTGAGACTTTTTCCTCTGTGGTCTTTTATTCCCCTAGAATTTGGCGTCCTTACAGCCCAAATGAAACTGTAGATGGGCTAATTAGAAGTGCTAATGTCACAATTCCTCCATTTTTGTCGACAAAAACTGAAATTGTGGCTTGCTGCTAAACATCTGTAGCTTCTGTAGCTTCTGCCCCAAAACTTTTTAATTAACACATTTTGTTTTTAAGATTTGGAAAAGGCTTTATTGGATGTGAACCAATTCTAATCATAGAATTTCTTTTAAAGATTATATGATGGTGCTACTTATTTATCCTTCTTAGCTGAACAAATGATATTATCCATTTTAAGTTAGCAGAATGAATGATTTGAAAAAAATGTTCTTGAGTTCACGGATAGTGTCAGAAAGTGGTCGATGGATATTTGTACTGAGTTTGGTAAGTGTGTATGGAGGGGCAGCTGGGTTGTCAGTCAAAATAGATATTCCATCCCTTGCAGGACGGAGGGGCTGCTTTCCCAGAGGGCAAAAAGGTAGCAGAGCTTGGAATGTCCCAAAGATGCTTTTTCACGAGGCGACGAGACTTTCTTGATTTTCTTTGAAGGCGTTTCTTTGAAGAGCTTGGAATGTCTGGTGGGCAGGAAGAGAGCAACAGTGGACTCTCCCTAGCAACTGACAGAGTATATCGATAGTCATTGCAGATAATTGCTATAGTACTTTACAGGATTAATGTCAGGCCAAAATAACCAAGAATAACACATGGAGTTACTTCTGAAGAGTTCCTTTATTGTTGTTTGCCTGTACAGATAGTGTCATGGTTCTGACAGACAGAGACGAATAAAGCAGAACTCCAAGGCTTGCAAATTCCTCAAAGAACAGGTTTATTAGTTACAAAGTATCGGCACGGTCAAAAGTTAAACCAAGTCTGGATACACAAGCAACAATTCCCCAATACAAAGTTAAATGTCCCACCCACAAAAGCCATGTAAGCAAAATAATCTTTTGTCCCGTGGGAACCAAGGTCATCGGCTGCTCCCGAGACTAGAGACTGGGCATTTCATAAACAGCCCGCCAACTAATCATATTGGGGAATGTAATGTTCCCCAATATGATTAGTTGGCGGGCTGTTTATGAAATGCCCAGTCTCTAGTCTCGGGAGCAGCCGATGACCTTGGTTCCCACGGGACAAAAGATTATTTTGACTAGCGAAGCACCTGGGCAACCCCCCTCCCTCCGTTCTATGTGGCAACCTGGAATGAGAAGGACAATGGCTGTAGCTATGCTCATTTGTAGAGTTGACAGATAGTCCTCAACTTACAACAGTTTGTTTAGTGATCGTTCGAAGTTACAATGGCACTGAAAAACACTGACCTATGACCATTTTTCACTCTTAACAACCGTTACAACATTTCCATGGTCATGTGATCAAAATTTGGACACTTGGCAACTGATTCATATTTATGATGGTTGCAATGTCCTGGGGTCATGTGATCACCTTTTGAGACCTTCTGACCAGAAAAGTTAATGGGGAAGACATTAACCACCATATTACTAACTTAACTACAATGATTCACTTAACAACGATGGCAGGAAAAGTCGTAAAATGGGGCAAAAGTCATTTAACAACTGTCTCCTTTAGCAACAGAAATTTTAGGCTCAATTATGGTAGTAAGGTGAGGACTACCTATAAATGGAATCTTGTCAGACTGAAGCAGTTATCCGCAATAACTATAGATATACGTTGTGAACTGCTGGGGGGGGGTCGTCTTTGCTCACTTCCTGCCTACCAGACATTCCAAACTGTGCTGCTTCTTTGCCTCCTAGGAAGCAGCCCCTCCCTCTTGGGGATCCAGTCCACATTCCACCACACCCCTGGTATGCCAATAATAAAAATGTTTGGTGTAAATTCATTCCAGTTTTGCACTCAGTTACAGTGAGGTGTTAATTAGCTTCATTTGGTATTTCCAGTGGAGTTAAGATTTATCTGCTGCTCCCCTGAGCAGACAAGAGAATGCAGAGAACTCCCTCAATGTTAATCACAATCTCTTCAATAAATGTAGCGGCACTTTTCATACCTAGGTCCCCTTTTCACATAATTTAAATGCTGATCAAGAGTACGTTTCCAAAGAAAGGAAGTCCCCACTGAAGAAGAAATAATAAATAAAAATTTGTCCTGTGCTGAAATGGACAGGTTAACTCTAGAGATCAAAAATAAAACTGAAACAGTATTATGAAATTTGGAAAAATTTGTACAATTGGTTAGGGATAAGGAGGATCGCTGAGATGATTATCGATTGATTAGTTGATAACGCAAGGATTTCCCATTAGCATCTATATCAGGACACAACGGAAAGATATGTAAATGCAGAAGTTTTTTACAGAAGTTATATGTACAGCTTGTTATACTCTGTCCTGTCATAGAAGGTATTTTAAGTTTCTGTTTTTCTTTCTGTAATAGCAGTGTTATACCCAGGGAGGTTGAATCATGTCCACTTTTGTTTTTAAATGTACATTTAATAATAAAAAAATGAAAATGAAAAAAAAAAAAAGAGTACGTTTCCAGAAGCCCCTTCCCCACCTCACGGGACATGGTGCAAGCAGTTTTGTGGATGGAGCACCTTCTGGGTTACATTTTAAATTTTTTCCCCTTTGCACAGCCAGGAGGGAAAAGTGTGAATTCTTGACTCTTTGCATTTGACATCAGCTTAACAGTTTCTCCAAATTCTCCTGCTGGCTGTTCTCTTCATTGGTGCAACTGACAGATACAAGTCTGAACATGTTGTTGTACAGTGGCAACATGATTGGCTTCCCTTGAGAACAAGTGACAGGTTGAAGAGAGACAGAGATGTTACCGTCCAAGCTGGGGAGCCAAACACGAGTATTTTTGTGGTGTTCTAGATGCCTTCTGCGGTCTTCTTCTGGTCCACCAGCTTAGCGGGTAGGCAGGTGGGCAGGTGGGCCCCAAATAGGGTCCTGGTATCACAGAGTGGCAAGATTTCAGCAGATTTAGAAAATGTTTGGATTTGTAATCTGGAGGTATCAGTGGAGGAAAGAGAATGGTAGAAGACTTAAAGAACTCTGCTTTAATTTTGAAACACTGCACTTTGTCTTTCTGTCTGGAGGCTCAGGGGAGCTAACGAGGAATCTCAAACATCAGGAATATTCTTATGATTTTTATAACAGAATAACAGAGTTGGAAGGGACCTTGGAGGTCTTTGTCCATTCTTTTCTTGGAGACCTCCAGAAATGTAGCACCCACAACTTCTGGAGGCAAGCTGTTCCACTGGTTAAATTGTTCTCACTGTCAGGAAATTTCTCCTTAGTTCTAGGTTGCTTCGCTCCTTGGTTAGTTTCCATCTGTTGCTTCTTGTCCTTCCCTCAGGTGCTTTGGAAAATAGGTTGACCCCCTCATCTTTGTGGCAGCCCCTGAGATATTGGAACACTGCTGTCAAATCATTTAAGCAAAGCTTTGGCAGACTATTTGTGCCCACATGGTTTAAGTTACGTTTGGCCTTAAATCGATTGCAAGTAGAAAAATAACCCGGAGAAGATTTCTGGGGATAAAATAGATGCCTCCTCCTGTCAGGCACACCTTGGAATAATTTCATCCTCTCTCCAGCAGCGGATGATGCTACAGCGCTGTCTTGCTTGGAGACGTTCTTCTGTTTTGAATGGTGTCCCCCACCCACCTTCTTCATTCCCCACATTTGTGAAATGATAGCAGAAGTCCTCTTCACACTCGGCTGTTCACACCATGAATATGTGATGTGAAACATCCTGGGTCAGGGAGTACAATGTCAAACAGCAGGATTTCCATTTGAGGCATTGCTTTTTTTACCAATGTGCTTGCTTAGGAAAATTTTGCATTGTTGGTTATTTGACAATTGAGAATATTGATTTATTGCAGGATCCAATGTGGGTCAGTTGTCGGGACCAGAGGTTTTTGTCTTCTGAGCTTTTGGGCTCGTGCTGGAGCCCGTCTTCGGGGAAATTCTCTCTAGAAGAGTGTGTGCTGTTTTGTGTGTGGTATTTATATGGTGCCTGGTGTATGTGGCTTTTTAGATGTCGATTGAGGTGTTTATGGCTGGTGATTAAGTTGTTGGCTGTCCTTTGCTTCTGTTGCCCAGCCCTCGCCTTTTAAGTATTTGATGTTAAATCAACACTCCTGCTGACTGATGAGGGGCCCATTTCCCAGGCTTCAATCACTTCCCTGGCTGTTTTTGTGCCTTCTCGTCCAACAATCTTAGTAGCTACAAAATTGAATGTATAACATACACAGAACAGCACACAACTCTGCTAGAGAGAAGTTCCCTGAGGATGGGTTCCAGTATGAGTCTGAAAGACAAAATCTCTGGTCCTGGTGACCGACCCAGATTGGATCCTGCAACATTATCCTGGGACACTTAGATTTGCCTTCATTCATATTGACGTATGTTTATATTTACTTACACAGTTTTCAAGCACCCCCTAATTCCTCAGTTTAAATTGGGACGCTTTATCTGGAATGCCTCATTAGGTATGGATTACCTCTGTGTAGATAATGTACAGTGTTCAGTTTCTTTGGGAATTTGTTTCTTGTACAAAATGCAACCTTCACTTGTAATTATTTAAAGCATTGATTGGCAGTTTCCACATGCAGCTGTTAATGGAATCTGTGCTCCAAAACCTGAACTTCTGTGTGCACGTAAGGAAGAGTAAGACCCCAGACCAAAAAGGGGCTTGCTTGTCAGCAGGGCTACCCTGCAGTTTTGACAAAATGATGAAACGTGTGTCATAATGTCACGACACAAGCTGTGCCCTGTATATCAGCCATTGGTTTAGCGGCTGATTGAAGTTACAGTGGGATTGGGAAAAAAAGTGGCTAACAACCGATCCCCACACTTACAACTGTCCCAGCCTCCCTACAGTCACATGATCACAATTTGGGTGTTTGTGTTTATGGCACTGGCAGCATCCCATGGTTGTGTGATTGACATTTGCAACTTTGCGGGCCGGTTTTCCACAAGCAAAGTCGACGGGGGAAACTGGATTCACTTAATGATCAAATTAACATTTGCGCAAATTCGTTTAACAGCCGTCAAAAAAGATCACAAAATCAGGCACGACTCAATTAACAACCTCCTTGGTTAGCAACGGAAATTCTGACCCCGATTGTGGTTGTAAGTTGAGGACTCCCTGTACAGGTAATCCTCGACTTAGAACAGCTCATTTAATGACCCTTCAAAGTTACAAGAGCACTGAAAAAAGGGACTTATGATCGTTTTTCGCACTTATAGCTGTTGCAGCATCCCTGTGATCAAGACTCAGATACTTAGCAACTGACTCAGATTTATGACGGTTGCAGTGTCCCGGGGTCACGTGATCCTTTCTGCGACCTTCTGACAAGCAAAGTCAGTGAGGAAGCCAGATTCACTTAACAACTGCAATGATTCACTTAAAAACTGTGGCAAGAAAAGTCATAAAATGGGGCAAAATTCAAAATATTTGAGTATTTGAATATTCCAGTATTTGAGAGGTTGCCACAAAGAGGAGGGGATCACTTTATTCTCCAAAGCACCTGAAGACAGAACAAGAAGCAATGGATGGAAACTAATCAAGGTGAGAAGGAACCTAGAACTAAGGAGAAATTTCCTGACAGTGAGAAAAATTAACCAGTGGAACGGCTTGCCACCAGAAATCGTGGGTCCTCCATTACTGGAGGCTTTCAAGAAGAGACTGGACAGTCACTTGTCTGAAGTGGTATGGGGTCACTTGCTTGAGCAGGGGGTGGATTAGAAGGCCTCCAAGGTCCCTTCCAGCTCTATTCTGATTGATTGTCTCACTTAGCAACAGAAATTTTGGGCTCCATTGTGGCCGTAAGTCAAGGACTACCTGTACTTGCATGCAATGTCAGACCCAAGAGATGGAGTTTGCTTTGCAACATGACAGCCTGTGTTTCATCTTTTCCCCTATGGCTCCCTATGGCTATAGGCAATTCTTCCAGAACCCCTGTACAGTTCCACTTCTTCCAAACTGGGCTCTTTGCAAAGACTTCTGTTTTGGTGATTCTGGAAATTGCTTGGGTAGGTTTTGGCCCCGTTTCTAGGTTTTCACGCGCCTGCATTCGAGGCCGTTGGAACAAGCATGCAAATGCATCTCCTCCATGATGGATGGTGCTATTGGGAGTGAAGAATCTCTCTTATCCGTGGAGGTTCATCAGAAAATGCAGAATTGCAGTTTTCCAGGCTCTTCAGTGACATGAAGAACTTCTTTAGAGTAAATCTTGAGGACAAGGATTAATTACACCAATTAATTACACCAATAAACAGAGAGTGAATACATGTCATCAATCCAAAATTCCAAATCCAGGAGAATTGCCATAATCTTTCTGAAAATAATTTAAATTCACACTCATATGTTGATCTATATACAGTACAGATTTATAATGTCCACTTGAATGACTCAGGGCAGTTTGTGTCATCCTTTCAAAGTTGTCCAGATCATGAAATAGACTGTACAACATGATTTGAGCTGTACTTTATCGAGTAGGCTATAGTAACAGAAATTTGCATGTTTAATTACATTTTTCCTTCCTCCCTCTTATACCCCAAAGAGAATGGGAATCTCAGAGAAGTCTCTTCCTAATACTTTTCTTTTCTCAAGGCCCAAGACAGGTTTCTGCACATATTCTTCTTCTAACCATTTCCAAATAGTTTCTCCAAGGTTATATCCATGGCTAGCTACAATTTGCAATGTAAAATAATATCAGGCTTGATCCCTAAATAACACTGCTCGATTTCTCACAAACAGCTGTCCAACCAACCACAGTATAAAGGGTACTGTAAAGCAGAGGTCCCCAATCTTTTGAGCACCAGGGACCGGTTCCGTGGAGAGAAGTTTTCTGCGGACCGGAGGGGGCGTAGTTTCATGTACTGCCTGCATCCCGCGGATGGGGCTTTGCTTGTTTGCGCGGACTGGTTTCTGGCATGCCGCGGCCCGGTGCCGGTCCACGGACCGGGGGTTGGGGACCCCTGCTGTAAAGCAACCCAGAACTGCCATTATTGGGTTTCATTTTAAAAGCCTAATAATAAGAGAATAGTCTTCATTTCTTTCTGGAACGTGAGGAGCACCAGGAACACCTTGGGAGGCAGCAGGGGGTTTCACAATTTTGGGACCACCACCAAAAAGGTCTGCCTCCATCTCCATGTCTGGAGAGCATGGGCTCTTAAGCAGGCCCTCTGTAGATGTTTTTATGGGACAGGCAGAACTCTTTGGGGTAGATCAGGGGTGTCCAAACTATAACACAGGTGTCAAACTCGCCATGTCATGACATATCATGACTTTTTTCGCATTGCTGGATGGGTGGGCGTGGCCTCCGCATGATGCAACCGGCCCGTGGGCCGGCAGTTTGACACCCTTGCTTTATAACATTAAGACTTGTGGACTTCAACTCCCAGAATTCCTCAGCCAGCATGGCTACTCTGCTGCTCTTCATCCTGTATTCTAAGATCATTTCCCATACTATCACATTCCGTGAACAATCTATTAAATGATAGGTTTTTATACATAGAAGACTTAATTAAATGGAGTAGCCGAATGGTTTACCAAGCTTGATTATTACATTTTGGTGCAGGATATTCATAATTATCAATCAGACCTAATGCATCCGTATGTAACAATTTATTTTCATCTCCATCTGCTTTGATGCCCAGGTTAATTGCCTGACAAGACAGACCAATAATTCTAATATCAGATTAAATAGAAAAGCATCTTTACAAGTTTCACTAGGCCTTTCCACTGTGGAGAAATAACTGCATTTGAAATAATCCTATCAGAAGAATTGGAGCTGCACATCATAGTTATTTAAAAAAAGAGAAGGATATCCGTATTTGGCTAAAACATAGTCCAGAAATCTGAACTGCACAATGTCAAAGGGCTTCTCTGTACCAAAGCAGCCGCCTCTGACAATTCCACTTTTTCTGAACTTATATCTAAAAGTTCATCTAATAATTGAATAACTGAATCCATTGGCTCTTTTATAAAACCAGATCGCACAGAACGAATAAATGAAGGTAAATCGCCTGTTGGTTTATGTGCCAATGTCGCTCTCAAACTTTTATCATTAACTCATCAAATGTTCTGCTTTCTTGTTTTGGAGAGTTTTTTTCTTTGGTTTTTTTTTTTTGCTTGTTTTCCATGTTGGAAAATGTCTACTTATCTTCCAAAGTTTTATAGAATATAAAACTCGTTAAGCGAAGTCGGAAAAGCTTTATTCAGAAGAGCATCAATATAAACGCCCAAGACTCTGGGAGCAAACACATCCCTACCGATCTTATACCAGCCAATCAATAGCCATTGAGCAGAGGCTCCCCTTGTTTTCATGGATTTAATAATAACTGTTATTTCCAGAAGAGATAAAAGGTATAGATTGAGCAGGATGTATAGATGTTGTCTGTGGAAGATGATATTTCAGAACATAAATAAATTCCTTCCTTGGTCATCTTTGACTCAGCTTTATGAAGTTGAAACAACAACAACAACAACAACAACACATAATAGACCAAAACCATTACAGGTGGTTGTTGACTTAAGACCACAATTGGAACCAGAAATTGTGGCTAAGCAAGGCGGTTGTTAAATGAGGCACTCTCAAGTTTACCCTTCTTCTTGCCACGGTTGTTAAATGAATCGCTGTGATTGTTAAGTGAATCTTGTTAAGCAATTCTGGCTTCCTCCATTGACTTTGCTTGTGGGAAACTGGCTGGGAAGGTTGCAAAAGAGGATCACGTGACCTTGGGACAATGCAACCTTCATAAATGCATGCCAGTTGCCTATCATCTGAATTTTGACCTCGAGACTATGAGCACACTGCAAAGGTTGTAAATGAGAGGACCAGTTGCAGGTCACTTTTCTTAGTGCTGTTTTAACTGAGAGAGCCCTTTAGTCTAGTGGTTAGGGCACCAGGCTAGAGACCAGGAGACTGAGTTCTAGTTCCGCCTTAGCCATGACAACCAGCTGGGTGACTTTGCATCAATCACCAGGAGATGGAGAGTTCTAGTCCCGCCTTAGTCATGACAACCAGCTGGGTGACTTTACACCAATCACCAGGAGATGGAGAGTTCTAGTCCCGCCTTAGCCATGACAACCAGCTGGGTGACTTTGCACCAATCACCAGGAGATGGAGAGTTCTAGTCCCGCCTTAGCCATGACAACCAGCTGGGTGACTTTGCACCAATCACCAGGAGATGGAGAGTTCTAGTCCCGCCTTAGCCATGACAACCAGCTGGGTGACTTTTGGCCAGTCTCTCTCTCTTTCTCAGCCCAGCCCACCTCACAGGATTGTTGTTATGGGGAAAATAGGAGGAGCGGGCAGGAATATTGAGTATGTCTGCCGTTTTGAGTTATTTGTAAAACTAATACAGGTGGGATACAAATAAATAAACAAATAAATAGAAAAAACAGAAACCCCGAAAGATCCTAAGCAAATATAACTCTACTCTGAGCATCATTAATGCTGGGAATAATAATAGTGATGACCCTCTTTCTCCGTGGCTTTATCTGGGCTTAGGAAAACAGAATTGATCCTGTTACCCACAATTAAGGGGTTCACATATCTCTGATATAGGTTTGTAGTTCTGTTCAGAACGGGTCCTTAGCACATTTTCTGCACAAAATGGCTTTTATAAGTACAGAAAGCGTCTTTTTTTTCAAGCACTCGTTATCTGCGTGTTTGTTATTTTTTGTTTGTTAGCCTGGAATGGAACTGCTGTGAATTACACTTCTTTTGTTATTGCTGTTTCAATCACAAAGCCAGAACCTGCCTTCCCCCCCCCCCCGCTCCCAATATCTTTGCTTTATGCAATTGTGTTTACTCCACACCAAGTGCAAAAAGGGAATTAAGTTCCAATGAAGCAAGATAAAAAAAAAAAAAAGCTTCATGTCATTTTGCTGTAGGCTGTTGTGTATAGGTACCCAAAAGTTCCTTGAGTGTTCAAATTTAATTTTTTCTTTTTTCTTTTTTATGAAGCATTTGTAATAATATGACTGGCAATGTACAGTTTTAAAGTATCCTAAGGAAGTATGGATTGCCTGTTTATAAAAAATTCAAAATCTTTTTTCATCTCTTTTATAAAACCTGGATTCTTTAATAAAGCAATGTATTTAAGTATCACCTTGACTGTCCCTAAATACTTTTTTAATTGAGGTGTTCTCGGATCAGATGTTGCAAAAGAACCAATATTACATTTATCTCTCCAGTCATCCATGGATTGAGAAACTTCCATAATCAAGGCAGGAGCAAATCTGTTGTGCGATTGGAAAATAAGTATATTCTTGCTGTGAAGGATTTAATATTCAGCAGCTATCCATCAAATTAAAAAAAAGTGGGTATTACTTTCCACATTTGAGAATTAAGTTTAGCTGCAACACTACCACAGTAGTGTATTTTATTTTGTGTTTTATTTTACGCCTTCAAATCAGTGTTGACTCATGGCATGTGTCTAGACTAGTCCCGGCAGTTTTCTTGGTGTGAGTTTTAAAACGCAAAACATAGAATAACAAGATTGGACGGGACCTTGGAGATCTGTAGGTTAATATATATGTTGCATACAGCATGTTTAAATGTGTGTTATGTATGTGTACATTTTGAGAGCAAGCAACTAAATTTCATTTTTAATGTGTGCCAATGTGTCCACAGTCAAAAATGACAATAAAGGCTATCTATCTATCTATCTATCTATCTATCTATCTATCTATCTATCTATCTATCTATCTATCTATCTATCTATCTATCTATCTATCTATCTATCTATCTATCTATCTATCTATCTATCTATCTATCTATCTATCTATCTATCTATCTATCTATCTATCTATCGATCTATCATCTACCTACCTACCTACCTACCTACCTATCCATTCCCCCCCTCCCCTACACACACATATACACACACTGACAGGAGTACAGGAGTTCCACAGAGAGGATAAATGGATCCATGTGATGAAGATAGTGTTACACCAGGGTGACTTAAGACTCAATCATTTTATACATGTGCTGTGATGCTGCATTCATGTTGAAAAGTGGCGGAGCTTAGAATGGATACCATTCTTTTGTCATTGGGATTAAAGCAACAGGAGTCTGTGAACATTTGTGGGAAGTCTAGTTGACATCCAGTCATCTTCAAGTTTTCAAGTTTAAGAAAAATTGGACTAGACCAGTTGCCATAACTCAGCTTAGGGGTCACATGATAGCAGTATTCCAATATTTGAGGGGCTGCCACAAAGAAGAGGGCGTCAAGCTATTCTCCAAAGCACCAGAAGGCAGGACAAGAAGCAACGGATGGAAACTAATAAAGGAGAGAAGCAACCTGGAACTAAGGAGAAATTTTCCAACAGTGAGAACAATTAACCAGGCTTGCCTTCAGAAATTGTAGGTGCTCCAACATTGGAAGTTTTTAAGAAGAGATTGGACAGACACTTGTCTGGAATGGTAAAGTATCTCCTGCTTGTGCAGGAGGTTGGACTAGAAGATCTCCAAGGTCCCTTCCAACTCAGTTATTCTGTTATTCTGAGTAGAAACGTTTCCTTCTTATGAATGCCAAAAGAAGGTTGAATTGTGTTGGTCCCATCTCAAAGATATTAGGTAATGACTAGTTCTAATTTTACATATTCAGATTTGAATATAATTTCCATTCATCCACTTTTTTATTTTAATGTTTTGACAGCTGCACTGCCTTTGAATTCATTGGATCGCTGGGTGTGAAAGATTTAATAGCCAGAGTTTCTTTTGCACAAATAACATACTGTTTAAATTCTCTAGTCAAAGCAAGCGTAACACACCATTGAAGAACTCAGCTGGGCAAAGAAAAAATGTTGAGAATCTCCTTTTAATGTAATGTCCGTGTTAGAGCTGGCTTATCTGGTGGAAAATATCAGGAAGGGTCTGGAAGCACTTATTCTGATTAGCAAATGTTATGAAAAGGGTCTTCATCAGATGAAACGGAGTGGCTAGACTGATATAGCATGTAAATTGATGTGAGGTGCATGGGAAGAGAAGGGATCTGATGAAGCTCATGAAAGTTTCTCCCTTTTAATAAAAATTATTAGTTGGAATAGTTGCTATTAATCTGATTTTTTTTTTACAGAGCTGCTGCCGAGGGTCAGGATTGGCAGTGGTCAGGGGTCTAGGTAGGCTAGAAAATCAAAGTTATGCATAGTAATACTGCTTTTCTTATACAGGTAGTCCTCAATCTATCACCAGTTGCTTAGCAACCATTTGAAGTTACGAGGGACCCAAAAAAAGGTACCTACAACCCAGATTTGAAGTTTTATCAGCTGCCTTCCCTGAGGCCCCCGGTTGCCTTTTGGGCACTTTGGCAACTGGGTTTATGGCCATTTGCATCTTCCTGCAGTCACAAGACCCACAATTTAGGATGTTTGGGGCCAGAAACCAACATTTACGGGTAGTTCTTGACTTATGACTCACAATGGAGCCCAAAGTTTCTGTTGCTAAGTGAGACATTTGTTAACTGAATTTTGGCCCATTCTACGACTTTTCTTGCCACGGCTGTTAAGTGAATCACTGTAGCTGTTCAGTTAGTAACACAGTTGTTAAGTGAGTCTAACTTCCCTTTTGACTTTGCTTGTCACAAGGTCGCAAAAAGTGATCATGTGACCCCAGAACACGGCAGCAGTAATAAATATACGCTACAGCCGTCATAAACATGAGTCAGCTGCTAAGGGCCCAAATTTTGATCACATGACCATGGGGATGCTGGAATGGTCGTAAGGGTGAAAAACGGTCATAAATCACTTTTTTCCAGTGCTGTTGTAACATTGAACGGTCACTAAATGAACTGTTGTAGATCGAGGACTACCTATAACTGGTTGTGGAGAAAAATCAAAGATGAACATTACCTTGAGGAACAAGAATCAAATCTAATAAATAGTAAGAGGCATCAAAGATTTACCCTCTCCTTCAAGTAATAATGCTGTTGGAGTTAGGTAACACTTACAAAGGTGGTAGAAAAATGGCTAATGAATTGGCCAGATTTTTCTAGAAACCCCAGATCTTTCTAGAAAAAGAGCCAGGAATTTGAGGTAATCAAGACACAGTACGTGTTCAAGAAATTGGACATAGAATCATAGGGCTGAAGGACATCTCAAAGGTTATCTAGTCCGTCCCTCTGCTCAAGACAGGAGACCTTAATACCCTCCCGATCAAATGGCTATCCAGTCTATTATTATTTTTTTACAGAAAAATTTATTGATTTTCTATTATTACATTTGATTAGTGCTTAATAAACATCGTGTTGTCTGGGTTAATTTGTTTGCTTAATAATACAAGTTACATTCTTAGTCTCTGCCCCTTTTTTCCAACCATTGATAAAATAAATTCCATGTTTGAAAATATTCTGTATCTTCTTTCTCTTTGATCCTCAGTCTGCCCAGTCTATTTTTTTTAAATCTCCAGCGATGGAAGCACCCACAACTTCTGGAGGCAAGCCGTTCCACTGGTTAGTTGTTCTCACGGTCAGGGAATTTCTCCTTAGTTCTAGAGGTGAAATCCTTCTAGAAGCACCCTTTCCCTTCCCACAAATTGGGGTGTTTGTATTTGTGTGCTTGAGAGAATGAGAAAGAAAGGGGTCGGGCAAATAATGAACAGGTTGCCTCCCTCCCTCGACTTCCCCCACCCCAAAATTATAGGATGCTCTGGAGCAGAACATGTAGGCAACAGGTCATTTGCTTGCAAAAAATATGCCGCCCTTTGTGGGTTTGAGCATTGGTGTGGAAAATTGCTCTGACAGTTGTAATATTGTGCTTCCCTTTATTAAGGCTTAAAAGTGTGGTTAGCTTCAAAGGTGTTGCTTGTTCCAACCTGTGCTCGGCGTAGTCTGGATTTATAATTGGCTGGTTTTCATTGAATCCCGGCATGGCTAGGTTGGAAGGGTCCCCTAAGGTCACAGGGTCCGAACCTCTTCTTGGAGCAAGGATCCAAATGAAAGCCTTCCTGACAGATGGCCATCCAGCTTGTGCTCGAACTCATGCCCGGGAAGAGGAGCACCACCTCTCCGTGTAATTGGCTCATCCTGAACTGCCCTTCACTTCAGGATATTTCTCTTGTTATTCAGTCGGAATCTGCTTTCCTGTAATTATTCTGCCTTGCAGAGAGGAGAGGAGAGATCTCGGCTGCTCTTGGTGTGATGTCCTTAAGTGGGCGATCATAACATTTCTCACGCTTTTCTAGGAAAAAAAGTGTTCTTGGGTCTTTCATGGTCTACTGATTGGACTCTGATCGTCTGCAGGTTATCCAAAGTGTTATTAAAGTTGGGCGTCTCCAGAATGAACAATGCAGAATAAAATAGGACCTAACATTATTAATGATTCTAAAACTATGCATTTGTTAATGCTACCTATACTTTTTAATTTCCACCATGCTGTTAACTCACCTAGTTTGCCATTCAGTTACTATTCCAAGCTCTTTTCCACAAGAATTATTGCCAAGCCAGGGGTCCCTGATTCTGGGAACATTTGATATTTCTATTATCTAAATACAGATAGTTCTCAAGTTATTACCACGGTTGAGTCCAAACTTTCTGCTGCTAAGCGAGACAATTGTTAAGTGAGTGTTGCCCCATTTTACAACCTTTCTTGCCACATGGTTGTTAAGCGAGTCTGGTTTCCCCATTGACTTGGCTTGTCAGAAGGTTGCAAAAGAGGATCACATGACTCCAGGACACTGCAACCGTCATAAATGTGAGTCAGTTGCCAAGCGTCCGAATTTTGATCACATGACCGTGGGGATGCTGCTGTAGTCGTAAGTGTGAAAAACGGTCATAAGTCACTTTTTTCACTGCCATTGTAACTTTGAGCAGTCACTAAACGAACTGATGTACGTCGAGGACTTACCTGCAAAGAACAATGCATTTCACTCTGTTCAGTGGTGTAGTTCTGCCATTATGAGTATTAGTTTTTAATCACACAGAAATATCTACTAAGATTTACCTAGTTAAGTTGTGCACGACAAAATAACTTCCTGGGACAAAAGGATAAAGCTTGCTGGTGCAACCAGCGTTTCCCCAAAGCTGTTAAAAACCTCAAAAAAAGTGAGGTGCAGCTTCCATGGGAAAGATAAATTATATACAGGTAGTCCTTGACTTATAACCACAATCAGGACCAGAGTTTCTGTTGGTGAGCAAGGCAGTTGTTCAGTCAGTTGTGTCTGATTTTTACAACCTTTTTTTGCCGTGGTTGTTAAGTGAATCACATAGTTGTTAAGTGAATCCGGCTTCCTCCATTGATTCTGCTTGTCCGAAGCCAGTTGGGAAGGTTGCCAATGGTGATCACGTGACCCTGAGATGCTGCACCCATTGTGCCAGTTGCCAAGCGCCAGAATTTGGATGATGTGACTGTGCAGATGTTGCAACGATCGTAATTGTGAGGATGGGTTGCAAGTCGCTTTTTTCAGTGCCATTGTAACTTCGAACCTTTGTTAAACAAATAGTTGTATGTCAAGGACTACTTGTAATTGGGATGTGATTTTATTCTCCAAAGCCCCTGAAGGCAGGACAAGAAACAAGAGTTGGAAGGGACCTTGGAGGGCTTCTAGTCCAGTGGTCCCCAACCTTTCCACCTTGGTGGCCTGGTGCTGGGAGGGGCATGTGAGTGGCAGGCGCAGACACGCACAGCTCCATTGGAGCTTCACGTGTGAATAAAGGGCACTTGAGTGGAGGGCACTTGTGCTTTCAGTTGAGTGGAGCTTCGTGCGCGTTTGCCCTGCTCGTGCAGCCCGGTTTCAAACAAGTCGTGGCCCAGGGGTTTGGGACCCCTGTTCAAGTCCATCTCCTTGCTCAGGCAGGAGACCCTATACCATTACAGACATGTGACTGTCCAGTCTCTTCTTAAAAGCCTCCAGTGATGGAGCACCCACAACTTCTGAAGGCAAACCTGTTCCATTGGTTGATTGTTCTCACTGTCAGGAAATTTCTTTCTAGATCTAGGTTGCTGCTTCTCCTTGATTAGAGATTAGAAGAGATTCGACAGTTATTTATCCAGAATGGTATGGGGTCTCCTGTTTGAGGAGGGGGTTGGACTAGAAGTCCTCCAAGTTCCCTTCCAACCCTATTATTCTATGTCCTATGTTCTAAATTTAAGTAAAGTTGAATCTTGCTTGGGTCTACTCAGTGCAGCCCTTGAAAAGACATGCGAGATGACCTCCACAGCCCCGAGAAAGTGAAACAGCCCTGCTTCAACATTTCAGACTATAACCTTTAATTGAAGTGTGAGAAGCATCTGTCAGGTTATAAGCCAGTGAATCTACTGAGTACTTTATATGGTGTTTTTTTTTTGCTTTTATGTTTTTAACTGTACACTGCACAGCTGTGAGTGAGATGGATTGTGTTTAAATTTGACAAATGAATAAACAAAGTTGTAGAAAATCAAGATCAGGGTTGGAAGCCATTTGTTGACACCCAGAAGTAGACTGTCAGGCTCCAAAAACCAAGATAGATTCACTGAGGTTCTATCAAGCAGTTTTGTTTATTGTTCAGAAATCTGGCTAAACTAAAGGAACTACTTGCACCATAAAACATTTACTCTGGGAACTATTAGGGAGGACCTGTCTTCACCCTATTTTTCCTACGCAACTGTGATGTCTCTTTGTCCTCTGGAATGAAGCCCCTCCCTCCTGGGAATCCAGACTACATTCCACCACACAGACTAGAAAAAGATCCCTAGTTCTATAGGATTGCAAGCTGGTCTGTCTGGACTGTGCAGCTTTCAAATGCTACAATAAGTATCAGACAATATTATTCTGACCCTCAAAATATAAAACCAAGCCCTAGTCCAGTGGTGGCGAACCTATGGCACGGGTGCCAGAGGCAGCACTCAGAGCCCTCTCTGTGGGCACGGGTGCCGTCGCCCCAGTCCTAGGCCTTCAGCTGGGTTTTATAAAACCTTTTCGCTTTAGGCCTCCGCCGCCGTGTACAAAAAAAAAAGGTTCAATCAATCAGTCAATTTCAACTTCTCGCGGGGAAAAAGAAGATCTTGCAAAGTTGAAATTGATTGATTGAACTTTTTAGTCCCACCTAGTCTGCTGTTACCACCGCAGCCACGCCCACCCAATGGGCCACATCCACCTAATGGGCCACACCCACCCGGCACCTGACGATGCATAAGTGGGTTTTGGGTTGCAGTTTGGGCACTCGGTCTCTAAAAGGTTCACCTAACCCTAACCCTAACCCCCTAACCCTTAACCCCCTAACCCCCTAATCCCCTAATCCCTAACCCCAACCCCAACCCTAACCCCCTAACCCTAACCCCCTAACCCCCTAACCCTAATCCTAACCCTCACCTAGTCCATAGAAAACTAGCCAGGTGGATAGAAGAATAAGCTAGCACCTTTTCCACCAAAAGTTAAATATTCTCTGAATAGGAAGACATTATTATTATTCTAGTGGAATAGCCATGGCTTCTGAAGTAATCAAGTCCATGGTGAATTAAGCTGGGCAGTTTTATGGATTTTCCAAACAGTGGAAAATGGTAAGGAATATTATTTAATGAGGCCCCAAGACTTTCAGCTTTCAGGCTCAAGAAAAACTTCAATCTGTAGTTAATCTGGACTTGAAGATCTGGCAAGAAGAACTGGGAAAGGGGTGAAATCACCAAATTAGTAAGGAAAGCAGAGCAGCTTTCTTAAGAAGGAAGGCTATGCCATCTGGACTTGAATGAAGGAAACTAAGGGTGACATCATAGAATATATAAAACCATGTATGGGATAGAAAATGTGAATAGAGAACATTTTTCTGCTTCTCTCACAGTCTTGGACTACACGTCCTTGAGAGCTTCTGAATGATATGGTTGATGCCTATTTGAGAGCTTCTGAATGGGTTGTTGGCTTGATCCAGTGGGGCTGTTTTTATGTACAGAGATCTCCTTCTGTTTTGACAAAAGCTTAAGTCTTCTGGGCAAATTTTCACTTTGGTCTACAAAAATGCCTGTTGGTTGCCACAATGTAAAAAAAAAAGATGTTGAGAGTCTAGAAAGAATGCAGAGAAGAGCAACAAAGATGATTAAAGGCCTGGAGGCTAAAACATATGAAGAATGGTTGCAGGAACTGGGTATGCCTAGTTTAATGAAAAGAAGGACAAGGGGTGACATGATAACAGTCTTCCAATATTCGAGGGGCTGCCACAAAGAAGAGGGGGGACAACCTGTTCTCCAAAGCACTTGAAAGCAGGACAAGAAACAATGGTTGTAAACGAGTCAAGGAGAGAAGCAATCTAGAACTAAGGAGAAATTTCCCGACAGTTAGAACAATGAACAACTTGCCTTCAGAAGTTGTGGGTGCCCCAACACTGGAGGTTTTTAAGAAGAGACTGAACAATCCTTTATCTGAAATGATATAGGGTTTCCTGCTGGAGCAGGGGGTTGGGCTAGAAGACCTCCAAGGTCCCTTCCAACTCTGTTATTCTGACTTCTGGATAGAACTGGTGAAGGTCCCAACTAAGATTTTGAGGGAATTATTAACAGAAACTAGACAACCCATGGCCCATTGGGTTATCATTTGAGAGATATTTCTTTATCAGATTCCTCAATGCCTTTAACAGTGGCAGAACGTCTAATGTTCTAGAAAAGTTCTTAAAAATTCTGGGAGATTTTTCAGATTTTGCCCATGTCAACCTGTACAGCACAGTCAAACATCAGGAATTGACTGCAGGAAACATTTTGTGATATTTTGTATTATGTCATAAAATGTTCTATGATACAGTTTACGTCTTAAAAGTTTTTATACAATTTGCCAAATTTCTATTCCATGAGAGTCATGGATGCTGGATTTTGGACACCTTCTGTAAGTTAGCCCATTTGAGGTACCTTGGTTCAAACGTTAGTGCCCTACAGTGCCCCATTTTGCTGAGTAAACAATTACACACAGACAAACAGAGTTTTAGCAGTATATAGATACATAAAGGGCAGTGGATTGTAAAAAGCATATTTTCCAGAATTTAACAGGCCCTGTTGACTTCAGTAGAATAACACTTTCTTTAGTGAATGCAAACTTTTATTATTTCTTTTGGGTAATGTTCAAGTGACTTTTTGAGAAATACTATGTGCCGACAGGTAGAGGACAGGAAGGCCTGGAGGAACGTTGTCTATGGGGTCGCGATGGGTCGGACACGACTTCGCAACTAACAACAACAACAACAATGTGCCAACAGTCACAGATTTCAGTAAGACTTGTAAAGGGCAAAAATGTATTTTGCCAATTCCTCCATGAGATGTACAGACAAAAGTAGTGCACTCTCCCATCTATGTAAAACTAAACTCATTAAGCACTGCAAAAGCTGAAACATTTTTGGAAACTAAAACAGTAGCGAGCATATAGAAAAATTATTTTATGGGCAAAATGGCAGGCTAATAGCCTAAAGATCAGGCATTTCCCTAATTTGCCAGAGTTGAGATGTTTTTATCTCAAAACACTGTATCCATCCTAGAATTGGGCTCCCTATCCTCTGAAGAGTGAATTTTTTTTAAAAAAAAATATCTTTTTGAGCAAGGTTTTATGTATTTTTGAAGGAAATCTGCATTTGTAAAAAAAATACTAATACGGATGTATAAATATAAGCAATTACTGTTCTCTCTCTCTTATTTATGGAAATAACTTTTAAATTACAAATGCTTTTTAAAAAAAAAAATTAATTAGCTTAATATCAATAGACGTTTTTGCCACGTGTGTTGTCATTGGATGTCATTCATGATCCCTTCAATTTACGCAGATCAAAGTTAATATTTGTTGAAGCAGAAATGGAGGAATAAACATTTGCTTGCTAATTATGAGGTTGGATTTTTTTAATGGTTTGGAAAACCCTAATTATAAATGATCAGAGCTGATCTTTACAGAGTCGGCTGGGAAAGGAAGGACTTTGAAAATGAACAGGTTGTTTTTTTTGCCACTCTTACATAAATCACTCTTGGGATTGAATCTCGCCTTTCAAAAGGTGATGTTTTAATAGACTTTGAAACTTGAAAAAAAGTGATTTTTGTCTGGCACTACTTGAAAGAAGAGAAAGATTGGGGATTTTTCTTTTCTCCCCTGTTTTTTTGAAGAGCTCTGCAGGTGAATAAAAAATGTTCCCCAACTGTGGGGGGGGGGGGATACATTTGAACAATATGAATTGATAATGCAATCCCGAGGTTTTAATTAGGGATCTATTCTAATATACTTTCTTTCAAAGCTTCCTCCAACTCTGAAAATGACATTTCCAAAAGCCAGCAATACCTTTTCAGATTCTGGAAAATGTTCTCGTTGGGGCGGTGAAATCTGAAAAGGAGACAAAAGGTCAAATCGGTGAATAAAACTACAGGTAGTCCTCGAATTACGACCACAGTTGAGCCCAAAATTTCTGTTGTTAAGTGAGACAGTTTTTAATTGAGTTTCGCCCCATTTCACGACCTTCCCTGCCAAAATTGTGAAGTGAATCACTGCAGTTGTTAAGTTAGTAACATGGTTGTTAAGTGAATCTGGCCTCCCCCGTTGACTTTGCTTGTCAGAAAGCCGCAAAAGGGGATCAGGTGACCCGGGGACACTGTGACAGTCATAAGTACGAGTCAGTTGGCAAGCATTTGAATGTTGATCCCGTGACCACGGGGATGCCGTAGCGGTTATAAGTGTGAAAAATGGTCATAAATCCCTTTTTTTCAGTGCTGTTGTAACTTTGAATGGTCACTAAATGAATGTCGTAAGTAGAGGACTACTTGTAAAACCAAAACCAGAGTGGCATTTTCAGATCCTTGGAAAAATGATGTAAGAATGTAAAAGGTTTTTTTTGGTTTTTTTTTGCAAACTGGAAAGGGCTATAAAGATCAGTATTCTTCCAAAATGCTGGGTCCTTGTCTCTCCCAGTCTTAATTGCTTGGCTTAAAAACACAAAAGTGCTACTTTTGAACCCATGCATCTAAGTAATGATGTGGTTTCCTGACACTCCATTTGCATTTTGTTGTCCGCAGTAATAATGTTAATGGTAAGAAATGACCGAAACCTTTGTTTAAACTGCAAAGCAGTATTTCAGTTCCTGTTTATTTGCTCTCAAATTTTGACTCAGTCCCCGATAGACTTTTCTGCTTGGTTTTCTCCTTGCAGAGCAGGGGTGTCAAACTCGCAACGTCACGTGACGTATTTCCCGCGCCTGGGGAGGGCGCGGTTTCGGTATGACGCATCCGGCCCGTGGGCCGGCAGTTTGACACCCCTGTTGTAGAGAATGGGAATTCATCATGCACACCTGAAAGGTATTGAAACAACAGGTGAGAGGGCAGGGGGAGGGCAGGGGCTGGCAATATTCAGCAAATAATGTCTCTTAGACAAACAAACATATAGGCACTCCTCAACTTACGACCACAATTGAGCCCAAAATTTCTGATGCTAAGCAAGACAGTTGCTAAGTGAGTTTTACCCCATTGTACAACCTTTCTTGCCACAGTTGTTAAGTGAATCACTGCAGTTGTTAAGTTAGTCACATGGTTGTTAAGTGAATCTGGCTTTCCCCTTGACTTTGTTTGGCAGAAGGGTCACCAAAGGGGATCACATGACCCCGGGACACTGCAACAGTCATAAGTACATGCCAGTTGCAAAGCAAATTCTGATCATGTGACCATGGGGATGCTGCAACAGTCGTAAATGTGAAAAACTAAAAATGTCACTTTTTTAGTGCTGTTTTAACTTTGAATGGTCACTAAACGAATGGTTGTAAGTTGAGGACTAGCTGTAGAGACAAATTGGTGTGTGTTGCTTCCAGTTCTTTGTCAAACTGGATCTACCTGCTTAATTTGCCTAATTTTTCTTGATTGTATCTGATTATCCTGGGAAGGGGCAGATGTTTTGGTTAGATGGGGACATTTAAGAGCATGTTGCAGAAATTATCACAACTTGGCTTCCGTGGTGGGCAAAGCCAGTCACAAAATACCTGTCATGGTTCCGACAGATGAAACCCTTCAAAAGAACTTCGAGGCATTGTTTACCTTAAAGAATCTTTTATTCGGGAAACAAAGTATCGGCACTACATAGTTGAACCCAAAAACTAAATTCCCCTCCCCTGGATACAAAGTAACAAAGTGCAATTCCCACCTCCAATAAACAGTCATAAATCATATTCCCCAATTAGCTTGAAGCGCGGGCTTCCTCCTCAGCTCTCCAGCCCGCCAAAACGCTGTCAGCTCTGGGCTCAATGTCCTTGGGTCCCCACGGCAGAGTTATTATTGTTACGACTAGCTGGACTCTCATTCCTATCCCCCCTCCCAGCATCAAGTAATTCTAAAAGCATAAGAGAAAATGGCTGCATTTTCATCTGTTGTCAAAGCAAGAACCTCCGATGTTAGCAGCGTTGACAATACCAGTTTAACAGAAGTGAAACTCCTGAAGTGGCTCCCCGTTACCATTTCTAACATATATGATGTTTTCTACATTGCAGCTTCATCTGTAAGGTGGGGTAGGTGGAGACCTTCCAGAGTCTCTCCTTTTTGTTTCTGGGTGTGATGGAATGTAGCCTGGATTCCCAGGATGGAGTTGGTGCATTCCAGAAGAGAAAGAGGCAACTCTGGCTGTTAAGTGTGAGAGGCAGAGGGTGAAGACGGCTCCTCCCTAATAGTTCCCAGAGTTAATCTACACAGATTATAACAGGTCTTGTAGAGTAAGATCTCCATAGACTCTTGAAAGATTGCAGAGAAGAGCAACAAAGGTGATTAGGGGCCTGCTGGCTAAAACATACGAAGAATAGTTGCAGGAACTAGGTATGTCTAGCCTAATGAAGAGAAGGATTAGGGGTGACATGATAGCAGTCTTCTGCTATTTGAGAGGCTGTCACAGAGAAGAGGGGGTCAACCTATTCTGCAAAGCATCTGAGGGCAGGACAAGAAGTAATGCATGGAAGCATATCAAGGAGAGATACAACCTAGAACTAAGGAGAACCTTCCTGACAGTGAGAACAATTAATTAGTGGAACGGCTTGCCTTCAGAAGTTGTGGGTGCTCCATCACTGAAGGTTTTCAAGAAGAGATTGGACAGCCACTTGTCTGGAATGGTATAGGGCCTCCTACCTGAGCAGGGGGTTGGACTAGAAGACCTCCAAGTTCCCTTCCAACTCTGTTATTCTATTATTCTGTTAAATGCTTCATGTAGATAACAATCTGCTTCAGTTTGGAAAGACTCCGTCTATACGTATGAACCAAGAAAGAACCCTGATTGGAAGAATCACTACATGTCTTTCTTGATTTCTGGAGCTTTCAGGAGTGTTAATAGCCCACCATCCCATATTTGGCCTGGAGACATTACCGCAAAGTTATTCTTAGAAAAGGGGTTAGCAACTTCCGGCAGTTTGATGGAAAAGCCAGAAGTTCTTGAAACATCAAGGTGATCAGGACAAAGAGCTAAAAACTAAAGATAAAAATAAATCTCTATTTTCTGCTTTATGTTAAAGCAAAATATATATGACAGCAGGAAGCCTGGGTAGCCCTAGCCTAGGGACCCTACATTGAATTGGATTTATTTTTTCAATTTGTCCAGTACTTTGAATTGTTGTTTCACCACAAATTTCAATTATGGTTTATTTTGATTTAAAGAATATATAGAAATCTTAACAGTGTAGAGATCACTTAAGAAAGTTTCAGATCACTGGTTTTTCCAAGACACATTTTTCCTGTACCTCAGTCAATCTGCCAAGCCTTGCTGATACATTTTGCATCCACAATGTAATATTAAAAATCATATAAATAAAATAAAACAGGAATTTTTGAGTTCTGCAGCAATTTCAGAAGCTGAACTTCTGCACTGGTAAAACTCTTAAGATCTCAACTGCTCCCTGTCTGGAGACCAATGGCGGCCTTTAGAGATTAATTTAATCTCTACCCCATATTGAAGGTTGCCATCAATATACGATTAAACAGTTACATTAGATGACTCTGCATTCTGATTGAGCTATTTCTATAAACAGGTAGTCCTCGACTTACATTCATTTAGTTCATTTAGTGACTGTTCAACATTACAACGGCACTGAAAAAAGTGACTTATGATTGCTTTTCACAGTTATGACCTTTCCAACATCCCCATGATCGTGTGATCAAAATTCAGGCGCTTGGCTATTGGTTCATATTTATGACATTTGCAGTGTCCCAGGGTCATGTGAACATTTTTTGTGACCTTCTGACCAGCAAGGTCAAGGGGGAAGCCAGATTCATTTAACAACCATGTCACTAATTTAACAACTGCAGTGATTCACTTACTAGCAAAAAGGCCATAAAATGGGGCAAAACTCACTTAACAACTGTCTCACCTAGCAACAGAAAGTTTGGGCTCCATTGTGGTCGTAAGCCGAGGACTATCTGTAGATTGTGAGATGTTCTGGGGCAAAAACAAATATGGATTGAAAAAAAAATTAAGGCAAAACTTCTCTCTCCCTCCCTCCTTCCCTCCTGCATTTATTGGTCAAATCAAGTTAATACCACAAACTTTCAAGCCAAATTGATGTTTATTTGAAAACTTTCAGAACTCCAGAGAAAACCAACTTGGAGTTTTATTTCAAACACATTTTGTTGTAAAGCATATTTATTCTTGGTCTTCTGCATATTCTTCCTGGAAGTCATTTCACCAATACTTGGATTACATATCAGCTCACATATTCAGCCTGTGCTGGTTTCTTTACAAAAATTGGCACCATCTTATTTGGTAGATGCTGCATCTCCTTTCAGATGATGCTTTTCATCATCCAGTTTTACTTTTTTCCACCCTGTGGACTGTTCCTTGAATCAACAAAAAGTATCCCAATTTGCATTTGTCAAATCCACCTCAACCTCAACAACAGGACTGGTAACCTGTGTTTTCTTTCTGGTTTTAATGTGAGGCAAGTTAAGGACAGTAATTGGTGGTTTCCCCGGTTCCTTCCATTATTGGTGTTATTGGTGTTCACCACCATTGCTGGTGAACACCAATAGTTGTCTTATATATAATTTGGCAGGGTGAATTTGAATGATTATGGATAGGTGTCTGGGATAAAAATTGTGACCATGTTTCAGTTTTACACTCAGCCATCAATTAATGAACACCTCCCTCGAACTCTCCAATCACCAACCCTCCTGACTTCAGAATAGGAGAATAATAACAAAATAACAGAGTTGGAAGGGACCTTGGAGGTCTTCTAGTCCAGCCCCCTACTCAAGCAGGAAATCCTATACCATTTCAGACAAACAGTTATGCAATCTCTTCTTAAAAATCTCCAAACCATTCCACTGATTAATTGTTTTTACTGTCAGGAAATTTCTCCTTAGTTCTAGGTTGGTTCTCTCTTTGATTAGTTTCCATCCATTGTGTCTTGTCCTGCTTTCAGGTGCTTTGGAAAATAAATTGACCCCTTTTCTTTGTGGCAGCCCCTTAGATATTGGAACACTGCTATCATATCACTCCCTAGTCCTTCTTTTCACTAGGTTAGATATACCCAATTCCTGCAACTGTTCTTCATATCAATAAAGGAGAATATTTGTAGCTCAGGGTTGAAATGAGGGGTCCTTGGTGCTCTCTGAGCTTGCTTGTTTTCTTGCCGACGTTTCATTACCCTAACCAGGTAACATCACCTGTGCTAGTTCTTCATATCTTTTAGCCTCCAGTCCCCTAATCATCTTTGTTGCCCTTTTCTGCACTCTTTCCAGACTCTCAACATCTTTTTTATATCATGGCAACCAAAACTGGATGCAGGATTCCAAGTGTGGCCTTATCAAGGCCTTATAAAGCGGTACTAACACTTCACAGGATCTTGATTCTATCCCTCTGTTAATGCAACCTAGGATTGCATTGCCTTTTTTTTTTGCATCTTACGTAGACTACAAAAACTGCCAGGGAATCCCGACTTTTGAACTGCTGCCCTGAGGAATCTGTAGTGGAGTGAAGCTGCTGAAGGAACTCGGTTCCATCCCTTGAGGTTGATTTCCCAAAGCCCAGAGACCCCACTTAGTAGAGATGTATAAGGGGTGGATTCCTTCCTGCATCACGCATCTTCTCCACAGCTATTTGTGGACACGGGTTTTGTGCGCCTCAGCCTGTAATCAAAAGTAGCCAAGGAGAAATCCTTGGTCTGATGAAAGATCTGTGAGGAGCATTGAGTAACTTTCCTCTTGCTTCTTCCCGACTCTTCTGTTGAACCCGAGGCCTGTCGCGGAAGGTTAACAGGTAGAACCTTTGTCCCTCCCCCCCCCAGCTCAGATATACCGTGTTTCCCCGAAAATAAGACCCAACCGGAAAATAAGCCTAGTGTAAGGACCCTCCTCAATTTACATCTTAAGAAGACAGAACTCTTGGAACAGGTTTTCCAACAGGAATCTTTATTAAGAAAAACTGACTGAAGGTGTGCTAGACAGGATCTGGGGAACCCCCCTGATCCTTCAATGTTTTAAAGCGTTCCCAAGCAGTCCCACCCCACATTCCTTCCGGTCAATCCAAATTGGCAGATGGCTGGGTATTAAATCCATCGGATCCCAAACGTTGCAATCTTCCCCCCCACTTTTCCTTGCTGCCGGTAATAGGAGGCTTCATAGGGAGTGAGATCAAAGGCTGATGGCCGCATTGTTATTGTTAGTACTCCAGAGAGGGAATCCACAGAGGATGTTTATTCGTAGATGATAGAAGGAATGCCAGCCATAAACCCCCGTGTTTACTCCCCCCCCTTTGTAGTATGACAGAATCCCAAAGAGAGTAAGAATTGGGTTTTCCCAGAGTAGATTAGTTAGAAATAAAATATAATTGGATTCTGACATCCGGCTCCCCTTAAAAATAAGAGAAGTCCACCTGTAGAGAAAACAAAACAGGTATAAAAGTTAGTCTGGCTTGTTAGGATACTCTGTATGAAACTTCTTTAAAAGCTTCGGGGCTTTGACATCATGTTTATGGACCCACTCGTTGTGAGAGGCGGGGAGGTGCTTCCATGCTACTAGGTATTGAGTTGACCCATGATATTTTCTAGAGTCCAGGATTTCCTTTATTTCGAAATGTTGTTCCCCTTCTATCATGATTGGTATTGGTGGGGGGGGAATTTTTGGCCGTAAGGGTGACTGTTGTTCTCTTTTCAGCAAACTGCAGTGGAAAATTGGGTGTATTTGCCTAAGATTCTTGGGTAATTCTAATTCTACTGTTACTGGGTTTATGATTCTTTTAATTGGAAAAGGCCCTATATATTTTGGTCCAAGTTTTTTACAGGGTTGTATGGATTTTAAATATTTTGTAGACAGATAGACCATTTCTCCTATAATGAATGGTGTGGGCTCCACCCTTTTCTTATCTGCTTGTGCTTTGTATGCTTGCCTAGCTTCCTCTAGAGCTTTTCTCACTATTGGCCAGGTGTTTTGTAATTGTTCCATCCATTCTTTCAGTGATGGGATTTCTGGTTCGTTTGGGGTTAGTTCTGGCATGGGATTGAAACTTTGGCCGGTAGCTATTTGAAAAGGAGTGTAACCTGTGCTGGAGTGGACTGCATTATTGTAGGCAACCTCTGCAAACGGCAACAGGTCCGTCCAATCTGACTGCTGGAAATTTAGAAAACATCTTAAATATTGCTCAAGTACTCCGTTACATTTTTCTGATTGACCATTTCCCTGAGGGTGATGGCTAGACGTCAGTCCCTGGGTGGTCCCTAAAAGAGATAGAAATTCCTTCCAAAACGCAGATGTAAATTGCACTCCCCTATCAGATATGATGCGTTGGGGTGCCCCATGCAATCTGTAAATATGTTGCACAAAAAGTTTTGCTAAAGCTTTTGCGGTGGGGATCTTTTGGCAAGGAATAAAGTGAACCTGTTTGGAAAATAGGTCCGTGACCGTCCAAATGACAGTATTCCCATTGCTTTCTGGTAATTCCACTATAAAATCCATGGCTATTTCCCTCCAGGGGGCTGAGGGATTTGCCACTGTTTGTAACAGTCCTGGTGATTTCCCTTGCAGCCTTTTTGCCATTGCACACTTTGGGCAGCTGGCCACGTAACTTTCTATGTCTTTTTTCATAGATGGCCACCAAAATTGCCGTTTAATTAAGTGTAATGTTTTTACAAATCCAAAATGCCCTGCTGATTTTGTGTCGTGGCAAAGTTGCATGAATGTGATTCTTTGGGTGGTCGGTATATATAACTTCTCCCCCACCCAAGGCAGTCCGTCTTTCATTGTGCACACGTGTTTATTTTTCTGGAACCATTCATCTGTTTCCAAACTTTTCCGGAATTCAATTCCGGTCTGGCTATCCAGCTGTGGTTTTAATTTAACTTGGGCTCTGGTAGTCACTGGCGCTGCTAGTTGTGATTCTCCCATGATCGGTTTAGAGTCGGTGGCTCGCGTGCTGTTATATTGGGGCATGCGAGATAATGCATCTGCCAGAAAGTTCTTTCCCCCCGGCAAATGCTTGAGCTTAAAATTGAATTGGTGAAAATGCTGGGACCAGCGGGCTTGCTTGGGGCTGAGTTTTCTGGGTGTTTTCAAGGCTTCCAAATTTTTGTGGTCTGTCCACACCTGGAAAGGGATTTTATTGCCTTCAAGGAATTGGCGCCATGTAAGTAATGACCAACGTATCCCATATGCCTCTTTCTCCCACACGGGCCAGCGCTGTTCCGTTTCAGTGAGTTTCCTGGACGTATACGCGCAGGGTTGTAACATCCCTTCCTCATTTTCTTGTAATAATACAGCCCCCACTGCTACATCACTTGCATCCGTCTGTATTACGAAGGGTTTATCCATGTCTGGGTGCCTCAGTACTGGTTCGGCAGAAAAAAGCCTCTTTAATCTCTCAAATGCCGCTTGGCATTCCATTGTCCATTTTAGTGGCTGGCTAGGTTTCACTGAGGATTCTCCCTTCGTTTTTAGTAAGCTCGTGAGAGGCAGGGCTATCTGGGCAAATGAGGGGATGAATTGGCGGTAAAAGTTTGCAAAACCCAGGAAACTTTGCAGTTGCTTTCTTGTGCGAGGTGGTGCCCATTCTAATACTGCCCTGACCTTTTCTGGGTCCATTTCAATGCCCTGTGGGGATATGCGGTAACCTAGGTAGTCTATTCTTTCCTGGTGAAATTCGCATTTTGATAATTTGGCATATAGGTGGGCGGCTCGCAGTTTCTTTAAAACCGCTCTGACTAGGTTGACATGTTCCTCTTTTGATTCTGTGAAGATGAGGATGTCGTCAAGATAAACCAGGACCCCCTTAAATAGGTGCTCCCTTAGTACCTCATTGATTAATTGCATAAATACTGCGGGGCCCCCTTGTAATCCAAAAGGCAAAACTTTGAATTTGTAGCACCCCATTGGGCAATTGAATGCAGTTTTCCATTCATCTCCTTCCCTAATTCTCACGCGGTAATACGCTTCCCTTAGATCTAGTTTAGTAAAAATCTTTCCTTTCGATAGGTGTGATAACATGTCCTTCATGAGGGGTAGGGGGTATAGGTTGCTTTCACTGATCGCATTCAGGAGTCTATAATCCACACATAAGCGTAAAGAGCCGTCCTTCTTCTCTCTAAAGAGGACCGGAGCGGCCACCTTAGGTTTGGCTGGTTCAATGAACCCCCTTTCTAGGTTTTTCTTTATAAATCTCTCCATTTCCTCCTTCTCCTTTGGGCTCATGGAGTATAATCTGGGCTTTGGGAGTTTTGCCCCGGGCTTGAACTCTATGGCACAGTCCGTGGGTCGGTGGGGGGGAAGCTCATCCGCCCTCTCCTCACTGAAAACTTCAGCCAGGTCTCTGTATTCCTCTGGTATTTCTGGTAGCCCCTTTTCTTCACCCATGGACGCTATTTCCGTTTTTAATTTTGATGGATCCCCTTGGGGTTTTAAGTCTGTAGGGTCCTCCTTCAGGAAATTGATTTCTTTCGTCCTCCAATTTACCCAGGGGTTCCATTTTGTTAACCATTCCAGCCCTAGGATCATCGGGCATTCCATGCCTGGGGTCACTATAAACGTTAGGTCTTCCTCATGATTCCCCAGGGATAGGTGGATTGGTAACGTGGCTAGGGTAGCTGGCACCCCCCCTGCTATGGACCCATCTAACTGACCAAATGAGATTGGTTGTTCCAGCCTCCTCACTGGGATGCCCAGATTTCCCACTAGAGTCGGGCTAATTAGGCAGCGGGTGCAGCCAGAGTCTATTAAGGCTTTCACTTTTACAGCTTCAGGCATGGAGGGGGCTAATATAGTCACTGTCTTGAGGATGGGTGGGATGGATCCACTTACCAGTGGTTCACCCTCCGAGGTGTCATCTGAGGCGTCCACCGGCCCTGCGGTGTAGGCTGGGGCTCTTTCCTCACGATGGGTGGAGGTAGGGGATTCCACAGCTTCTATTCCTCTCATGGCAGATTCTTTTGACTTAGCTGGGGACTTCCCAGATTTGCTGGCCGGTGGTCTGTCTGGGTTGTGCTGGGGGGCTTTTGAGCGGCATTCTACAGCCCGATGCCCCTCTCTCCCGCATTTGAAACAGCCCATTGGTTTCTTGGCCATAGCCGATGGCTTTGCTGGTTCGTGCGTTGGTTCAGACGGTGAGCGGCTCCATTGTTTTCCTCGGCGGTGCCTCCTCAGTAGGTCGATCTCTGCTTCCTCTGCCAGGACGTACCATTCGTCGAGTTGGTGTGGGTCCCCCCGGGGCAGGCAAGCGTCATATAGGTCGTAATTCAGACCGTCTTTGAAATGGCTAAGGAGGATGTCTTCCGGCCAGTTCAGCTTGCTGGCAATAGTTCGGAATTCTTGTGTATATTCAGCTACTGGCCGTCTGCCTTGCCTCATTGTTTTGATTCTTTCGCGTGCTTTGCGATCAGCCAGGTGGTCCTCAAATCGCCTTCTCAGAGAGGACATGAAACGGTTGAAGTCGTTGAGCTCTGGGGCATTTGAATCATGCAAATTCACCACCCAATCGGCGGCCGGTCCATCCAGAGCAGATTGCACGATCCGGATACGGGCTTTGTCGCTAGGGATGTGTCGCCCGTGTTCCTCCATGTAGCCAAGGACTTGGGTTAGGAAGAACCCCAAGCGTGTCGGCTCCCCCTTGAATTTTGCGTCCAACGGCGGAAGTCTTTGAATGGAGCGGTGTCTTCTTCGTCGGTATTGTCTTCTATCTGGATTCCCTTCTGCAGGTCGGCGGGGGGTGGGGACTACTGGATCAGCGGATGTCCCCGGGGCTGCAGGTTCCAATTCCCCTTCAGTGTCTCTCCAATTGCGGCTCCAGGAGTTGGTGCGGTCGTGGGGTTCAGGATTCTCCTCTCCTAGGGAGCTGAGGGTTCTCTTCATCAAGTTGATAGCTTTCTCTAGGATCCAGTTCGAGTGCTGTGCCCAGCTCCCTTCATCTTCGCTTGTGTGCAGGGATCTCTCCATCTCCTGCTTCCATCCTGGTTGGCTGGCCCCCCGTCTCAGGGTCACCTTGCTTGATTTCTTTTCCCACTCGCCTTTCTTTCCAACGCCCATTGACCACCGAGGCTTGTGGTTACGCGTCTCCACCTCCTCTTCTCCTGAGGAATCTGACCCTTCAGATCCGGATATTTGGCAGGTTTCCAGTTGGGGCAACGGCTCCCTCTCCGGGGGGCTTTCCCCCTTCCCTGCTTCGTCGTCTGCCATGGTAATTTTTGCAAAGTCCCCCGGCAAGGTTCTTCCTTCCAGGTTGACTAATTTTGCAGATCCTGTCTAATGTAAGGACCCTCCTCAATTTACATCTTAAGAAGACAGAACTCTTGGAACAGGTTTTCCAACAGGAATCTTTATTAAGAAAAACTGACTGAAGGTGTGCTAGACAGGATCTGGGGAACCCCCCTGATCCTTCAATGTTTTAAAGCGTTCCCAAGCAGTCCCACCCCACATTCCTTCCGGTCAATCCAAATTGGCAGATGGCTGGGTGTTAAATCCATCGGATCCCAAACGTTGCAATCTTCCCCCCCACTTTTCCTTGCTGCCGGTAATAGGAGGCTTCATAGGGAGTGAGATCAAAGGCTGATGGCCGCATTGTTATTGGTAGTACTCCAGAGAGGGAATCCACAGAGGATGTTTATTCGTAGATGATAGAAGGAATGCCAGCCATAAACCCCCGTGTTTACTCCCCCCCCTTTGTAGTATGACAGAATCCCAAAGAGAGTAAGAATTGGGTTTTCCCAGAGTAGATTAGTTAGAAATAAAATATAATTGGATTCTGACACCTAGCGTGATTTTTCAGGACGCTCATAATATAAACCTCACCCCAAAAATAAGCCCCAGTTAAGATCGTCAGACAGGCAGGCACATTTAGTACCATATTTTTTCCGAAAATATGACCTAACTGGAAAATAAGCTCTAATGCATCTTTTGGAGCAAAACTTAATATAAGACCCCCCAGCTCAGATACATACATATATACATACATGTATATATGTGTGTGTGTGTGTATATATATGTACTTTTGATAATGATTATATAATACACACCTACACACACAAAGCTACACACACACTACCTGTATTATATTCGCCACCTTTGGTTATTGATAAATATAATAAAGTGGATATATGTATAAATATATACATATTTTAAGTGATCTATTTCAGCCTTAAGACCTTATCATAAAAATGGTGAAACTGCATCAATTTATCTTGGAGAAAAGGCAGGAACAAGAACCCTCTTGGATATTGCAAAGGAAACAGTGCAGTAAATGATTAGAGATTCTTTTAAAATAGACTGATATTTAACATGGGCCCGAAAAAAACATTGCAGAATTTCTTGATTGCTGCCAGATATTTACTTTCTGAACTATAGGCAGGCATAAATCTCAGTGCACAATGCATGTAACAAAACTTCGACGGGCAATCCTCCGTATCGTTAGAATGGGGTAACGGGGGTACTAAATGATGATGATGATGTGTGAATGAATTACAACCAAACTAAGGGAATGCTTGACAATGTGCTTGCAAGCGGATGCGCACCACCCACAGTGTGGGATCTGCAGCCTCCTTCCAATTAAATCAAAATAAAGATGACTTTAATAATTGAAATGAAAAAATGGCTGAAATCACCAAAGACTGCCCGTTTCTGACGCTCTTCCCACCAGGCTGAAATGTCTTCTGAGATCTTGAAGTAAGATCACTCGGCCTCCTCTCTCTCTTTTTGCAAAAACACGTCCAATGGACTGAGATGAAACTGATGTTACGACCAAAACATTTGAAACCAAGTTTTGGATTGGTCCTGCTTCTCTTTTTAAAAAAATAATTAATTAATTTTATCGCATATAATTGTGAAGGCGCTCGCTTCCCACTCGGAAGGTTGAGAGTTCAATCCTAGGCAGCGGCAGATGTTTCTCTCCTTGGGTGCAAAGAAAAGATATCTGCTGTGAACTTCTGCATGGTGTCAGGAAGGGCATCTGGCTAGTAAATGCTCAGCTCCATTCAGTTGCCCCTGACTCTATCCCGAATTAAGGGATTGCAGGGTCATAAAAAGAGAATTTTATTGTGTATAATTTATAAACGACCCAGCTCCCAACAACTTTGTGTACCTTTCCTTTCCTTTCCTTTCCTTTCCTTTCCTTTCCTTTCCTTTCCTTTCCTTTCCTTTCCTTTCCTTTCCTTTCCTTTCCTTTCTCCTTTCCTTTCCTTTCCTTTCCTTTCCTTTCCTTTCTTTTCCTTTCTTTTCCTTTCCTTTCCTTTCCTTTCCTTTCCTTTCTCCTTTCCTTTCCTTTCCTTTCCTTTCCTTTCCTTTCCTTTCCTCCTTTCCTTTCCTTTCCTTTCCTTTCCTTTCTTTCCCTTTCCTTTCCTTTCTTTCTTTCCTTTCCTTTCCTTTTCCTTTCCTTTCCTTTCCTTTCCTTTCCCTTTCCTTTCCTTTCTTTCCTTTCCTTTCCTTTCCTTTCCTTTTCTCTCTCTTCTTTCCCTTTCCTTTCCCTTTCCTTTCCTTTCCTTTCCTTTCCTTTCCTTTCCTTTCCTTTCCTTTCCTTTCCTTTCCTTTCCTTTCCTTTCCTTCCTTTCCTTTCCTTTCCTTTCCTTTCCTTTCCTTTCCTTTCCTTTCCTTTCCTTTCTCTTTTCCTTTCCTTTCCTTTCCTTTCCTTTCCTTTCCTTTCCTTTCCTTTCCTTTCCTTTCCTTTCCTTTCCTTTCCTTTCCTCTACTCTACTCTACTCTACTCTACTCTCTACGCTCTCTACTCCACCCTCCCCTCCCTTCCCCTCCCCTCTCCTCTCCTCCCTTCCCCTCCCCTTCCCTCTCCTCTCATCTTCCTCCCCTTACCTTCCCCTCTCCTCTCTTCCCCTCTCCTTTCCTTTTATCTTCCTCTCCTCTTCTTCCCTTTCTCCTCCCTTCCCCTTCCCTCTCCTCTCATCTTCCTCTCCTTCCCTTCCCTTCCCCTCTCCTCCCCTCTCCTTTCCTCTTTTATCTTACTTCCCCCTCCCCTCCCCTCCCCTCCCCTCCTCTTTTACCTTCCTCCCCTCCCCTTCCCTCCAGTGCTAACCTCAAGCCACAGAATTTAACTTCCAAACCCTGCCCTACATGGCAGCCCAGAGGAGACCCCTGGCCCATTAAGCTGCTTGCCAGCCATCCGATTAAGATTCAACCTGGTCCTTGCACACCCCAGAGGGCCAACTGACCTAAAATGCCAGGGAGAAGCCTGCGACATAACTTTTCTCCTTCGTGGGCAGAGATTCTGTGCGCGGGAAGCCTTAGCTGATGGAGGCAGTAAACAGGAGAAGAGCTTCATACGTCACTTGCAGCAACAGGAGGCGGTCTCGCTTTGTGTGTCATTCAGTTTGTTTTTTTAAAAGATAGTTAAATTGAGCTTTGCGTATCTGTTAATAATCTACTGATTAACCGATTTATATTTGGGAACAAATGTTGGTATCCCAGCAGGGGAAGTAATTGGCTGCATTTACAGGCCCTTGACCCTCTCAACACAGATGGCATTCCACGATGCCAAGCAGATGCCGCAAGTGATCTCTGGGGAGCCCAGCAACAGCTCCTCTGTGGGGCTCCGTAATTAAATTTGAACACCCCTGCTGAGAATTGGAGGCTACCTGGAATAATTTTCAGGGCTGCTTGGCTGCTTCGTAGAGTTGGCTTCGAGGCATTGTAAGTGGAGTTTCTGCTCCAAAGTTTGCAGACAGGGCCAGGCCAGGAGCAGCAGAGGAAGAAAAACGGCTAATCCTTTGGGAGTGGAGGAAAGCTTTGGGGAGGCCAGTGTGATTGCAAAGCCAGTCAAAGGGCTGAGGTTATAAATTCAGATATGATAAAAACAAGCTGGATGACCCTCTCTAGCTTTAAATTGGACCAGGCTGATTTTATGCCACCTGCTAATTATTCCGATTTATATTTAGATACAAACCGTTTTCTTTGGAAATAGGAAGCGCATTTTAAAATTAGTAGCCAGGTAATCCTCAACATATATCCACAAGTGAGAGCAGAATTTCCATTGCTAAAGCAGTTGTTAAGTGAGCCGTGCCTTTTTATGACCTTCTTTCCAGGGTTGTTAAGTGAATCAGTGTGATTGTCAGGGAACCCAACTTCCCTGATTGAATCTCCCTGTCAGAATCTGGTGTTATGACCCAGGTGGTCAAGGCAAGGCTGGCCTCTAAAGCAGGGGTCCTCAACCTTGGCAACTTTAAGACTTGTGGACTTCAACTCCCAGAATTCCTCAGCCAGCAAAGCTGGCTGAGGAATTCTGGGAGTTGAAGTCCACAAGTCGTAAAGTTGCCAAGGTTGAGGACCCTGCTCTAAAGAGTCCTTTATTTCTCTTAAACAAAGTTCCAGCAGCCAATGACTCTTCAACAACCGGTAAGGCTCTCACCCCCATGCTCCCTTGAAGGCAGCCACCCTCAGTCCCCCAAACAACAGCCCCTATAGTACCAAGAAAGCCCCCAGAGTAGGAGCCTGCTCACAGGGCAAGGTCCAGGGTTCCAAGTCCAATTCCCCAGGGCACAAGACCAGGGCAGTCCTCGGGGCAAGAAGCAGGTCCCAGAAAAGAAGCCGTTCCAAAGCCCCAAGGAAGCAAAGGCCAAACCTAGGCCACAAGAGGAGAGCGAGGTCCAAAACAAAATGTGAAGAGCCATCTTCCAAGGAAGGCAAGGCAAACAGCAACAGGCCCGAATAATAGCCGGGGCTGGGGAGGAAACAATTGTTCCTGGCAAAGACTAACTCCCCACGGCTTCTCTTTAAGTTACTCCCCTCCAGGTGTTCCTTGTGAGGAGTGGTGGGGCGACCTCCTCCTAAGTAGCCTTGCAGCCCTTCTCTGGGCTTGCCTACGCTCCACTCTCCTTGCCCTTGGATCAGTGGAGGAGGCAGCTGTTCCTCATCAGAGGGGATCGGCTGCCTATCAGCACCACTGCCGGTCAACAGCTGATCCTCCCCTGTGTCTGTGAAGGCAGGCAGCTCTCCATCTGGTTGACCACCTCCCCCAATACCTGAGGGGTCCGGGACAGCTTTGCCCTCAGCTCCTGGCATGCCTTCCCAGCTCCAATCCTCCTCCTCCTCCGAACCCTGAAGCGGCCATGACATCTGGGTGGAAATGGTGATCACGTGACCTGAGGACTTTGCAACCGTCATAAATACACGCCGATCGCCAAGTGTCCAAATTTTGATCACGTGACTGTTGGGATGCTGTGACAGTTGTAAGTGCGAGGATCGGTCATGAGTCACTTTTTTCAGTGCTGTTGTAACTTCAAATGGTTCGTAAGTCGAGAACTACCTATAGTTCAAGACACAAGCCGAAGAGGCATTGTATCCATTTCACCGGAAGGGGTCTGTTGTAAATTGAGGACTACTTGGAATTGTTGGTAAGGTAGGGTGCGAAAAAAGGAAGGTGACCTTAGGAAGGTCACAAATGGTGCTCAGGGGACCCCAGGATGCTGCAACTATTAAGTGGTCAAATTTGGATTATGTGATTTTGGAGATGCTGCAGTGGTCATAAGTGCAAGGACTGGTTGTAAGTCACTTTTTCGGTGCCGTTGTAACTTTGAATGGTTGCTAAAGAAATTATTGTAAGTGGATGACCACCGGTGTAGGTCAGGACTATTTTTATTGTAATAGCTATAGCAACAGAATCTCGCAATTCTGAACATGCTTCCTCATCCCTCCCTTTATCTTCATGTGAACTAGGAAACGACTTGTCTGGGATATTTTCTCAACTTATTTTTTTGGTCCTGGCTCAATCCACGTTTATCTGAATGGGGGTGCCTTGGTAGCAGCTCTTCCTCCAGTCCTATGGGCTCTACACAAATCCTGTCCTTGCACTTATGTATTTCTTACTTTCTTGTTCTCCTCCTCCTCCTCCCATCCCACTCCCTTCTAGTACTGATGATGTTACTTATTTAGGTAATGAAATGTCCGCAAGAAAACAATCAAGCTCAAAGAGCACCAAGGACCCCTCATTTCAACACTGAGCTGCAAATATTCTTTATTGGTGCCATATTATCTCTTAACACCATTTTGTGAGTGTGCCCCTGGCTCAAACTGGCAGGGAATACTTGCCAGAGTATCTCTAATGCTACTAGAATAAATGAAGTGGACTCTGTTTAGCGTCAAGAGTAAAATCTTCCAGCCTTCAAAGAGGATTTGCATGATAAATCAAGATTTTGATTTTTAAAAGTCTCCAAAGTGCACACGAAGAAAATATTTTTAACATTATTATTAATCTACATCACTTAGATCAACTCCTAAATACTTGAAGCAACTACTTCTGAGCGATTCAGCTACCAGTGACGTAGATTCTTCCTCTCTCCAAATACCAGGGGAGACTTTGGGTACAAGCAAAGTCTGGAGGGTATAAGAGGTATAATGCATTATTTTCGACTCTGACTTTTAATGCTAATTAATTCATGTGACTCAAGTATTCCCAAGTTTGTAGTTTAAATCAGATCATAATATCTGATGTTAAACCATTTTAATGAAATATGGGAACTGAGATTCTTTCAGTCAGAGCGAGATACACAATTCCCCGCTCCTGTTTTCAAAAACAAAGGGGCTAGAGACAGCCACAGATATGGGAAAATATTAAAAGCAAAGCAAAACTGGAAGAATAACAACCAAGCAAGCCACAATATTGTATAAAATTACTCCAAACATCCAACCTCATATTAATAAAAAAAAAAAAACTTTCCCCACCACTGTGGAGTGGGAGAAAAAAGAAATCTTAGTTAAATTCATTTTTTTATTACCTGATAGATATTTACTTTCTTTTAGAGTATAATTATTTGAAGACACTACATAACATTTCAAAAATTGCAATCAATTATGCAAGAATTAACCGTTCAAAAAAAGGATTGATGCTATTCTCAATAAAGAGAAATTTACATATTTTGAGTAATTTTTAGGTACAGGTAGAAGACAGTAAGAAATGTTATTATGCCTGGCGAGGAGGAGGAAGAGGAGGAGGAGGAAGAGGAGGAGGAGGAGGAGGAGGACTGTGGGGTCCTTGATACTCTCTGAGCTTGGTTGTTTTCTTGCAGGCATTTCATTACCCAACTAGGCAATCATCAGCTCAAACCCCATTCCCTTCTAGCACTGATGATGTTACCTAGTTGGGTAATGAAATGTCTACAAGAAAACAGCTAAGCTCAGAGACCACCGAACCTTCAGATAATATGGCTCCCTCTCATGGTTCCTCTTCTTTTTTCATCAAAATTAAGGTGTAATCCCATGAACTCTGTGATATCTTTAAAGGCTCTTCTGGTTTTGCTAATACCAACAATTCCAAGTAGTCCTCAATTTACAACATACACCCCCCCCCGAAAGGTACTTATGACCCTATTCCAAAGTTCCATGACTGACCACCCACATCCCTGAGATCATGTGACTGCATTTTGGGTGTTCAGGAACCAGCCTGCATTTAGGATGTTTTTGGCAGAAACTAGGGTTTATTTCCAGTTTCTGGCAAAAACTGTCCTGTAGTGAAGAGTGGGTTTGCTTAACAGACGCCACAAAAATAGATCGTAAAATTGGGTTGGTCACATGATGACCTGTGTTACGATCATCATGACTTATGACTGCAATTGCCAGGCTCAGTTATGGTCATAAGTCAAGGACTGCCTGTCCTTTTTTGCTTTGGTAATTCTTTTGGCTTCCTCTTCTATGTCTCTTCTATTCCTGAGCTAACATGAGTTGTAGGACTTACAGAAGATCAACACAGTCTCTTCGCTGACATTTAAGCAGGGGAATCAAATTAACTTCTAATCTAAAAACTCAAAAAGGTTTGTATCCAGGTTACCATAATACTAAAACAGATCAACAGTCCATCAATTGCCTTTTGCAGGACTATTTATTTCTTTATTTTCTTTAAAAGCTCAGATTCACAGCTCGCGTCTGACCCACCTTCCTTCAGTTCCCCTTTCCTCTGGAACGTAATTCAAAAATAAGCACAAGAATAGAATTAGCAGTTGCTATGCCGTGATTGGCAAATACCCAAACAATACGAGCACTGAATTGCAGAGATTTTTGAAAAGAAATATGATGTGCTTTGTATTTATTTGTACCATTTTTTCTTGAATTCTAGACAAGAAACGCGAGATTTGAAACCAGTGTTCATTCAGTATACTTGTCTGTCTGTCTATATCTATCCATTCATCTATCCATCATCTGTTTGTCTGTCTGTCTAGCTAGATAGACATCCTATCAATCCATCCATCATCTATCATCAATTTTCTCTGTCTGTCTGTCTGTCTGTCTGTCTCCCACCCCTCTTTTTAGCTCTTATGTATGCCAAATGGAACCTGAGTAAGCTAAATTAATAGTGTTTAAGGAAACTTCTGAATGAATGCGTCCTTGAGATTTTGAATAGCTCATGCCTCATGGGTTGCTGCTTCCTACCTTTTGCATCCAGTCGGGGACCTTGAATTATGGAGGTTGAGGGAGGTTGAGGGAGGCTCTTCTGCTGCTTCTGGACAGCAGGGGTAGGTGGTGAATCCCGGTGTCTATTTGACAGAGAGCAGCTCTTCCAGTTAAACCTGCCCGCCTGCCACACGTAGCAGGAGTGGGAGATCAGAAGGAGCAAAGAAGGAAGCAAAAGTCACATCTGTGCTCCAAATATGGAGAAGGAAGGAATTTTGAGGCGGATTGGGTCAAAGCTAATGGTCGGGTTTACCAAATCAGTTCAAGAAGATCTGAATGGGTTCTGAAGAGCAGCCTCATTCCACCAGACATCAATATGGACGCTGGCCAAGGGGATGTTGCATGTCCACAATCCCGTCTTTCCTTTGGAAAAGGCCATGCCCAGTGAAGTACAGACGGCAGCTTGTTACCTTACGTATTCCCTGCTTCCTGTTTACTCTGACTGGCTTCTTCTGATCCCAGGATACTATTAGTTTCCCCACTGTGGTTGCTTCTCAGTTGGCAGGGTCAGAGTGAGGAAAAATCTTCCTTTGACAGAGAGATCACTGTACATGTAGACAGGCGAAGGGAGATACAGGTAGATCTCGACTTACAATCAGAATTGAGCCCAAACTTTCTGTGTTTAAGTGATACAGTTGTTAAGTGAGTTTTGCCCCATTTTATGACCTCTCTTGCCATAGTTGTTAAATGAATCATTGTGGTTGTCAAGCTAGTGACACTGTTGTTGAGTCTGGCTTCCCCCTTGACTTTGCTTGTCAGGAGGTCGCAAAAGGGATCACATGACATCATAAGTACATGCCATTGCCATGTGTCCACGTGACCATGGGGGCGCTACAACAGTCGTAAGTGTGAAAAATGGTCATAAGTCAGTTTTTTCCAGCACTGGTGTTTCCAGTGCTCTCTGGAGCTGACTTGCACACAGACTGACTTGCTGGTTGGAAATATCTCTGCCATTGACGTGGCCTAGGACTGGGTTAAAATGATATAAATTTATAGTTTTATAGTTTAAAAAAAATTAAATATTAATCATTTCCCCTTTCCTGGTTCCTGTATTTCTGACATGAGATGGGACAAGTGCCACTGCAAACTTAGAACAGTCACTAAAGAAATGGTTATAAGTTGAGGACTACCAGTATGATCCAAAACAACCATGCAGTTTTTGTTGCAATCAAGGCCTGTTTTGCAAATTCTGTTGGCTCCCGTCTTTCTTCTGCGGTCATTTATTTCCCAGATGAGCCCGGGGTCAAACCTTCATTCATTCATTTTACCCACCTGCTCAGGTTTTTATGAAAAACAATCTTAGCTGCCAATGGGGACCTTGGATAGATTCACCCCTCTGGGGTGTTCTCACTTCTTGATGCTCTTCCAGTTCTCCGGCAAATTTCATAACTGCATCAAGAGGAACCGAGCAGTTCATTGAATTAATTTCTTCGAGGCAGTTCCACGGGGCTTGTAGAAAACACAATGGTTTTTCCTGCTTTTTAAAGCACTGTGTATTTCCTTTCCCTGGTGACATCCTGCGAGTAAAAACTAATATTACTACAATGTTGAGACATTGTATTTGGCAGTGCTCAAAAGAGGTATCATAAAAGCAATCAGGGAAAAATGGATTTCCGAGGGGAAAAGGCTGTCAGGAGAACATGTGGAGCATATGTTGCGCATTCTGTGAGCGAGGCAGTCTGCACCCCGATGGAATGAAAAGCTTGTGAAAATCTCTCCTAAGTTCTCATGAAGTCCGCCACATAAAAAAAAAATAAGGCATAAGTACTTTGAAATAAATAACCAGAAACACGATTTGGGAATACGTTGGAAAAATCACCCTTGAAAATAGGATTTGTTCAACTGAACGAATTTCGCTCTTCCTCTGTGCTCTGGTCTGTTTCCATCACATGCAGCAAAGAAAGTTGAACAGCTTCTTCCATTTGGAATCTGTAGTGTCTCCTTAAAAGTCTGATCCTTGGGTCTCAAGGGTACTTTTTCAAAAGGCAACTGGACTGTTTCTTTCTTGAGGAAGAGGAAGAGGAAGGAGGAGGAGGAGGAGGAGGAGGAGGAGGAGGAGGAAGAAGAAGGAGAAGGAGAAGGAGAAGGAGAAGGAGAAGAAGAAGAAGAAGAAGAAGAAGAAGAAGAAGAAGAAGAAGAAGAAGAAGAAGAAGAAGAAGAAGCAGCAGCTTCATTTGTTCTGGCAGGATGGTGGGGGCAATGGAGGGATTAGTTCTGACAATGTTAATGTGGTTAGAAAGGACCACTGGTTTGAAAGAGTGGTAAACACTGAGCAGCCCTCTCTCAGCACCTATCTCCTGTCTATAACACAGTCCTCTCAGCAGCCCCAAGAAGATTCCACCCCCATTTGCACTCTGATTCGGGTAACCCTGAGGGCACAGATAAACCTCCAAGTGGCCTCAAGAGCTCCCAGGGAGAGTACTAACAACCAGATGACTGCAAAGAAATACACCCCATCCTGTCAGGATTAATCCCTCCATAGCCCCCACCATCCTTCCAGTATTGATGAAGCTTCTTGGATGAAAAGCAAAATGTCTTCAAGGAAAAACAAAGTCCAGTTGCCTTTTGAAAAAGCACCTTTGGAGAACCATGGCCTGGATGACTGAGAATCTTCACAGACATTGATCCTTGAATGTTTTTCCTCTACGCTTTGCCAAAGTTTTACTTTGGGTTTAATTGAGCAAAAACTTGGTCTGGGGACCCATCACAGTTGACCGTTTAAGACCCACCTTCCCCAATTTTGCCCTTGCACAAATGTTTGGTCTAGTATCCTGGAATTCCCAAACAGTAGGCATTCCTGATTCAAACAGATGCGTTTTCCTAGAATCTTTATTACTTAATCTCTTTGACTCGTCCTCTTTTGTTGACTTGTATCTGGAATTATCTCATTGCAGATTCAAAAGACATCTTTGGGGTCATGGTTCTTTCTTCTGCCTACCCATGAAGACTTTGAACTTGGCCAGTCCATAACTACAAGGGATTCAGAGCATACCAAGGTGAGATGCTTGAAATTCAAGTTTGCTTCAACTGACTTCCTTTAGCTGAAAGAAGTCTCTCTGGTTTTAAATAGGGGTTCCTGTAGAAAATTAAGGAATACTGATTTCTTCCTTGAAGTGTGGCCAAGCAAAGGAATGAAATATTGGTTCTGCTGTTCTGTTTAAGGTTAATATAGATGCTAACTGAGCAATATTTCTGTGAATGCCAGTTACATTTGAAAGGAAGTCATTTATGGGTTACATGTAACAGTAGGTTGTCAATCCCCTGAGTACAGGTAGTCATAGAATAACAGAATTGGAAGGGATCTTATAGGTCATCTAATCCAACCCCCTGCTTAAGCAGGAGACCCTATACCATTTCTGACAGATGGCTGTCCAGTCTCTTCTTGAAAGCTTCCAGTGATGAAGCACCCAGAACACCTGAAGGCAAACTGTTCCATTGGTTGATTGTTCTCACTGTCAGAAAATTTCTCCTTATTTCTAGGTTGAATCTCTCCTTGATCAGTTTCCATTCATTGTTTCTTGTCTGGCCTTCAGGTGCTTTGGAAAATAGTCTTCAACTCACAACTACAATTGAGCCCAAAATTTCTGTTGCTAAGCAAGATAGTTATTAAGTGAGTTTTGCCCCATTTTACAACCTTTCTTGCCATAGTTGTTAAGTGAATCACTGCAGTTATTAAATTAATAACACGGTTGTTAAATGACTCTGGCTTCCCCCTTGACTTTGCTTATCAGAAGGTTGCAAAAGGGGATCACATGACCCTGAGACACTACAACCGTCATAAATATGAATCAGTTGCCAAGGGGATGCTGCAACAGCCGTAAATGTGAAAAATGGTCATAAGTCACTTTTTTCAATGCCATTGTAACTTTGAACATTGTAACTAAACAAATTGTTGTAAGTCAAGGACTACCTGTAACTGAGGACATAGGTTTATGCTAGTATTGGTCCCTTGGCAATAATAAAGGATTGGCTTCCCTGCGGACTGCTTCTTTTCAACTACTTAAGGTAGCTTACAGTCCTAGGAGTTCTGGTTGCCTCCTATCCTAATAGTAGCCAAGTTTGTTTCGCTTCGGCTTTTCAAAGTCAGGCAAGTTCGATCTGGTCCAGCCACCAGCCAGAGCCAAGAATCATTGTCGATCATAGAATTAATTTAATTTTAATTCCATGTAAATGGAAGTAAAAAAAGATGAAATTTAATTAATTTTAAATGCATTTCAAATCAAATTTAAGCTTTGTCTTCTCATTGTCTACTTTGGTGCTTCCATGCATTTCATTTCATTTCATTTCATTTCATTTCATTTCATTTCGTTTCAATTTATAACAGTTTCTGCATCTCATTTATGACCCACTTTCATAAAGCTAGCATAGTTAAATAACTTCTGTTACAATTATCGTTTGTTACTCAATGGTATAAAAATGGTAGTGGCTTCCTTGGGGCCTCCAGCCACCAGAGATCCTGGCCTGCCCTAGCTGGACCTTTGGCAAAAGAATTATGGGATGCAGGTTTGACATCAGGAATCAGAAGTGGGACAAAGTAATAGCAGAGATTTCAACCTCCCAAGATGCACAGGAGGAGAACTCTGAGTACAGATTTCAACTTATGAAAATTTCATTTGCTAAGCAAAACAGTTGTTAAGTGAGTTTTTCCCCATTTTATGACCTTTCTTGCCATAGTTGTTAAGTGAATCACTGCAGTTATTAAGTTAGTAACACGGTTGTTAAGTGACTCTGGCTTCCCCATTGACTTTGTTTGTCAGAAGGTTGCAAAAGGGGATCACATGACCCCGGGACACAGCAACCGCCATAAATACGGGTCAGTTGCCAAGTGTCCAAAGTTTGATCATGTGATTACGGGGAAGCTGCAATGGTCATAAGTGTGAAAAATGGTCATAAGTCACTTTTTAAAAAAGTTTTGTAACTTTGAATGGTCACTAAACAAATGGTTGTAAGTTGAGAACTACCTGTAGTCGTTTTGGAAGAATGAAACTTTAAAAGAAGAATTGAATGAGAGAGTCTTGAACTCAAATACATCACAAGGTTTCAGGCCATCTCAAAAGGTTTCAACAACCACACATACAGTGGGGCAAAAAAGTATTTAGTCAGCCACCAATTGTGCAAGTTCTCCCACTTAAAAAGATGAGAGAGGCCTGTAATTGTCATCATAGGTAGACCTCAACTATGAGAGACAAAATGAGAAAACAAATCCAGACAATCACATTGTCTGATTTGGAAAGAAGTTATTTGCAAATTATGGTGGAAAATAAGTATTTGGTCAATATCAAAAGTTCATCTCAATACTTTGTTATATATCCTTTGTTGGCAATGACAGAGGTCAAACATTTTCTGTAAGTCTTCACAAGGTTGGCACACACTGTTGCTGGTATGTTGGCCCATTCCTCCATGCACATCTCCTCTAGAGCAGTGATGTTTTGGGGCTGTGGCTGGGCAACACGGACTTTCAACTCCCTCCAAAGGGAGGCGCAAACCATCAGACCCACACCTGAAAAGTTCAATCAGATGTTTTATTGTTCAAGCCTATTGACAGAATCTTCTCAAACTGACAGCTTGCATCTGGGTAAGTCTAGATAAGATTCAGTGGCATTCAAGGGGGGAGGTCTGACTTCACCCCCTTGTGCCCATGTAGGGATTCCAGACTGATTCCCCATTTGCTCTGGCTTGGACGGTCTCCAAAGTTAGTCATGTGCAATAAAACAGTTTAACTCAGAGTGTATCAAGGACTCCACAATGCATGTCTCAATAACAGTGAATTCACAATTGCTAGTTGAAAGTGTACTTATAATTTGTCTCACATGTAACAAACAAGGTATCATGAAAGCTGATGTCTTTCAGTGAAAGAAAGTGTTATTCTGAAAATAGGCCAACTTTTGATTTATGTCACGTCTTAAGCATAGAACATAGAATCATAGGGCTGGAAGGGACCTTGGAGGTCTTATAGTCCAACCCTCTGCTGAAGCAGGAGAGTCTATAACATTCCAGACAAATGGCTGTCCAATCTCTTCTTGAAAACCTCCAGTGATGGAGCACCCACAACTTTTGAATGCAAACTGTTCTCACTGTCCAGAATTTTCTCCTTAGTTCTAGGTTGGATAAGCTTCCACCCATTGCAATGTTTTGTCCTGCAAAAGCACCATCTGTGCATGACCTCCAAAACTGTTATCAAATTAAAATGTTTTAATGTTACACAGAGGAAAGCTACTAAATATGATGGGTGCTGGTAGTGGTGATCATACAAATTAATTAAAATTACATTAAAAATTGAATAGAAATGAAATGTAGTTTTGGTCCTAGATCAGCACACTAGATTGGTAGAATAGTCTACAGCAAGTGTGTCCAGTCTTGGCAACTTTAAGACCTGTGGACGTCAATTCAGAAAATTTCTCCTTAGTTCCAGGTTGGATCTCTCTTTAATGAGCTTCCACCCACTGCTTCTTGTCCTGCCCTCAGGTGCTTGGGAGAATAGGTTGACCCCATCTTCTCTGTGACAGCCCTTCAAGTACTGGAAAACCGCTATCCTCTCACCCCTAATCCTTCTCTTCACATCAGAGACATACAAGCAACATAGACATGCAGCATTCTTAGAGGACTGTATAGTTTATGGTTTTTGTCACCTCATCTTCGTGATGTCCACAGAGTACCATTAAAAAAAAAGTCAAAATGTCAGCTACAATGGTGAGATCAAAGCTTCGTTTTATTTTTCATGTGAGATGCACATGAAAATCTCGTGAAGCTTTGACTTCACCATTGTGGTGGCCATTTTGACTCTTTTGACAGTATCTTGCCTGATTCCCTGGAGAAGGCCTCTGTCTCCTGAGTAGCTCACCCTTAGAGATTCTGTCCACATCGTGATGGAACAAAGTAAAAATCAAATGATAAAATGGATGTAGAATTTGAATGAATTGAATTGCAGTAGACCAGTATTTCTCAACCTTAGCAATTTTAAGATATGTAGATTTCAACTCCCAGAATTCCCTATCCAACATGTTGAGATATATTTTAGTAGACCAGTAAGAAGGGCCATGGGAAAAAATCAATAGAATTTACTTCAAGCTACAATCTACCATAAGGAAAAAATAGTACAAAATACTTTAGAGATAGTATATAGATAATCCTCGATTTACGACCGTAATTGAAACATGATAGGGATGACATCATAGGAGTGTTCCAATATCTCAGGGGCTGCCCCAAAGAAGAGGGAGTCAAGCCATTCTCCAAAGCACCAGAGGGCAGGACAAGAAGCAACGGATGGAAACTAACTAAGGAGACAACCTGGAACTAAGGAGAAATTTCCTAACAGTGAGAACAATCAACAAGTGGAATGGCTTGCCTGCAGAAGTTGTGGGTGCTCCAACACTGGAGGCTTTCAAAAAGCCACTTTTCTGGGATGGTATAGGGTCTCCTGCTTGCACAGGGGGTTGGACTAGATAACCTCCAAGGTCCCTTCCAATTCTGTTATTCTCTTACTAAGGTACAAATTGACTGCAGCAAGAGTAAACTTAGCCTCACATTGGAAAAGAGATACTTTGCTTACTATATTGTCTGTAAAACTAAAATTGAAGAATATGCAAAATTAACACTATATATCCATAATGCTGTAGAAATTTATCAAATTTAAGTAGGAATGATTGCCATATGTACAATATATCACAGAGCAAGGCAGTTTAAACATTTGGGGTATATTTTTAGAAGTTAAACAGAAACTAACAGCAGTTATGAATGTTTGATGCAAAGTTCAAATATCACTTCAAAGTAGTTTAACTTTTTCTTTTTGCAGTTTTTAAATATAGCAGTCTTTATGTTTTATCTTTCTTTGTATTTCAATAATTTAACAATAAAACATATGGATTATAAAAAACAACAACAAGAGAGACTCTTATCCAGGGAACAGAACAAGCTAAGCAATTGTAACAGTGCAGAGACAAAAGAAACCTTTTTGAGCTTCGGTTAAATAAAATCTTCCTTTTCTGACTCTTAAAAAGATCTGAACGTTCAATTGACTGATTGTTGGTCAAATAATAGCCAAGAGATATAGCAGCTTAGTTCAGTGTTTCTTCACCTCAGCAACTTTAAGGTGTGTGGACTTCAACTCCCAGAATTCCCCAGCCAGCATGTGAGAAAAACCACTAAGGACACTGAGGTGATTTGTTCATATGGAGAAGAGAAGTAAGGACTAAGTCTCTAAATCAGTGTTTCTCAACCTCAGCAACTTCAAGGTGTGTGGACTTCAACTCCCAGAATTCCCTAGCCAGCTGGGGAATTCTGGGAGTTGAAGTCCACATATCTTAATGTTGCTGAGGTTGAGAAACGCTGGTTAACTAATAAAATACAACCACTATCAAAATGAAGCAGAGCTCTTTGCATCAGGAAAAAAAGTCAAGAGTTTTATTTTAAAAACTGAGGGTGGAACTGCCTAAAAATCATTGGGTTTGAGAATCAGTAGCTTTATTAATAGTTGATTCCTGGAGAAGAGAGGATTAAATATTTAAATATATGGGCTTGGTCATGGATCCTTCTTTCCTTCTTATGAGTAGAATTGAAGATGAATGAATTCGGTTTTGGGGTCTTTTTCTCTCTGCATCCTTTCAGATGCTAAAATAGGCATGAACTTGAAATATAACCGGCTGATTTAGTAGGAAACAGTGGCCTGTTTGTCCAACGTTTTTTTCTTCTTCATTCAGGCACAGCAAAGATGGTCTTCCTTCTCTTGTGGTGGAATTTCAGAGCCTTTGTGCTCTCTCTCCTTCTGAAAACAAGCCTCTCCTTAAACCCAGATGATCCAAATGTTTGCAGCCACTGGGAAAGGTAAGACTTATTGACTTCATTTCATTTTGTTTAAGTAGAGCATCAGCAAATACATATATACATATGTCTATGGAGATTCTCAGTCATCCAGGTCATAGTTTTCCCAAAGGTGCTTTTTCAGGAGGCAACTGGACTTTCTTGTTTTTCTTTGAAGATGTTTCGCTTCTCATCTAAGAAGCTTCTTCAGCTCATGCATACATACAGACATACATATGTGTATGTATGTATGTGTGCGTGTATGTGTATATATACACACACACACACGTATACATACACACATAGACACATATTATATATATATATATGTAGTCCTCAACTGACGACCTCAGTTGAACCCAAAATTTCCGTTGCTAAGCAAGATATTTGTTCAGTGAATTTTGCCCCATTTTACGACCTTCCTTGCCATAATTGTTAAATGAGTCACTGCAGTTGTTAAGTTAGTAAAATGGTTGTTAAGTGAATCTGGCTTCTCCAATGACTTTGTCAGAAGGTCGCAAAAGGGGATCATAAGACACTGCAACCGTCATAAATGTGAGTCAGCTGCCAAGTGTCCGAATTTGGATCACGTGACCGTGGGGATGCTGCTAGCGTCGTAAGTGTGAAAAATAGTCCTAAGTCACTTTCTTTCAGTGCTATTGTAACTTCGAACGGTCACTAAATGAACACATATGTATAGTACAATTTGTGAGATAAAATATTAAATTAAGTTAAATCCATGATAAAATGAGCATAATATGGCGCCATAGAATCGCAATAGGATAGATGTTATAATTCGATAGCTAACCATCTAACTGCTTCTAATGTGGCTGCACTGAGATAATTCACATTCCTGAACTATATATTTGTGTTTGTATGTATAATGTGTTTTATTAGTATTGTATATCAGTAACTGCATGACCTCTGTAGATGCCGTATGCTAAATAAATATTTTTTTAAGGTAAGTGTGCATCATTTTTGTATTTAAAAATAAATCCAAGGCCCTTCTCAATATAGCTTTAGAATATAGAACATAATATTACAAAATGCAATCTAATTGTGTATGGCCATTGAACAGATCTCAGTCGCTATCCTCTTGATCGTTTGAAGGCCTGGGTCCCTGGTGTGCACAGGTCGATAGAACTTGCATTCTAGGCTTAGGCATTTCTGCTTACAGTGTCAGTATTCAATATATGCCTGATATATGTGTGTTTTCTCCTTTTATGTGAGCCCCAATTCCCCAGCTGTGTCCTTGTATGAGTCTCTGGCCTGGGTCTGCCGTTTGATTTCTTAGATTTATATTCGAGCTTTCCTCAAAAATCCAAAGGAACATTCATGTCATATAGGCCCTGTAATCCTCGACTTACAGCCACAACTGAGTCCAAAACTCCTGTTGCTAAGCGAGACATTTGTTAATTGAATTTTGCCCCATTTTACAACCTTTCTTGCCACAGTTGTTAAGTGAATCACTGCAGTTATTAAGTGAGTAACAAGGCTGTTAAGTGAATCCGGCTTCCCTATTGACTTTGCTTGCCTGAAGGTCGCAAAAGGGGATCACATGACCCTGGGACACTGCAACTGTCATAAGTACATGCCAGTTGCCGAGCATCCGAATTTTGATCACGAGGATGCTGCAATGGTCATAAGTGTGAAAAGTGGTCATAAGTCACTTTTTAAAAAGTTTTGTAACTCTGAATGGTCACTAAACAAATGGTTGTAAGTTGAGAACTACCTGTAGTCATTTTGGAAGAATGAAACTTTAAAAGAAGAATTGAATGAGAGAGTCTTGAACTCAAATACATCACAAGGTTTCAGGCCATCTCAAAAGGTTTCAGCCACCACAGGGGTGACCCTGGGGATGCTGCAATGGGCATAAGTGTGAAAAACAGTCATAAGTCACTTTTTTCAGTGCCTTAATAACTTTGAGTGGTCACTAAATGAACTGTTGTAAGTCAAGGACTACCTGTAATTGAGTGCGGAATTGTGGTCATAAGTCATGGTGGTCATTAAGCGGGTTACCACAGGACTGTGCCCAATGTTATGATCTTCTTGTGGCACTCCCTGAGCGAACATTGCAGTTGTTAAGAGAGTACATTTTCCCCAATGGATGTTTTTTTGTCAGAAACCAGAAGTAAACAACCACCGAAAATCGTGGTCACTTGATTGTGGGATGCTGCAAATGGCTTTACATGCGAGCTGGTTGCCAAGCACCCAAAATGCCATCACGTGACTATGGGGGGGCTGTGGCCATCGGAACCTTGAAAACGGGGAGGTCTGCCGTAACTTCAAGCAGTCACTAAGTGATCAGTTGTTAAGTGAGGATTACATGTATGGTGGGTGCTTGGAGGCTGTGATGGACTGGATGGGGTGAAACAGACTAATGCTTGTCAGGCCCCCCAAAACCAAGACTGACACATGGTGATTCTTCCAAGCCGAGTTCTTTATTGTTCCACACCAATAGACAGGATCTTGCAAACTCAAGCACTCCGAACTCTGCAACTACCATATATTCTGAGAACTATTAGGGAGGATCTGTCTTCACCCTCTTCCTCTTACACATGATATCTGGGTGGAGTTATTCCTCTTCAATTCACCCCTCCCTCTTGGGAATCCAGACTACTACATTTCATCACATGCTGGATTTTAGCAAGATTATTCATTCATTCATTTATTTATACAATTATTTATATGATTATTTATAAAATAAAGAGTGATTGTCAGTATTAAAAAATCTCTGTTGCTCAGGATGGAAGAGTGCTGCCTTGGAAAGAAGTGGGACACAATTTAGGGGTCTCCTGAACCCATTACATCTGCTAGAATAGTAGGTAGAAGCTGTGGGTAGAAAGCCTTTGCCACCTTAAATGGATGTGCCAGGCCCAGTTCCCTCCCTCCCTCCCTCCCTCCCTCCCTCCCTCCCTCCCTTCCTTCCTTCCTTCCTTCCTTCCTTCCTTCCTTCCTTCCTTCCTCCCTGTTGATCACATAACACAGTGTTTTCAAGAACAAATGTGAGTGGAAACGAAACCTTTAATTTTGTATTGCAGTTCCGTGGCACAGTACATTTCGAGTCCAAGAATACAATATTGATTTTGTGTGAAAGAAGTCAGCAACCCGGGGATCCAATCAAGGAAAAACAAAAATTAAATACTAGAATTGATTGGCTGCTCAGGCCAAGATGACTGTGATACTTAGATGGTAATAAATCAAGTCAAAAAGATTGAGTTAGGGTGAGGTCAAGAGCTGCACATGGGATCATAAAATAATAATCAAGCTGATTGGGTTTTCTATGTTAATGAAAGATACTCTAAATAGATGCTGCTCTGGTGTTTCTTGCTGGTAGCTGACCTATGGAGGTGAGAAGCTTCCCTTATGACCCTGAGAAATTAGGGTCCCGAAACAAAAATGTGAGGATTACCACCCTATTTAAGGTGAAATTTTGCAGGCACTTTTGGAGACAAAAATGATTTCTCAGCAAGCAAAACAAATTGGTGTCAATCAGACCACTGAGCACAGAGACCTTCTTTCTGAGGGACGAAGAGCATTGTGGGCTTAAGAGGCAGCGGGGCCCTTTTTGCTCTCTGAGCTTGGTTGTTTTGTGGCAGACATTTCATTAGCCATCAGCACTGATGATGTTCTCTAGTTGGGTAAGGAAACGTCAGCAAGAAAACAGCCAAGCCCAGACAGCACCAACTAGTCCTCCTCCCTCCACCCCAACATCCCACTCCCTTTTAGTGCTGATGATGCTACTTATTGGGCAATGAAATGTCTACAAGAAAACAACAAAGCTCTGAGAGCACCAAGGACCCCACAATCCTCCTGCTCCTTTCCTTCCAAGCCCCACTCCCTTCTAGCACTGATGATGTTACCTAGTTGGGTAGTGAAACATCTGCAAGAAAACAAGCTGGGAGAGCACCAATGACTCCTCATTTCAACCCTGAGCTACAAATGTTCTCTTATATTGGATCTTCAGCATCCCAGTAGCACAATTCCGGCACAGGTTGGTTTTCTTAGTGCCAGGAAGATTAGGACCTTGAAGAAAATAATCCCGGACCTTGACTGCAGAGCATTTGATTAAAAACATCCCAGATGAGCTAGCATTAATTATTATATCAACCCCGTGCACTTCAGCAAGTAAGTCTATTCTTTGGCACGACTAGTCCTTCCTAGCTCACCAGAATCAAACTACAACTCTTACACCTCTTAGGACCTAATAAATTTATAGCCTTAAGCCAACAGTATTTTTAGAAGGCTTCTATGTGCTAGACTAGAGACTAATTCAGTTTAGTTTTTTGTTGATTAGCTAAAGGACCATATCAAACAAATGGAATAAATTGTGCATTTTTTAATGTCATTTGCCAGTCAATGGTGACAATTGGAAGAGAAATAGGATGAAATTATAATTAATAATAACACCATGACTTTATTCAGGGCTCATATTGATACAATACAGTTGGATATTGATAGCCAACACTGTTGGATAATATTGAGAGCAACAAATATCAGGAATTAAAGGGTTAAAATGTTTCCTGTGCAACAATCAGTAAACTTCGCAACTTCTTTCTCAGGCCTCTTTCCACGCTGTTCAGGACAGCTGCATGCAATCAGCAGCTTTCCAGGGAGCAGACAGATTTTTTTTTTATTGCTTGGAGATTAAACTTGAGGCAGGAAAAATGTGAATTTTCTTTCTTGTTCGTCTCAGGTGGGGCCCCTCTGAGGCTACCTGATTAATTTGGGTTGTGCCAAGGTTCCAGTCAGTTGGGGTCCTGACTAAGTGCAACATCTTGGGGGTGCCAAATGCTCTTCCCGCGACAAAAAGAATGCTGGATGTTTTTCACTGCTTATTAAAGAAAATGGTCCCCTTGAGTTGACTTGCTTTGGTTATGTTTGTTTTTACTGATTTAATTTATTGTTGCCTTCCTTCCTTCCTCCCTCCCTCCCTCCCTTCCTTCCTCCCTCCCTCCCTCCCTCCCTTCCTTCCTTCCTTCCTTCCTCCCTCTCTCCCTTCCTTCCTTCCCTTCCTTCCTTCCTTCCTTCCCTTCCTTCCTTCCTTCCTTCCTTCCTTCCTTCCTTTCCTTCCTTCCTTTTCCTTCCTTCTTCCTTCCTTTTCCCTTCCTTCTTCCTTCACTTCCTTCCTTCCCTTCCTTCCTTCCTTCCTTCCTTCCTTCCTCCCTCCTCCCTCCCTCCCCTCCCTCCCTCCCTCCTCCTCCTCCTTCCCTCCCTTCCTTCCTTCCTTCCTTCCTTCCTTCCTTCCTTCCTTCCTTCCTTCCTTCCTTCCTTCCTTCCTTGTATTTCTCTTTCTCTACAGCTAAATGCTAAATGCATAAAGGAGTGTTGAAGATGTGTGGACAGCTTTGCTGGCTAGGGAATTCTGGGAGTTGAAATCCATACATCTTCAAGCTGCTAAGGTTGACAAATACTTGCATAGGAAATGGGCTGTTGCTTTGATCTCCAAGCTTGGCAATTTGGCTGCAAACGTTTTGTCTCCATTCGGGGGGGGGGGACATCTTCAGTGCACTTTGAATTGTGCTCGTCTGTCAGAGCACTGGCCTTTAAATACCTTTTTGTGTGATATAAATTGGTGCGGGTGTTATTTGTCTGGATGTTTCTGAGTCACGGTCTGGTTCCGAGCTGTTTGATTGGCTGGTTGTTGTTGCTGGGTCTTTGGTGTTTAAGTATCGTCTGTGGGATGCAAATGGTGTTTGTTTGTTTGTTTGCCTCCGAGTCATAGTCTGTTTGGTTGGCTGGCTCTTGTTGTTGAGACGTGGTCCGGTTTCTTGTGGGGGGTTGTGATTTTTGTTGCTGTGTGGTGGGGTGCCTGTTTTGTTCGTTTTAAATGCTGCCTTCGGGGCTGCGGTTGAAGTAGTTCTTTCATTCTCAGCAGTTGGTAGATTGGGCCGATGTCAATGCATCTGTTTATTGACTTATTGGTGGAGAATCAGGCTTCAAGGAATTCTCTTTCTCCCCTTGATTTCACTGGGGTTACAACTGTGGTCCCGGTTAGATGAAACTTGTGTCCTTCTGAGTCTTTGTGGATGGACATGAGGGATAGTGGGTCGTGCCTTTGGATAGCCAGGAAGTGTTTGTGCAGTCTGGTAGATAACGTGCCTAAGGAGTCTCTCCTCATGTTAGCCCTGCAAACAGCAGCATCATTAGACAAGCTGGGGCTGAGTGTGACCAGTTAGGCACTGAGTTCTGGGGTCACCTGGCAGACAGGAATTGGGTCTCTCTGGTCCAAGTCCAATCTTTCAGCCATACTATAATCCTGGCCCCCTCAGAAAATACCCTGTTCTACTCTGTTTTGCACCCAGCTGGTAACAGAAGATGAGCAGTGTTTCAGATGGGGGAAAGTGAACATCCACTGCTTAGCTGACAATTTATGGTTCTCAATTACCAGCTAATTTCTGCTACAAATTATCTTAGATTAAAATAGCTTCTTCTGTGTATAAATGAGACAAAGTAAAAAAAAATATATTAAACCCCAGAGACTGATTATATATATGTCTATGTGTATGTATAGATATTTGTGTGTATGTGTGTGTGTGTGTTCGTGTGGGTGTTACGTACAGGCATACAATAAGATACACGGTGCTATTACTTGCTTCCATATCATAAAAATGAAGTGGTTGAAAAATCTGACTAGGCTGGGAAATTATATTTAATATTGGGCGATAATATGTGCTTTTAAATTAGCTTTTTTTTTGTATCCAAGTAAAACTGAAGAGACCCCGGAAGTAGAATATCCAATGTTTGTTTTTATTTTTAGGGTGTGGGGAAAAAAAATATTTTGAAGGCATTTAATTTCATTTGTATTCTTCTCTACCTTTTAATGAAAATTACTTATTTTTCCAAAGTTCATTTCCTGTATCTTCTGACCGCTTATTTTATTCCATATTGTGGAGACATTTGCTCCAGATTCAGTACACAGGAGGACCAAATCTGTGGTTTTTTTTTAAAACTTCTCCTAGTTTCTCATATTTTGAGAAGTTGCACTTTTTAGTTTCTCTGTTTCACCTTTTTGGCAAAAGTATTGTTTTCAGCTTCTTTCTATTGACTGTTTATTTCTTGAAATTATTTTTATGTTGCTTCTTACAAGAAAGAATCTTTAAGGGAGTTAGAAATTCAGAAAAAACAAGAATGAAATTGTCCATTCAAAACATGACTATTGTTTTACTTTTTTTTAACCCGCTAAGTTTTATTCATCTACTTTGCATGCCTGTTAAAAATCACTTTAGAATGCAAGTGTATTTTTATACATTTTTGACACATTTGCATTTTTGTTTACATATTTGCCTAAGGTACATAGTTTTGCAAGTAATTCTGCCCAATATAATTACATGTTTAGAATTGTTTTTGCAAATATATGCAACATTTTTTGCATTGAAGTGTAATTTTGAAGAATTAATTTTAATTCATTAATTGGTTCAAAACTGGAAAATAAGAAGTTCATACTAAAATCTGAATTCTATCATTTGGGAAGCCTGTAAAAATGTGACTTAGGAAGGAAAACACTGATTACTGGTCACTAATCCCAATTTGTATGTCAGTTAGTTAAGAATGTAGCTTATTTTATTGTTTTGAATGTATGTATATCTGTGTATTAACTTAAAAGATAAGAATTTATCAAAGTATTTGTAATTGTGAGAGGTACCTAAATTACTCATAATTTTATAATTATCTGTTTGGAGATATTTAACGAACAGCAGTTTAATTCCATTTGTACTGCTGTACCTCTACTTGTAGACCCTTATGTGATTTTTGAAATGAACTAGTGAAAGTAAATACAGTTTTCCCTAGCATTGATCATAGAACATGAAACATAGAAGGGACCTTGGAGAGCTTCTAGTCTGACCCTGCTCAAGCAGGAGACCCTCTATCATATCAGACAAATGACTATCCAGTCTCTTCTTAAAAACCTCCAGGGATGGAGCACCCCACAACTTCTGGAGATGAGCCGTTCCAGTGATTAATTGTTCTCGTTGTCAGGAAATTTCTCCTTATTTCTAGGCTGGATCTCTCTTTAATGATCTTCCATCTGTTAGTTCATGTCCTGTCTTCAGGTGCTTTGGAGAACAGGTCAATCTCCTCTTCTCTGTGACAACCCATCAAATAATGGAAGACTGCTATCACCCCTAGTCCTTCTCTTCATTAGACTAGACATACCCAGTTCTCTCAACGCAGGGGTCTTCAAACTTGGCCCTTTTATGACTTGTGGACTTCAACTCCCAGAATTCCTCAGCCAGGCATGCTGAGGGGAAAAGGAGAGGTTTCCAAGCTGAGCCATGCTGGCTCAGGAATTCTGGGAGTTGAAGTCCACGAGTCATGAGGGGGCCATAGTTCCCTCATGCTGGCTCAGGAATTCTGGGAGTTGAAGTCCACAAGTCATAAAAGGGCCACGTTTGAAGACCTCTGTCTCAACGGTTCATCATAGGATTTACCCTTAAGACTCCTTATAATCTGTATTGCTCTTCTCTGCACTCATTCTAAGGTCCCAACATCCTTTTTGATCAGTTTGAAGCAAACGGTTTGAGATAATTTGTCGGTAGGAGGTCTTCATGAGTTCATAGTCTGAGTTACTTTCTTGGGCAAACAACTGTGACAAGCATCTGGAAATAAGCTTTGTGTCTTGCTTTTATGGTTTGCTTGCTGTAATTGAGGACATGATGCTGAGTCTACCCTGGAAAGCTCCTTTTATCTCCCTTCTCAAACTCTCCAGCACTTGAGGTTTTTTTTTTGGGGGGGGGGGTTGCCTGGCTTGGCGAGGGTTGTCTTGCAACTTCAGAATTGAAAAGCCAAAATCTACATCTTCTCCTCTAGAGGTGGTCCTCAACTTATAGCCATTCGTTTAGTGACTGCTCAATGTTACAACGGCACTGAAAGAGACTTATGATCGTTTTTCAGACTTATGACTGTTGCATCATCCCCCTGGTCACGTGATCAAAATTCGGACATTTGGCAACTGGCATGTACTTTTGGCAGTGTCCCGGGGTCACGTGATCCCCTTTTGTGACAAGCAAAGTCAATGGGGAAGCCAGATTCACTTAACAACCGTGCTACTAACTTAACAACTGCAGTGCTTCACTTAACAACTTGTCAAGGAAGATCATAAAATGGGGCAAAACGCATTAACTCATGAATTACTGTCTTGTTTAGCAACAGAAATTTTGCTAGTTGGAAGTTGAGGACTATCTGTATTCATTCCCTTCTTTCAAAATAAGGCAGTTGCTATCTAGAGTCCCTGGAATGCTGAACACTCTTTTTTAGATTTTTTTTCATTTACGGAGGCAATTTAAGTACATTGGTTTTCACAGGTTTAAATTTTCTATTTTCATTGCCAATGTATACATGTCCTGTCTTTTTTATTATTATCATTATTGAAAAGCAGGAACGAGAAATGTGCAGTCTCCAGATTTGCCTTTCATTTCTTTTATTCTGTTTTTCCCAACCCTCTCAGACCCCGAAACCCGATTTTAGTGGTTCTGCTGCCAACATTGAGCAGAGAATTTTATGGCTGGGGGAGAGATTTGTTTAGTTCTTCTTGGAATCGGAAAGTTTCTCCTTTAGCATTTTTTCTTCTATATTTTATTCAAGACAAGGTTAAAATACAAGATTCAAAACTCCAAACAAAAAATCCCAGAGATAACAAAACAAAACAAAAAACAAGAGAACAAACACAAAACAATCAAAACATTAAAAATACATGTTACCCCCTCTAGTTGAATACTGATTAATACATTACTACAATATTAGTTCCCACCCCTTGCGAAACAGGCCCTCCCCAAATTTTTAAATTACTAAATCTGTTTGCAAATTATGGACCTCTCTTCTATATGTTATATTAGTAACAAAGTAGTTAATAGTAAGAATAATAATAGTAAAACAAAACAAAATTAAAGTTTCAAAACTCTCTGTTAACAGTTACTATAGTCCACTTGTAGAAAATTTACCAGAGCGTCTTATCTATCCCAAATCATCCCAAAAGTTTTAAATCACGGGTGTCAAGCTCGCCACGTCACATGACGTGTCGCAACGTATCGCGACTTTTTTGCATTGCAGGAGCTGGGGTGGGCGTGGCCTCTGCATGATGCAACTGGCCCACGGGCCGGCAGTTTGACACCCCTGTTGTAAATAGTTCGTCCTGGATCAAATATCCATGTTTGTTTCTTGATGCCATCTCTTATCAATTGTTGTTTAATTAAATATAATAGATTCAGTCTCCATTAGCATTTTTGAGCCAATACAAAAATTGTAAAAAATCAGAAAAAGTGTGGGAGTATCTTTTCCAACCAGCACATGTTCTTATTTCTTATTTAGGATGATTAAAATGGGTTGGTTGGAAAAAAATGCTACCCAAATCATTTTGAGTTTTGGTGCTAAAGACTAACACAGCTGTTCACCTGCAATGACGTAATACAAGTATAAAAAAAGCCATTCCCACTTTCCAAATTTTACAGTGCAATATACTAATTAAAAAAATGTCATTAGGGACCAATCTGCACAGAAAGGGACATATTCATGAAGATATAGGACAAAATATGTTCTATTAGGTGAAGCGGTTTTCAGATGTGTATTGTGTTTAATTAAGCTTGGACACATTTTTGGAGTAGAGTGATATAGAAATACCTGTAATAAATCTATCAACAAATCTACAAACAAAAGGGCACATTTGAAGAAAGCTATTGAAATACATACCTACAGTGCAGTTGTTGCTTTTTAATCTGAGAAGCCAGACTCAGCACTTCTGCAAAAGTGGGAAACACTGAATTTGAAAGATTCACAGAAGTGGGAAACGGAGAAAATGAAATCGACATCTTCATCTGCCCCTAATTAAATAAATAAAGGAGAATATTTGTAGCTCAGGGTTGCCGTGGAATGAAATTGTGTTTGCAGTGTGAAGTCTAAAATAGATATTGTGTGTGTGTGTATATTTTAAAGATTCTAATAAAGGAGAACATTTATAGCTCAGGGTTGAACTGTGGGGTCCTTGGTGCTCTCTGAGCTTACTTGTTTTCTTGCAGACGTTTCATTTCCCAAAATAGGTAACATCATCAGTGCTGGTAAGGAGTGGGGTTTGCTGTCAGTTTACATTCTACTATCTTGCCCTGTCAGTGTTGGTAGGGTGATCTTAGAGATTCTTTAGGCTGTTTGCTGTTGGTTTCATTGGCAATTTCTTGGGGCAAGACACTAGACAGGACAAGACGCTAGAATATAAACTGAGAGCGAAGCCCACTCCTTACCACCACTGATGATGTTACCTACTTTGGGAAATGAAACATCTGCAAGAAAGCAACAAAGCTCAGAGAACACCAAGGACGGGGGGGGGGGCCCATTTAAAGATGTTATTCCCCCAGGTGGAAAAGATGTGGAATCCCGAACAATGTAAAACAAGAAGTGGCAGGCATGGGTGTATCCCCGCTTGCATGAGCAGTGGGCGAGCGCTTGTGCATTGGCTGCATTTGTGCAAGTGGTGTGCGTGCGTGCCACTTGCGCAAATAGAGCTGCACAGGACCGCTTGCCTGCCTCTTGCACAGAAGCATCCCCTCTCCCCCCCCACCGGTCCGCAAAGCCAGAGAGGTTGGGGAACTCTGATGGACACAATACAGCTGCATCCACCACAGGGCGGTCCTTGAGGAGCAATGGGGGAGGTTCTCCGTAATCTTATGTTCATGATCAAAACTTCACAATCAAGATTCTTTGGGCCTGCACCCATGTAAAGGCAGTCCTCAACTTACAGCCATTTGTTTAGTGACCATTCGACGTTACAATGGCACTGAAAGAGGTGACTTGTGACCGTTTTTCAGCCTTATGACCGCTGCAGCATCACGTGATCAAAATTAGGACGCTTTGCAACTGGCATGTATTTATGACGGGGCAAAATCCTGGGGTCCAGTAATCACCATTTGTAACCTTCCCAGCTGGCTTCCGACAAGCAAAGTCAATGGGAGAAGCCAGATTCGTTTAATGACCAAATGATTCACTTAACAACTGCAGTGATTTGCTTATCATCCCTGTCAAGAAATGTCGTAAAATGGGGCAAGTCTCATTTAACAGCTGTCTTGCTTACCAATGTAAATTTGGGGCTCAGTTGCGGTTGCAAGTTGAGGACTGCGTGTATACAAAAAGGGTGGAGCTTTGATTGGTTGCCCTCCCCTTTATCTTGCAGTGTACACCCCCCCCAGAGATATTTAACACCCCTTTGCATCATTGCCTCATTCACTGTGGACCTCCATCATCTCCCCAATATTAGACACGATCCTTCATGACCAAGAGACTCTCCATTTATGTCGTTAACCACCGTGGTTTATTTAAAACAAAAACAAATGTATACATGTATGTAATTTTATCATTGTCATTTGTCCTGAATGGTATAGGGTCCCCTGCATGGGCAGGGGGTTGGACTAGAAGACCTCCAAGGTCCCTTCCAACTCTGTAATTCTGTACAGGTAGTCCTCGACTTGCAAGGATTAGTTTAATGACCATTCTAAGTTACAATAGCACTGAAAAAAGTGACTTATGACCGTTTCTCACACTTTATGACCATTGCAGCATCCCCTTGGTCATGTGATCAAAATTTGGCAACTGGCATGCATTTATAATGGTCGCAGTGTCCCTTTTGCAACCTTCTGACAAGCAAAGTCAATGGGGAAGCCGGATTCACTTACTAACCGAACAACTGTAGTGATTTGCTTAACAACTGTGGCGAGAAAGATGGTAAAATGTCTTGCTTTTCAACAGAAGTTTTGGGCTCGATTGCATTTGTAAGTCAATGATTACCTGTATTCTGCATTTATTGACTTGTTTATTTAACAAACGTGGCCAAAGGGTGCTGGGATCTGGGCTTTTAACAGTTAAATAAAGAGGGGCATAGATCAACGGTTCCTGTCTCTTCCCTTTTAGCTACGCTGTGACTGTTCAAGAATCATACGCACATCCCTTTGATCAGATCTATTATACAAGATGCACAGATATTCTTAACTGGTTCAAGTGTACTCGACACAGGTAAGCGATAATTGGAAGTTATTTTCAAACCTTTTCTTCCGTTTCATATTCTCTGGATAGCTCCCTTTTCTTCTGAGCCTGGGAGAAGCTCTTCAGCTGTGGAGGATAAAGATAGGCTCTTTTCTGCAGAGTCGTCCGGCAGCACTAAAGAGACTAAACATTGATTTTTTTTTTCCTGGAGAAAATAGCCATAGCTTTTGTGAAAGGATGACTAACCAGCCCTGCCTATTTGCAATACATTTGCTTTACGTTTCGCATTTCCAGTCATGTTGGAAGCAACTAGGAAGAGCAAGGGACTCTCATTCTGCTTGTGGCATCCTTCTTTTTCCTTCTTGCTGTTGAAAACAAACTGGCTAAATCTGTCTTTCTCAACCATAACAACTTAAAGATGTGTGGACTTCAATTCCCAGAATTCCCCAGCCAGCATAGGAAACTTGAAGAATTGAAGTTCACTTGCCTTGAATTCCACACATCACGTTTGAGACATACATCAAGGTTGAAAAATATATCATGGTTAAGAAACACTGGAAACACCTGGAAAAGTTCTAAAAGCAGACTTAAATTAGGCCAGATTTTCTCCAAATCAGGTATAGAATAGAATAGAGCTGGAAGGGACCTTGGAGGTCTTCTAATCCAGCCTCCTGCTCAAGCAGGAGAACCTATACCATCTCAGACAGGTGATTGTCCAGTCTCTTCTTAAAAATCTCCAGTGATGGAGCACCCACGATTTCTGGAGGCAAGCTGTTCCACTGGTTAATTGTTCTCGCTGTTAGGAAGTTTCTCCTTAATTCCAGGTTGTTCCTCTCCCTGATTAGTTTCCATCCATTGTTTCTCGTCCTTCCCTCTGGTGCTTTGGTGAACAATGTGACCCCCCTCTTCCTTGTGGCAGCCCCTCAGATACTGGAACACTGCTATCATGTCTCCCCTATTTCTTCTTTTCTTTAGACTAGCCAAACCCAAGTCCTGCAGCCGTTCTTCATATGTTTTAGTCTCCAGGCCTTTGATCATCTTAGTTGCTCTTCTCTGAATTTTTTCCAAACTCTCAACATCTTTTTTGTGATGTGGTGACCAAAATTGGCTGCAGTATTCCAGGTATAAACAAACTTTTGGTGATTGTTGTTGATTGGTGTGGCTCATGGAAGTCCAATTATTTCTCTATAGAGATGATACCCTAACAAGTTGATGGTTGTCATTATATTTGTGTATACAAAGTGCCCCAGTCCAATGCAGGACACTGTCAGTTAATGCTATGGGAATGAGGAAGAGGGGATGAAAATGTTCTGTCCAATTCTGAAATTGTTTTGGTGAGTTTGACCACTTCTTACCACAGAGTCTTGTGTTCCAATTTGCATTCAGATTTCTCTGCTTTTAAATCAAAGCTGCTGTACTTCGACCAAATGATTTAGTAACTCTCTGTGTTTAATATCTTGAACTGCTGTTTATTTCTGAGAACTGATTGTTTACAAGAACTATACACAAACACACACACACACACACACACACACACACACAAACACACACACACACACACACACACACAAACTTTTAAGCAACCTGGAATTAAGGAGAAACTTCCTAACAGTGAGAACAATTAACCAGTGGAACAGCTTGCCTTTAGAAATTGTGGGTGCTCCATCATTGGAAGTTTTAAAAAAGAGACTGGACAGTCACTTGTCTGAAATAGTATAGGATTTCCTCTATTCTATTCTATTCTATTCTATTCTATTCTATTCTATTCTATTCTATTCCATTCCATTCCATTCCATTCCATTCCATTCCATTCCATTCCATATTTTCTGTTCTGTTCTGTTCTGTTCCGTTCCGTTCCATTCCATATTTTCTATTCTGTTCTGTTCTGTTCCGTTCCGTTCCATTCCATTCCATATTTTCTATTCTATTCTATTCTATTCTATTCTATTCTATTCTATTCTATTCTATTCTATTCCATTCTATTCCATTCCATTCCATTCCATTCCATTCCATTCCATATATTCTATTCTATTCTATTCTATTCTATTCTATTCTATTCTATTCTATTCTATTCTATTCTATTCTATTCTATTCCTATTCTATTCTATTCTATTCTATTCTATTCTATTCTATTCTATTCTATTCTATTCCTATTCTATTCCATTCCATTCCATTCCATTCCATTCCATATATTCTATTCTATTCTATTCTATTCTATTCTATTCTATTCTATTCTATTCTATTCTATTCTATTCTATTCTATTCTATTCTATTCTATTCCTAGTCTAGTCTAGTCTAGTCTAGTCTATTTTCTATTCTATTCCCTTTTCTTTTCCTTTCTGTATCTTGCCTGCACAAATCTTCTCTTGGACCTAGCATGAAAACTGCTTAGAATATAGCTGAATGGGTAGGAGTTGGAATTTGTATCGATCTTTTTAAATATCAAAAACCTTTGCACATTCTGAAGCAAATATTGAATATAACAACCTTGCAGTAATGTAACACAAATAGAATTATAACTATGGGCATTGATTTTCAGGGTTTTTTCTCTCTTCCTCTCTCACCATTTAGAATCAGTTATAAAACGGCCTATCGGAGGGGACTGAGGACGATGTATCGGCGACGGTCTCAGTGCTGCCCGGGATATTACGAGAGCGGGGACTTCTGCATCCGTACGTAGAGGCGATTTGCTATTTTTCTGCTGAAGTATCTCTGGCGTTGCCTCCTGCATGCAGGTGTTGTTTGGCTTGCAAATGTTGAGATTAGAATTTAAACCGCTGCTTACAGTTCCTGTGCAAGCAGGAAAAACAAGCTGGCCAGTGGCAAAACCTGAGAGAATTATAGGACGTTGATTGATCAGCTGTATTTATTTCTCTTCTACCATGTTCTCATCATATGCTCAATAATAATAATAATGATCAGTTGTGTTTTGATGTTACCCAATAACATTATAAGAAGAGAGCTGGGTCAGTCCTTGGTGGCCAATTAGGAATCTAGTAACACCTTTTCCAATTTTTATTAAATCTTTCTGTCTGCCTGTCTGTCTGTGATATCTATCTATCTATCTATCTATCTATCTGTCTGTCTGTCTGTCTGTCTGTCTGTCTGTCTGTCTGTCTGTCTGTCTGTCTGTCTGTCTGTCTGTCTGTCTGTC